>QODF01000044.1:2768732-2808315 GCA_024372805.1 Oostethus manadensis
CATTGAGAGGAGTCAGATGAGGTGGCTCGGGCATCTGGTTAGGATGCCTCCCGAACGCCTTCCTGGGGAGGTGTTCAGGGCACGTCCAACCGGTAGGAGGCCTCACGGAAGACCCAGGACACGTTGGAGAGACTATATCTCTCAGCTGGCCTGGGAACGCCTCGGCATCCGCTGGGAAGAGCTAGACGAAGTGGCCGGGGAGAGGGACCTCTGGCCTTCCCTGCTTGGGTTGCTGCCCCCGCGACCCGACCTCGGATAAGCGGAAGAAAATGGATGGATTGATGGAGTGCGGAGCATGAGTGCTCTAATCTATGCTCAGTTTTTGTACACCACGAGTCCTACTTTGCCATGATTGGAATGGGTGTGCCAGGAGATGACATTGCATGCACATGCAAAGTAGCCGAATCATAGAATTACTACAGACGTCGTTCATTTATCGTGGTTAGTTGGCTCCTGTCCCGACAGCGATAAGTGAATTTCCAATAAGTAAGATTCAACGTTAATAAATTTAATATTTGCATAGTTAATAGCATAGAAAACCTGTTTGACTTTCTAAATCAGGGTTTTGACAGAGCACTGTAGACATGGAATAACACCCCTAATGTCATCTTAGCACTTTTATTGTGTACTACATTTTGTAATACAAGAAAATAAACCAGAGATACCAGACCAGAGAAAGATAAGCAAAGATAATTTGCACTGCTAACATGCTGCTATCACTCAGCTATGATCAACCCTCACTAACTGACGTCACACACATCACTTACAGTTACAGACACTGCGTTATACTTTATATCACGTCTTTTCAATGTCTTATATTTGTATTTTCGTTCATTCGGGCATTTATATTACGCACTTTTATTAGGGTGAGGAGCTCGGCCATTCGGCAGGCGCTCAGAGTAGAGCCGCTGCTCCTTCAAATTAAGAGGAGCCAGTTGAGGTGGCTCGAGCATCTAGTCCGGACGCCTCTTTGTTGAGGAGCGTGGGACAGCGGTGGCAATAAGAGGGAATGGGTCCAGTACTGTGTGAGTACGCCCTTAACTACCAAGTGATGACAATGGTCCATCTTTACCATACGGACTGGGCCTGAGGCCACAGCATGATTATGAATAATGCAATCATCAGCCAACCCCTTCCGCCGCCCCAAATGTCTGTCCTGCTCGCCAAAAGCAAGGCGTGAAAAAAATAAAATAAAATTTCATGACATCCAGTGTACGCCACCCCAAAAAAATTCCACTTATTTATATGACATTCCAGGTCATTCATCCTTCCTTGCACAAGACTGATGTGAATGATGTGTATCGCCAAAGGGAACACAGTCTAAATTCGTCCCGCCGGAAGTTTAGCGCGATTCGGCACGTAGGGCATAAACTGTGCACTGATGCAACATGCAGAAATCGCACTCGAGGTGACTACAATACAATATGTCCTCCAGCAAGGTACTATCCGTATTACAGCTGGCAGCACAACGTAAAAAGTGATGGACTGAGCTGTGAGACATGGACCAAGGACGTATCTTTTGTGTGGATTTCGATTGTTTTGTGCTCTAGTGGGTGCTATTCTAGTCCCTATGGCTGATCAGAAGCTGTGTGGACTTGTGCAGCTGACACTAATGAAAGCAATTAACACAACCGCAGCCGACATCTGGGGCTTGAGTGCGACTAAAGTGGCAGTGCGCACCACAGAAAAAACGCAACAAGATCTCAACACTGTGGAGACTCAATACAAGTGAAAATGACCTTTGATCGTCTGAATTACTGCATCCAAGCCTTCCAGCCTTGACCCGGCCGATTCTATGCCTGCTTGTTTTTTTTATCAACATGTCATCCCTAGTTGTCTTTTGGAAAAGAAAAGAAACTTACAGTATCAATTGGATACTATTAACATCCAGCAGCAACACATTCTGGCATGACTATTTTGATGAAAAATATACTGAATCAAATCAGCAATCTACCTGGAGAAGCGTTTGATTACTTTGTTTTAACTTGGAAGTGTCAGTTCCGGAATTGAGACTAAACAGCGAGAGCTACCTCGCTTTCAAAAATGGAAATATGTAGAACATAATTACAAACAATATGAAACATAATTGCAGAATTTTAGGCAAAATTGATGAATGAAGTCATGGACCATTAGACAGATTCCCGGCCTTCGACACTGAATGTACCTCAGTTAGCATCCGCGCCGGTTTCCGTGTTTTTTGGTTAACGTAAAACATGTACAGGGGGAAAATGAGGTAATACGTAAGGTAAACCTACTAAACAGACACAGACAGAACACCAACACTAAAGATGATGACACTGGAAACTGGAATTACTTCTGCAAGTCCTTTGAGAGTATACGACAAAAAAAATATCAGGAGAAGGTCGACAGGGGTGAGTCATGTCAGTCGAAATATTCAGATACAGTGGATCGTAGGAGTTCGCACTAGTTGGTGTGTTTTTCTGGTTATAAATGTTTTAAAAAAAATCACCATAATTTTATCTCAGTTTGCATCCACTTTTGGGTTTCAGTGTTTCAGTGTGAGAAACATTTGAACTCAAACAGGAGAGTTTTTAAAACAGGATGGTAACGGTAGTTGATCTCACTGCCACATCACATCACATTAAGAAACAAGTCTTCATGCCTTCAATTTTCATAAATCCCTTTCATTTATCATTTATATGTATTCTAAGTCATCCCTCGCAATATCAATTATGGTTCCATTGCTAAATTATGGCTTCTTGAGTTTAGAAAAAACAAATTAGAGGCTCAAATCCCTGCAGCATAAGTTTTGAGCAATGTATTGTAAGCAACGAATAACTGGTGTGTAAAGGTGACTACTATAGGGGTGTCTACAGGAATCTAATAATGTTAAAAAAGGTATTTAAAAAGTCATAAACAGATATAAATATGCTCTGGCTATTAAAATATTCAATTTATTAACATTAAATTCTATATCGCAAAAATTAATTTATTGAGGTCGGGTCTGGAACTAATTAACCAATATAAACGAGGGACGACTATATGGTTTTCCGGTTGTTTCCTACATGTAAAGTCATGAAAATGTGTTTTGTGTTAACATTTTTGGCTTTCTGGAACAAATTAATTGGATTTACATGATTTTTTCTGAGACAAATTGATTCTAGCGTCAGTTCAGACACCATCCATCTATTTTCTTCCGCTTCTCCGAGGTCGGGTCGCGGGTGCAGCAACCTTCTGAAACAAATCAATGACGCAAACCAAGGTTGCATTGGAACTGCCTATTTCAAAGATTACCTCTCATTCATCTATTAATGACTCTGACTACTTAATTCCTAATTGTTGCCCCCTAGTAACACATTGTGGACAATTGGACGCTAGACGCTAGATGTGTTTCCATCTCACAAAGCAAGGTTCTTAAACGGCATGGTTAAATGAGTTTTGTGTGGAGGCTCATAACACTTGCATTATGTGTCAATAGTACATCACAGAGGCATGTTCATGTCCATCCTTGAACCAAAGACCCTCCCCCCTATACTTATGAAACAAAGTCCTCTAGGTAAGATGATCATGTTGCAATGTATGAGAGGAAAAGGTGGAGGTCATGGAGGTCTGCAGTCAAGAGGTACGGAGAGCCTCGGGGCTGACAGCCAAACAAAAAAAGGAGGAGGCGGGGTCAAACTCTCTCAGGTGCTCTTCTTTTTTTTACATGTAAAATGTCAGCATGAAAGCCTCCGGAGAGGATTCAGGTGTCATATTTATTCACAGCCCAAAAGCCATGTGATTCCTCACTGGGGATTAGATAATTCCTTTGTGCTTCCATACTCTTGGCCATTCTTTCAGCATTTTTTTGGATTCCGCTTCTTCCACAGTCCGATTTGCGTAAAATCCGGCTGTTTAGTCTGCTTTCTCACTACATAAAATTTACAAGTGAGAGCGCCGCAGCCTTAACTGGCACATAGTAAATGTAGTGGGGAAGAACGTAACGAAAGGGCGCACATCATCATGCAGTTCGTTAGGATCAAACGTTGCTTGGCCAGGATTTAGCGTGTACTCACACTGGTACTACTAATTCTACTAGTTCTCATCATGTTTTCATTTTCCAATAAACAATACATTTTATAATAAAAACAACACGAAGCTTCAAAACAACGCAAAAGTCAAAAACGCACAGCACAGTGGCTCACCCGCAAAAACATCTGTGTGCGTAATAAAGACATGTCGTTCAATTGACGTAATGTGATTCGCAAACCGTTAATGACAGCTTCCACCTTGCACGATATCGAACTGGTCAAAAGAACTCCAGGAATGCAGGTCAGTGCGGGCCAGGGCAGGTAGGAGGAATCTCACCCAAGTCCAGCACGGTACAAATGGCCTAACGCGAGTACACCCTTACATAAGTGATGGCATTGACGCCTGTGACGAGGTCACACGTGTGCACAAAAGACGCCAGCATTAGTAGCATGCATTAGCAAGACGTCTGACACTGAGGACCTCCAAAGACACTGCAGGGGTTCTTTGAGGCTGACACGGCTCGGTCACGCACAAACACGACACTCACATGATGACCATGTGAATTGGCTTTTTGTAAATGGCGAGCATGTGAACTTTTACAGTGGCTACTTTTGTAGAAATGGTAAAAAATATATATATAACGTGAACGGCCTCTATTTGGATTTGTGTTAATACTCTCTTCTTTATAAATCCCCAATATTGCCAATAGTCCTGATCACCAAGCACACCTGGAAACAATTAAAATAAAGGTCACAAGGATTTGTGTATCTGTGTCCTCAGCGTTGACATCCTCGCCAGCCAACAACATTTTTTAAAAAACATAAACCATCATGCTTAGAGCAAGCCGCGGAAGTGGGTCATCTCTCCATGGGGGCAGCACAATAACAAAAACTACATATATAACGCACCATGGTCCCGCTGTCAGTAATTGCACAGCCTAGCGTTGCTAGACTGTCCATCCTTTCATCACGCTGTTTGGTTTTTTTATATCAAATTGAGGGATTACGAGAGAAATGGCTTGTTAACATTTTCAACAATGTGGGAGGTTGGGTTAAAAATATCGAGCTGTTGGCTCATCTTGTCCTTGTGGCAATGCCTGCTTGCTAGACTGGCTTACTATTAGCTGTCTGCATGCTTTGTCCATGTCACCTGATGCCTTCAATGCAACATACGGTAAGCCTTCCTAACATTCTCTTCATTGGTTCTTTGAAACCAGCTTGCAGGCACTCCCACTCGCCCCCTGCAGCCTGCCCTCCACGCTGGTGTCCCTTTGTGACGCAGCCTCACCTTTTCATTCTTTCTACTGAGTGGACACACATGCTGGGCCTTTAGAAGGACTACAGAGGTGTCCAGCTAGGTACCCGCCCACACTTTCACACCTTCACAGGGTCAAAGATGGCTTGAAAGGCTCCCCAGCAACACTCAGGATTAAACTGTGTGGCGTGCTGAGTTGATGGACAGAGATTTTGGGACATTTATGTTTCCAGAAAGCATGCGGCACACTTGGAAACAACTTTCAAAAGAAAACTTTTTTCACATTCCAGGGATCCCAGAACATGTCCAAAGCAGTGGCATTGGCCTGCAAGTGGCCCGCTGGCCCAGAGTGTGAGACCCCTGTCTTAAGGCTTAAGTCCATGTTCTGCAAGTTCTCCATCTCATCTCCAAATATTTCTTCCTCCTCGAAAACTATTGACACAGGACTCAAATTTTCACACAAACCACAGTAAACATCCTGTCTCCTACACCGTGTCACTGTGTTTGTGTAGCTAAGAGCCCCCTCGGTGGCGTCACTCGCTTTCTCGTCATGGCTGGTGCCATTATGTATTATTGTCATTTTTTCAAATTTATTTATCCATTCATTCATTTTCTATATCACTTATCCTCATTAGGGTCGTGGACATGCTAGAGCCAGCTGACTTTGGGACCCTGTACTGGTCGCCAGTCAATCGCAGGGCAGACAAACAAACATTCACACTCACATTCACAATCTAATAGACAATTTAGAGTCGCCAATTAACTTAACATGCATGGTTTTTTTGGAATGTGGGAGGAAATCGGAGTACCCGGAGAAAACCCACGCATGCACAGGGAAAACATGCAAACTCCACACAGAGATGCTCAATGGAGATTCGAACCCTGAACCTCCTGACTGTGAGGCCAACGCCACCGTGCGGCGCAAATGTATTTATGTATGACATAATTGCAAACGATATACAACATATTTAAGCAAAGATGAATGTTTAGTCCTGTGCCGGACAACATGTTATGTTTTGGAAGAAGAAAAAAATAGCCAGTGCCAAAAACGCCCTAGCTCATCCGCCGACACACACACACACACCAACACAGTTGAGTGCCAGAGTCACCCCAGGGTACAGGGTACATTAACTAATTGCTCCGGCCATCTGAGGGAGCACAACAGAGTGGATTTGGGCATTACGAAGCGAAACAAGCTATATGAATAGATGCAAAACAGCAAGATGGACAGGGTCCTTGTCTGTCCTGTGCAGCATTAGGCCAGTGGTGGCAGGACAATGGAAGCTGTGATTTAGCATCTTGGACAATGGCCCGAAGGGGCTATGGAAGGATGAACGGTGGGGAGAGGGGGGATTATATTATAGGTCAGGCCAAAATGAGAAAAACACAAGAATGGATGTTTAGAAGAACAAAGAAACAAGGAGTAAGCAGAGAGATTATTTTCGGCACACATGTTGCTTTAGGGCCTCTTTCTGGCCGAGCATCAGATGTGCCATCCCCCCAGCTCCCTCTTTTTCCCCAAACACACAAAAGGGCTAGCCTAAATACATTGGGCAAACAAGTGTGTGCGTTGTTGCCGGAGGTTACGCAAAAAGGACAAGGATTTTTGGCTACTTGATGGGCTGCGAGGCGCCCTTTGGAGAACCTCTAATGGGTCTCTATGGTGATGAACAAAATTTCTTCACGGGGGTAGGGGGTGTTGGTGAAAGTGAGCATGCAACACCAATGGGGCAAAATACGAGGCAGGTGTTCCTTTCAGGTTTTTGTGTGTTCTGTTCTTTTTAGCCCTCAGCAGCAAAAGCATCAATTCTAGCAACTATAAGGCTATAATTGAAAATCTGATTTAAATTAGGGACAAAGATGGCGTTGTACATGTTTTACATGTAACATCTGATACCAAATGCAAGAAACCCAGTACTAAAAGCCCATTGTCTCCAACCGAGGAGGACATCTCATCTATTGCCCATTAGGGAGCATCAAAATAGAAAGTAATGCAGCAACCATTCAATAATTAATTTCACCCATGGAAAAATGTTCACTTCTTTGGTGTCTGGAGGAGATGGAGCAAGATGTCAAATCCAGACAGTCCGACCCAAAACTTACGCTTCACTACAACACATTCTCTGACATTATGCTCCACTTCCCTGTGAATTTCCGTTGTTTGTTTCATATTTTTTTAATATACACTTGAGGAGACGAAGTGAGCTTGTTCACATTTCAAAAAGACACCTTTCGCCTTGTCAGATGCGCCGGTAAACATTGTGGAACAAATGTTACTGCCCCCGCAGATAACAATAAAAAAATCCAAAACCCACAGAGATGAAGCATGGAAAAGCTTGCCAAGAGGGCAGTAAATCAATCTACATTTCTCATGCTAATATGCTCCATTGTAACCAGCCTAGTGCTCATGGTGGCTAGGGCAGTGCTAATTCCTATCTGGCGTCTTCTGATGCACTAGCTGGGCGACTAATGTGCTACCTGTTGTAGCATGTAACAATAAATCTAAATGGTCGTCATTGATTGCAGCGTCACTACAAATCTAATACTGCTTTTCATGCCAAATTGCTTGCTAAACAACATTGTTCATAGTGCAAAGAGCAAACTTATAGCTGTCAGTGGCTATCACTGCCAGTAAAACTCCCCACAACACAATTAGTCAAAGTTTGTATTCTGGTCAATATGGCACTTTCTTCACGTGCGGTCATGGCAATGTTTGAACCTGGTTGCTGGTGTCACCCCTAAGTGTTCTTGACGTAAATTACTAGAAAAACTGTGTTCATCTTTGTAGCCTATTTTGCAGTCCATTTCCCAGTTTCAGTATGTATATGCATATTTTCTGACTAGATCTAGTATCTTAAGGGGGCTCGTCCCAGGGCTAGATAAGCAGCACTCATCGCCTAATTCCACACTTATTTTGTGATTATTTATCTATGACAGAAGTATGACAACAAATATTAAGGGAATACTTTCATGTTGTTTTTTTCCAACTTGTTTTGAAAGAGATAAAAGAAAGTTTAAAAAAAAAAAACACATTTGGCCACCAAAACATATTAGGCACAATATGAAGGCATTTAGGATGTACATAATATTCTCTAAAATATCTGCTATTGTAAACAGTGCTTTACTTTTCCTACATAATGTCTCTAAATTCTACTAAAAAGATTCCAGTTTCTGCCAGTTTGTTCACTGGCCTATTATGTGTTGACCCCTTGACCTTTTTATCTTTTTACCCAAGCAGCCCTCTGATTGGCTACCCTGTTACCTAGCAGAAAAACAAATCAGCAGCAGTGTAACTTTTCCCTTTTGACCTTTTGTTAATTGAACAAACAACAAATTGAGCTTCCATGGCCCCAGCAATTAATTGGCCTCCATCATCATCATCCTGCTACTGAGGCTGTACTGATGCATAGTTCACAAGAATTGGGCCAAATTGGGCCGTAATAGCAGAAAATCATGCCGTAGAGATTGGGAGACAGCGGAAGAAATTACAGTGAGCGGGCAGTGATTTTTATGGAGTGAGCTGTGATTGCACGTAATGGCGCGGTAAACACACACAACTAAGAACCACTGTAATTTGATGTGTTGTAAAATATGTAGCAACAACGGGTGTAATGGTACGTTACAATCATGGTTCAGTAAATATCCATAGTTTTAAGGCCAAAAATGTAGCGAATACTGTTGCAATCCCTAGTATCAACCAAGTTCTGACCATCAACTGGGATGCTTTGTGACGTCATTCTTGCTTTTATTTAACGAGGCCTTAAATCCCAGGGATCGTCCCTATTTTTCCCTTTAGTCATTTGCCTTGTGTGTTGCTCTGCTGTCACATTGATTTGTAGAGCTCCTTTGCACCATAAAACGCTAAAGAAAAAAAAAGGAAAAAAATGCCATACTTATGCCAAACTGGTTCCTCGAATGCCCGAGTTTCATTTGACGGCATCTCTCACCCAGACGCTAAGTAACGACATCCAGCATTGACGTCTAGTATCCTTTTTTTCCTCTGAAAAACACAATGTGGCCTTTGAAATTGTGCCGCTCATCATCCCGGAGTGGGAAATGATTGAAGGAAGCAGTTTTGCTGAAGTTTCCAGTCATGCCTGTGAAGTACAGTATTTGCGAGGCTGCTTTGACACAGACAAACTATCACAGTAATGCTAAGATTGAGGACAGTACCAAACTGACCCGTGGATATACAGTATACATATCTCTAATTGAAAAATTCTGTAAATATTAAAGAAAAATGTTGCTTCTAATTGACATTAAAGACATATTTTAACACTGATTGTCTGTAAATTAAGAATTAGCTGGAACCAAAGGACCCCTGCCTGTATGTACCTTTACTGGTCAGGAAAGCCATAATAGGTCACTCAGTAATCACCTGTTGGTAACCACAGAGGCTTTATTTGTGTAGCAGTGTCAATAACGGAAGAAAATGAGATTAAGTCCAAGGAACGCACACAAGGACACGATTGCAGACCAACACCTGTTACTTTGTGGTTTTGGGGGCGGCATACAAGGGCATTATTTACTCATTCATTTTCTATGCCGGTTATCCTAATTAGGGCCGCAGGTATGCTGGAGCCTATCCCATAAACTTACATAATGTGAAACAAGATACAAATGTTGCATCACATTTTCTTTCCGCTGTGTACACACTTAAGTCGTCATGAACATTTTTGGCTTGAGACTGCACATTCTCTGGGATAACATATGGAAAAGAACAACATTCAGCTTCACATGTGGCCGGCTACAAGGAATATAGAGCAGTTGTGACGGGCACGTCAGGTGAAATCAGCTCACGACATTCGCAAAACTGTCTATCTTCTGCAAGCAGCTGCTCTGCTCATTTTGCATGTCAGAGGTCACATTTATGGAGGAAAGGCCTCATCAGTACTGTAGATATTCATGTGGAATGTAGGCGGGTGGTGGTGGTGTGAACAACACCCCCTAGCTGGCTTCCTGTCTCCTCTCTGGCTTTTTTGAAGAGGCAATTTCCCCAAATGCATAGCAGACGTCTTTGCATTGACACGTGCATAGAGTTTTAGTGCTCACAGGTGTCAAGGCAGTGATTATCACGCACAAAAATGCAGTCCCGGGTCTGCAAGCATGCCGTGGTTTTGACATTTGGATTATTTTGTGTCTTTGTATTCATTCTAATATGAAATGAGTCTTATCATTAGGATCTTGCACAGACTTTTGGTGTAAAGTGGGCCCACACAGAATGATTGGAGATCCTTCATGCAGTGTGAATGGTAATGTAATCTAATGTCTCATGACCACAATACTACATATAACTTGTCTTTCTATGCTTTTGACTAACAGTAGTCCTTAGTCAACCACAAGAAAGCAATTATTATTATTATTATTTTAAACCCCAATATAGTGCGGGAGCTATATTCGAACCGCGATATAGCAAGGACGACTGTAAACTTCAGTGCACAGCTGTAGCCCTACACTACTGCCTGTTGATATTCTCTTGATACTTCCCCATATTTGTGCAGATGTCAAAGGTGAAGCTTTGCCCCTCCTAAGCTGTGTCTAAATCATTGCATAGGCTTAAGTACAGAAAAGAACAAACCTTTATTTGTGGTTGAGAGATGGCTGAGAGGCAGAAATCTGAGATAGGCGAGAAGCGATAAGCTTCCCAAAACAAGAAGGTTCAGCACAGCCTGACCTGACATTTTCCCCACTCTCCTTGTTTAATGTCTTCTCTGACTGTGAAGAGGAAACAGCAGAGAAACATTTTATTTTTCTTGTTTAGGAGCAGTAAATGTGACTTCTGGCAAACTTTTTCATTGAAGGGGTGAGAATGCAGAGCATGTTTGAAAGGGGCCGAGTGTTGTTGACATGCAAGTTGGGTAGCTATGCCTCATTGTCTGCTCCATCTGTCTGGCTTTATCTCATCTTACCACCCCCACCCTTGGTCCTACCCCCTCGGTGGGCTCACACCCTCCATTGTAGCGCAGTCACTCCCTCCCCGCAAGCTGGCAGATTCCACCCACAGCAACTGGTGGATCTGTCCACACGCATATGTGCTCGATGCCAGGACACGTCCAGAATGTCAGCATCTGCTAGCATTGGATACACAACACTAGCACAGAATTTTGTCCCATGGGGTTCATTTGTGCTTAATAGTCACCTGTTTGGATAAGTGATGTGACATAGTGGAAGTGATTGGTTATTTGCTCTGGTTACCAACAGTGTTTGGTTTGCTACACTGGTCTGTCCACAGCCCCATTCACAGATACAGTGAATGTTTTTGTACTCCATTGCTTCTCGTGGCTACATATAATCAACATTCCATTCGAATTTTACCAATTATGAGCACAACAAGTAAGAGAAGCCAACAAAGCTTTGAATGCAGTACAGCGCAGATAAACATCAATCATGTTCTTGGTTAGGACAGTATTCAAGTTCTCTTTGAACAGGTTTGGCTGATGGCCCAAACCATGTTGACCTTCTTATATTTGCCGCCCGTTTGAATTTGATTAGGGAGAGAAACTTGATAAACACCCTCTTGACTGAAATTAAGTACAGGCGTGCGCAAGTCAAACAAAATACTCTGAAAAACAAATTATTTAATATTTGCACACAATCATGCTCTAAGCCGGCTTGATGCACTTTCTGCTTTAGCTTTTTGATAACAGTTATTCATTGTGGCTGCACGGTGGATGAGTGGGTAGCATGTTGGCCTCACAGTCAGGAGGTTCAGGGTTGGAATCTCCGTTGGGAATCTCTGTGACGCATGTTCTACCCGTGCGTGCATCGGTTTTCTCCGGGTACTGCTGTCCCCCCCCATGCATGTTAGGTTAATTGGCGACTCCATTAGAGTGTGAGTGTGAATGGTTGTATGTCTGCCCTGCCATTGACTGGCAACCAGTCCAGGGTGTACACCGCCTCCTGCCCAAACACCGCTGGGATAGGCTCCAGCATACCCGCGACCTTAATGAGGATAAGCGGTATAAAAATGGATGGATATTATTCATTGTGTTCAGCTTAAAATGTAAAATTGCTTTTTAACTACTTGTGTTCTATTCCACTGTTTTACACAAACAGGCTACACAAAGATCGCAAACACGGGTTGTAAAATTTGAAACGTTCAATTAAACTTACCAGAAAAAAACAAATGAGTGTTTGCTGTTTGAGTAGATTACATTTATAACATTTTTTATTAGATTTATGCTGCATTCTAGAATGCTAAGACAGAATCAGGCCATGGTTAGCACACATTTGCATGAACTTGTATATTAGCCAAGTGACAACTTTGAAATAAAAGTAGGACTTACAAGAAATGTAGTTTTTTAACATACACATCAAACCCAGAAACAACACAGCTATTACCCTTAGATGTACATAAGGTCCTCTTACCCACCTAATAATTGAATGGTATTCAAAAGTAGGCCATGCATATACAGCCTCAAAAAGAACTTTCATGTTGCAGTGTGCCTCTGCAGTGGGCATAGTGCATCCATACCGTGAAATTTTGACATTTTTATCCTTCTAGATGAAAGCAGAATACAAGCAGTAAAGATCTGAGGTTCCGGTTTAGCTGAAACCGATTCCACTGTATGACAAACGCAAATATTTTGTCTTGTTTCAAATCAAAGAAACTAATACAATTGAATAAACTTTTCTCACCGTAAACCTCACTTTGACTGGCAGGTAGTTGCCTTGGGTTGCCCTCTCAGAAGGTCACAGTGTCCTGTGTTTGACATTTCCGACAAAACCATGCATGCATATACCTGGATCATTTTTGGCAATGCTGGTTACGGGTGATCCTCCGCGGTGCACCGCAGCTTTTAACTTCTTGACGCTTCAGTACAGTCAGTACAAACATCCATGGATCAAAACCCAGAAATATGCCAATAGAGGACAGAAGAAGTAAACAGCTGTTTCCCTCATGAGAATTATTATGGAGTTGAATTCACCAACCCACGTACTTAATCATGTTCACAGCACACTGGGAACTCTTTGGTTACTCACGGTTCATATTCTGTTCAGTTTATAATCCCAGGCATGGAGAGAAAACATTTATCTCCACGCTGATAATTTATAATACCCTCTTCACCTTTTGTCTGCTGAGGTGTTTCATGTGTGCTTCCAGCCACCCACAAGTACAACACGCACTGTGGCGCAGGAATGCACGCCAAAGGAGCAACCCTTCCAGTGTGCGGGAGTGACGCGGCATAAATATACCCCCCGACCACCTACACCGGGCTCACTAACAGCTGTGAACGAGTCACCTCAGGTCTCTGTTGACTGACACCCTAGTTTTGGCTCACTTCTTCCAATCATGCCAAAGGAGTCAAACTTGAAAAAAGACTTTAGATGTGTTGCGGGATCAAGCATGGTGCGATTGTACTTGTGTAAGTACCGGCACGCCACAAAACACTATAATTCAGTTATTAGAGAGCAGGGATTGTGGCGACAGACCACTTGCACAAAGGGGAGGCATCTTGTTTTGTAACAGTGACGCCAAATCCCAAAACCAGGAATAAACCAGAGCCTAGACAGCGGCTAAGTAATGAATAGACTGACATCTGTGTCTGTGTTACTGTTATTATATTTTATTCTTATGTGTAAATGCAGACTCAAGACAAGAATCACCATGTTCCATCCTTCTAAAAATGTACATTCACTTCAATTTAAAAAGTCAACAAGTATAAATGTATCTGTGTGTATGTGTGCGTTAAATAATCCAGTATCCGTATCTACTTATGTGTCTGTCTGATCCCTGACTCCCCACACATCTAATCCCAGAATCCTTCTGTCCAACCAAAACGCTGTGCCGCTGTCTGTTGTTGCTTGCGTGTGTTTGGGGGATTAATAACTCCAAACACTGTTGGCTTCAATCAGTTTCATACAGTAAATGAGCGAGTGTCCCGCCTTAATCCACTTCCCCTGGGCCCAGAAGCCCACTTAAAGGGGTTAAACCCTCCATCCCTTCAGAGACAAATCGATGCACCACCGGAGCTCAGGACCTTTGTCTATTAGGACACCTCTTCATCACAATGTCCATTTTTTTAGAAAAGTGTTGTGTGGCCACTGAAGAACATTCTTTCAGTTGATCATTTTCCCTGCAAGCCACATTTTTTATACTCAGGGTTTTTATAAGTCAGGCTGAAAGACTCATCTGGATCCAGACTGCACAGTTATCAGCAATTTAACACAGAAAATTCCATTTAAAATCTCATCAGATCATCTTGTGCATGTGTTGCGCTTGATGTATGGAGCATCTTATTAGATTTTGCTCCCTTCCAGGGAGGAAATGCTGGACATATATCCAAACCTCTGCTCTCCAATTGCTCTTGTTCTAACACATTTCCATCAGTAATTCCCACTTTACGCCATCTTGCCTCTAATTGGAACAGCGAACGGTTCAAATAAATGGAATTCACGCCACCTTGATAGGACTTGCGTTCCTAATGCTCGCCAAATCTAAATTTTACATAATGGCCCTACCGGCTGCTATGGAAACTAAAAGACATATGAAGGTCACCTCACTTCAAGGAGGCACTAATAAATGCATGCAGCAGGCTATGTGGAGGCCCACCTGGAGATGAAATGAGGCAAGCAGAGGAGGAGCAGATGAGGCTGCTGTGAGGGGTGGGGTGGGTAGGTGCTTGCGTAGGCAGATGGATGCAATACGCTCACTCGCACAATATCCCAAGAGGCACAAAGCCTACCAGACTGTTTCCCTGGATTCAGTGAGCGTGTACTAAAAGAAAATCCCATCTTTAGCCTGACTGCGCCCACACCTCCCATCAGGCGCTGACTGGATTTCTTGTGAATATTCTCAGCTCGGCGTGGTGGGATTTTCTGTCCTAATCCCTCAGTGCGAGATGCAAAAAAACGCCAGATCAGTGCCTGGGGCGCAAAAACAGACCAGCAGAAATGACAGCCCTTTCAGTCGCTTTGACCATGAAAATTTAAGTAACAGGGAGGCACTTTGCAGACATTTACATTGGCATGTGCACTTTAGGAAGATGTACGACTCTGTGCATGTGCCTCATAGGTGTTGTGCCTCCTCTAATATGCATCAGCGTGCCAAATCAATCTATCTGCATTGCCTGTGGAACGTGATGTCAAATCAATATGGATCTGACCCTTTGGTCTATTGTAACAACGCGGCTTTTACACATCCTTGAGTCCAAGTGGTTCACTAAATCACATACAAAACCTGATCACTGAACCACAGCAATCGAGAACCGTGAAGAACTTAATTTGACAGAACACAGAAATGTGAAAAGGGTTGGAAAAACGTCCTTGGTAGACATCTCAATTAAAATATGAAGAAGGTGTGGTTTTCAATTGGTATAAATACTAGGTAAGTCTGCAGCTAATGCTATGTAATAATTGTTATGAACACTGTTAATGTCATATTCACATACCAGCACGGCTAAACGATAAAACAGGAACTTTGTCATATGAACTCACACAAGCAAACAATGGGCCAAGCTGGTTTACGTCTTTTGAGGTCTACAAAAGTCAACGAAAGTCTATAGCTCTTTACACAAGTTGACGAAAGTTTCAGTTATCCTGTCCTTCCATCTCTTCATTGCTAAGGGTGTTGCACACAAGGTCATTTGTGTCATGCTAGACCGGGGTGCGATTTCCCGCCCCTCTCCTGGGCCCTCTGGCCTGCACTGATGTTGTGCATTTGTTCCATGGCCCTTTGGCTTGTGCCATCACTTCTATTCCGTTGTTTTACTGCAATTTATCTGACTGTGTCGACTATTTCCAATTTTACTAGAAGGTTATTATTAATAAATCTGCTTTGAGTGGTCGCGTTAGCCATTCTGCATCTTGACTACATTGCGTGTGGGCATGCATGGAATCGTACCGGGCCCCAGATCATCTCTTCCAATCATGCCAAAAGAGGGAAAACGCCATGCCTGAGTTCGGTTTAGTGCACTCCCACTACTGTAGACAAACATAACAGGCTCGGTACAATTGGTCTAGTCATTAACAGGGATTGCATGTAGTATCCAAATAAATCTGTACAAATGCAGAGACAACTATTGTATGTCATATATTTATGACATGTTAATGGGTAATTAAAGTGTCATTCTGGGGACATCTTGTGACGCTTTTCAGGAGCAAGTGATGGGAGGATGATGATGATCTCACAGTCCGCAGAGGAATTTCAATACGGCTTCCTTCCAAATAAGGAAGGAAGGAGTGTGAATGTCCACAACAGGCTGGAACTTTTCACCCTACATTTTCTCGATGAGAATTTTTGGCCATAGGGGTGCACAGACCACTGATGCATGTCTGGCTTCAGCCTCCGCCTCCATGCCACACAAACACACAGAAATGAGGTCAGACTGTCATGAATGTCTCTGCTGTGTGTCCTCTGGCACTTAAGTGAAGTGTGTATATGCATGGATGTCGTTCATTGTGTGTGTGTGTGTGTGTGTGTTTTGTTGGGGTTATGGTCAGGGCATGGGTGGTCATTTTAGCGCATTATTCGATTGGCTGTTGGAGGCGAGTTGTTGATGAAAGGGTACAGACCCCCTGCAGACTGTAGCCCACTGCACCAGACAGTCATACAAACATACACACCATTAGTCCTAGAGCTTCACCCCCGCCCCGTCGTGCCTTGGCCAGCTTTGTTATTATGCAGACACACATCTGGCCTCCCGCTTTGGCCAGCTCACTTTATGGTTATGGTGCTCCTAACAAGTTGACAGATGTAGGGCACCACAGGGCGACTGCTCAACAAACTACTATCCTCCTTTTTCCCAAACACTATAACCAGTGTCCTGTGATAAATCACAGAGTAAACGTGTTTTGATAACTTAATATTTGGTGCATGTATAATAGATGCTTGAAAGAATGCATAAATTGTATTTGGGCACCCGAGGAGCATTGTTATGCAGAAAAATGTGGCAAAGTCTGTATCTGTGTGCTTGTATTCGTGCATACAAATAAGAGTAAGGCACAGTCAATTGTTAGCACGTTAATTGTATTATCACGCATGAGTATATTTCGGGATGCAGAGTGAGGAATGCTTCATATTTTCTGTATGTGGTGGTAATGGTTTACGCAAAAGAAAGGATGTGCTTGTCACATTTTGTTTATGTAATGATTACAGCATGAGTGCGTGCAAGGACCAATCAGGATTGCAAGACCCGAAGAACTATTCTCATAAACAAACGTATAATTTGCTTCTCATGAACCAGTTCAGGATTTTTACAGCAGGCACCAACAGGAGCAAGGTCAAGGTCTCCTTCCAGTGATTGAAATTCACCTTGATTGGTGTTGTAAATTATTCATCGATGCCCCCATTTTTGCAGGGAGCATCCCCGAGCAGAACGCAGAATGTTGATGGACAATGCAAAATTCATCATCAAATCGGATCAAGAGATTCTACAAACTGCAGTGATGAGACTTGTACAAATGAAGGCATCAAATGTACATACTAAAAGGGTAAATAACAGGTTTTTGTCTCCTTCTAACAGGATATCTTCATTTGGCTAAGGCAAACTCTAATGCATGAAGGCCATCCAAGTGTTTCTATGGTGACCCTCACCTTGAGGCAATGTTCCACCAATGTCAAATGTGATATAACAGTCTCGGTTGTCCAGTGACATGACCTTGTGTTGATCCAACGCGCCATTATTGTCACATTTATTAAGCGGTTTTCCGGGAAGCGCAGACAAAGGGAACATTTTTACTGCCGCACAAGCTGGACATCTCTTGCATTTTACAACTGCATGCTTGAACAAATGAATGTGACGTGCGCGCAACTAATGTTCATTCAGTTACAGCTGACTCCAAGTGATATATTAAATACTCTGACATCTGCAAAATTAGTATAAATCCGCATGAATACTACGCTAGTACGCTTGATGTTATAGCGAAAAAAGTATGTGCTCACTAGTCAGCAAGCCTTATTGTATTTGGTAAGGCTTACTTTGTACTGTAACTCTTATCTTGTTTCTAACTGTAAGGACTGTAAAGGATGGCTCCATTGGGCAAAGACCTGATGGCTTTTGTTTACAAGCAAACACCAAAATCTTGTTTGCTATCATGAATTAACACACACATTTCAGACAGACGTCCGTCCATCTCTGTACACCAAATGTGCTACAAACTAGTCCTCCCCTGAAGTCGCCAAACCAACAAGGGCAATTTGAATTTGAAAAAGGTCAATCAAGGTTAAAGCTGAGACCATAACAAAGATTCAGTGGAGGCTGCTGTGGAGGTGCAAATGAACTTTTGGGCTCTGACAGTGTTTGTGAATGACGGTACAGCAGGCACACAAAAAGGCAAGTGACAATGAGGAGAACAGGATGGGAAAGCAGTGCTGGGATTTATACCGAGTGGGGGGATAGAGGAAAGCGATAATGAATAACAAGACAAGGGAGGGAAGGGAGGACAGTCAAGAGGAAGGAAGGGAGCTGGTAAGTTAGCAGTGGACGCAAATGGGGAACAGGAGACGATGACCAGATTATCGAAGGTCAAATAACTGTGTGCAAACATCCAAAATAGATGATGTGCAGATGGAGCATGGGGATGAAGCAGAGGGAAGGAGGCAGGATAATCAAACTTGAGGATTAGTTCCACAAAATCATGGACACCAGCCTGCCCTCTTTAGAGGAACTGTACAAGTCCAGAGCCAAGAAGAGGGCAGGCAACTTCTCTGCGGACCGCTCACACCCCGCCCACAAACTGTTTCAATACCTCCCCTCCGGTAGGCGATACAGAGCACTTTTCGCCAAAACAACCAGGCTCAATAAAAGTTTCTTCCCCCTGGCTGTCCATCTATTGAACTCCTAACACCCCGCCCTGCTATTTTGTACCCATGACCATTTCACTACATCCTATGTTCCTTACCTTGGATGTTAACACTGTGAACTTGTATTGCTATTTTTTGCACTCATGATCATTTGCACTACATACTCTTTGGACATACACTGTAAATTGTATTGTAACCTGCAACATTGTAAATACCATAATTATTCCGTATATCATGTATATAATCACGATTATATACACCCCCATGTAAATATGTATAGTACTATTCTCCTGTTCCCCACTATGTACACTTATTATCATTATTGTAACAGAGAGTGATATTGACTTCAGTCAAATTCCTAGTGTGGCAACACATATGGCGAATAAAGCTGAGTCTGATTCTGAAATTTTGCCATCCATGGCGGCACCTGAGGCAGGATGAAATTTAGGTTAAGGAGGATTGTTTGGCTCCCATACTGTACTACCACATATTGGTGACGTACAGTTTAGAAAGGGGAGTAGGGATAGGTAGGTTAGTACATAAATGAAGCATGGTTTATTAATGCTGTTAGGGAAGTAATGAGTGAAGGTATGAGACAAGTTTTGATGGTCTGTCCTCCCCCGGGTGTTTGCATTTCATATATTTTTTAATTAAAGTGTCTTGTGCCTGACATAATGATTTTTGGGAGTGCCTACTAAGCTTTTTTATTTGCTTGCACCATTGCAACGCTAATCCCCCGAACTTAACACTCTGGTGGGACAAACAAGTCCAAAGTTTCGGCTGTGGAAACTACAAACAAACCTACTAAAAACGCTCCGATATTCTTCATCAGCACATTGTGGTTTTCCCACTCAGTTGGCTTGGTTTTCTCAAAGCTGCCAAGCCATCATATTTGCTTTGTCAATTCCCAAATGTCTTTCGATACAACAATCAAGCAATGCGATCTAGGGGCGTCCTGAGCAACCCGGAAGCTGATTACAGAGGTAGCGGGCAAACAATGGACCAGCAGACTATTTACTACCCAGTAGGGACTTCAAGGCAGCACACCCAGTGTCTGCTCTACAAATAGTCTACATTTATTAAAAACATCTTGACAACTAAACACTCATTGTTACCTTGCTGCCAGACAGAAAGGCTTGTTTTGGCAAACACCGGAAGTTTTTGTTTGGCAGGGCAGGACAAAAAGAGAAAATGGAAGAACATGGATGTCACATTGCAAAACTTGTGCAATTTGAAGTAAAGTCTTGCAACTTATGGACTGAATGAATCAATTACTGTACCTCCAAGGATAATTATATGATCTGACAAAATGGTACGTTGCGCTGATGTCAACAAATAGTGGTGTTCATTTCACCCGGACGGGGAACCTCACTCAGATTCAAAATAGTCCAGTATCAAACTGGCGTTGTTTCTGTTTGCTTTTTGTTTTGACTTTCATGGCAGCCAGTGTAGGCGGCAAACTTTAAGCACAACCCATTATGCCTCCATTTCTTCAAGATCAACAGTACATTAAATTATTCCGACATGAGATGCAGTCACCAGAGGATATGCAGTAGCGACTGCCTGGTATGACATGAAATCTCAAAAAAAGTATGTATCTGTGTTGCCTACTGATGGCGTACTTTTGCATCTTTAATGTAGAAGCTGTCAGCAGGCGTCTTGCGCCAAAAGCCGCCAAGATCTCTTAGCAAATTCCAGATGTCATGGCAACAGTGCGACAGCGTAGCCACAAGCCCATTCAGTCATCACTGAAGGTTGTCAGTGTGCATCATGCCGTCTAGCTGAGTCGCAGTAATGACTTTGCCTTGTTTTGACAGTGCAGCTTTTGCTCCGCTTCTCAACGCCTATGTTTTCTTTTTCTTTTTGGTGGCAGTGAGCAACTATTGCCTGCTATTTCTCTGAAATAGACTAAATCTTACAATTTTCTTGAAGTGGTAGAGCGCTTATTTGTGACACCGCATTCTTGGAGTGTTAGTATGGAAGCTTTTCAAACACTTTAATGATTGTGTTAAAATTCCATTTATAGTGCTCATTTTCTGGAAAAGTAATGCAATTCCCGCGTTAATTCTCGCAAGATCACAATGCCGACATTAATAACCAAAGCCCTGGGCTCAGGTGACTGACAGATCAGATGAGACAGCTGATGAGAATCGTGAGGTGTGCTCAAGCAGAGCTCTCTGCCTCGGAGGCCACGTCTCAGGATGATTCGTTTTTTTTTTAAAATGCAGACTCCCTGCGGACGGTCACATTTACGTCTGCACACTGGGGAACCTTAGACTGTAAAGGTCGGCCCAATGTAGACAAAATGTCAGCAAGTAAAAACTTTGCTTGGATGTAAACAACACACACACGGTCAAACAACTGGTGATGAACATGCTAACCTACTGCAGGGCTGCTTGTGTAATCAAAATCTGGCCATGGTCCAAGTGAGGATGGTGGGCGTGTTTGCGCCAGTGAGCATTTGCATAATGAATGTATTAAAGGTCATCAGGCCAGTTAACTTTGGTCATTATAAAATGATTACAAATATCGAGGAAGAGTAGCCCCAGGCTAGTCTTCTGTATATGGCTCTTTCAAAGAACAAGGCCTACTTTCTAGCATTAAAAAGCTCTAGTCCAAACTTTTTTTTTATTAAATAAAAAGTTAAGGGTGACAAGGCCTAAGGGTAAAATGATGTACTCTTAACAGTGTAGGTGTGTGCGTGTGTGCAAAAACAAATTGGTATCTTATTGAGCTCCATCTGTTGAGTGGGAAGTTGGAAACAAATGTGGTTATGAAATGATGTGTTACGCAAACTCACACAGACAAACAGTACAGTGTATTTTGAGGCCCCGCATGGTGACGCATGTTTGTCAAAAGATCATCTCACAGTCTGGCCTGTTATTCCCGTCAATGCAAATAAAATAATAAAAGGATAACAAAAGCAAACACTTATAGAATTATTTTACTGTGGGGGCTTTACCGGTAAATTTATGGTTTATTCCCAACATGGTCAACAAAATGACATTGAAGTACATTATATGTTTACATAATTCAACATGTCTCATTTTTAATGTTCAAATCAAATGTTCTGCACACGAAAAAGACATCAGTAGCACAGAGATAAAAATCACTGGTGAGCTGTGCATTTATTTTTTTAGTATAACAACAACAACCTAATAGAATTCAAGTTGTAAAATATATATCAGTGCTTCTGATAGTGTTTAGACCAGCAGAGAAGGGCTTGCTGGCCCTGCACACCACTGATAAAAATGTACAGTAAATGTTAAATGTATTTTTAATGCCTTTAAACATTTAAATGACATGACTGGCAACATTTACTTGTACTTTTACTTGTATTTACAAAACAGATCTGCACTCAAATTACGTAATCACTGTCTTTTTGTGCTATTTTGCAGTAAATTTTTATAGTTAGTTATTTTATAGTTTACATAATATAAAACATATCCATATAACATACAGTGGTGTTATAGTTAGGGCTGTAATTTTGTAGACCAAGCGTGTCGAGCCAGGAGCAGCCTGGCATAAGTACACCTCCATCCCTTTTACCGGTGCAAGGAGGAGATTACATGTGTATAGTAAATCAGGTTTGCCCCTCAACCAGTGTGACACTGAGCACAGCGGAGGACATTGCGTCCTCCACCCTCTTAGCTGTCAGTATTGAGGGTTTTGGTAGGGTTGAGGTGGTATTACAGGTAAGGTAAGCATTTTCCCCACTAATAAAGACACTTGTATTTAGCAACCTATATTTGAACCCCGTGTAATATGAAGAAACAAAGACTATGCATAATGGGGTGGGCAGAAGGAAACAGAGGCAGATGGGACAGTCAATATAGATCAAAATGTATGTACTGATTGTTTGGTTGTTGCGATTATTAAATGCATTCAAATGTGCCTGAAATTGTGTAAACCGGCCTGTGAGATTTTGGTGACGTGTGCACAATGTGCACCAGTCAGCCAAATTACCACTAGACGGGTTGTGCTTTGCCCTACGCCGAGAGCAGTGGCGAGCTCTCAGCGCACCTTCGGCACGAAATTGTCACTATGCCAGACTGAATCAGTCAGCACCTCCCCCTGCTGCTGGGCCAACCCATTGTGGCACGCCTGGTCTACCAAATTACCAAATTGGCTATACACTGTGTTATGCCGGACGAAATTACCCCTGCGCGACATGCCCTTAGTCTTATTTGTAGGCCTTTTTGTCACACTTAAATGTTTGCAATGAGTCTCTTACAGCGCTGTGGAGGAATTTTGGTCTACTCATCTTTGCAGAATTGTTGTCATTCAGCCACATTGGAGGTATATCCACCATGAAGCGCCTTTTAAAGGTCATGCCATTGCATCTCAATAGGATTCAGGTCAGTTTTCCTTCAGCCATTCATAGGTGGACTTGCTGGTGTGTTTTGGATCATTGTCCTAATGTACAACCCAAGTTGGTTTCAGCTTGTGGTCACCAAGAGATGGCAGGATATTCTCCTTCAGGATCTTTTGGTAGACAACAGACGTCATGGTTCCACTGATCACAGCAAGTCTTCCAGGTCCTGAAGCAGCAAAACAGCCTGAGCCCATTACACTACCTGCACTTTATTTTTTATTGTTACTATGATGTTTAAATGTTTTTTTGAAACAGGGCGTCACTTTTACACCAAATGTAATGGGATAACTTAGCTTTTGTCTCGTCAGACCATATAGTATTTCCAAAAGTCTTGGGGATCATCAAGATGTTTTTTGGCAAAATTGAGATGAGACTTAATCTCCATTTTGAAGTTACTTCTGCAGTGTTTTTGGTCTTGCAATGCAGGCCATTTTTGTCCAGTGTCTTTCTTATGGTGGAGTCATGAAGACTGACCTTAATTGAGGCCTGCAGTTCTTTCAATGGTGCTGTGGGGTCTTTTGTGACCTCTTGGATGTGTCGTTGCTCCGCTATTGGTGTTGTTTTGGTGGGCCGGCCCCTCCTGTGAAGTTTCATCACTATTTGTGGATAATGGCTCTCATTGTGCTTCCAAAGGTTTAAAAATAGCTTCATAACCTTTTCCAGACTGATAGATCTCAATTAATTTTGAGGTGGTGGGGAGTCAGTTTACCAACCAGGGCCATGTAGGTTTGAATTTTTTCTCCCTTAATAATAAGCTTCATATAAACTGCATTGTGTTCAGTTGTTATGTAATTGACTAATATTTACATTTGTTTGATGGTGTGAATCATGTAAGAGTGACAAAAGGAAGGGGGTAAACAGTTTACACACCACTGTATTCTTTGACCCTGCGGTGAGCTACTACTGATGACTGATGAAAACCTCTGCTTTAAGTGACAAATATAAGTGTTTTGTTCAGGAGTCACAATGCTTCTTTCTTCAAATCACTATTATCACAACTTTTTCTGCCTTCTGATTGGCTAACACGGCCAGGCAAGGCTTCACAGAGCTACCGGTTGCCTTGACAGCCTGCTCATGTGTCATAGTTGATACTGTACGTTCGTTGCTGCCATGTGTTCTTTACTCTTCTCTTACATGCCCTATCTCCACAAAAGATAATAATGGTTGCATCTCTTCTGGGGTGGAGTGAAGTGTGTGAGAATAAAGAGACCTTTTGATAATGGAGGGCAAAAAGGCTTTGCTTTGCAATATTTGCTATTCTCTAGAGTGCAGTTACATTAGCAAGGAGCTAACGGCAACATCGAACCGACCGAGCTTATACTTTAGCTTCCATTATTTTAGCTCTTTGCTACCTGACTGGGATGATGCGACAAGCACACACATGCATTCAAATGTTTTTGTTTTGTACTGCAATTAGGGCTACCAAGGAGGTGGAGGTTCTGTCTCAAAGCTGAGGGAACACATAACCAGAACAAACATGTTTGTTTTTTTAATTTGTCTTTTTGCACAAACTCATATGGTAGCAACGTAAAGTCACCAAAATATTAGCAACAGCTTTGATTTGATTGTCAATTGAGATGCAGCTCTTAGGTATACATAATTGTGTGGCCATTGTTGTGTTAATCAATGCACAGCTTTTTCTTTTTTGGATTGCTTTTGACCCTTATTTCTTGGTTTGCATTTGCAAATATCTTCCTTGCAGGAGCTTGGGAATGAGTCACTAAGCAACCGGCGATAACAGCTGCGATTAGCCAGATAACACTGAAATGTTGCTGTTAAGAGTGCAAGCTATTGTGTTTTGCTTTCAAGAGTATTTTTAACATTACCATGTTTTACATGGTCCACTTTCTTGAGCATTTTCAACATCTTACTTACTGTGTTTTACACATGGGTCCACTTTCATTAGCATTTTCAACAATGTGCATTTTAAACATTTGACTTACACTGTTTATTGTCCACTTTCAAAGATTTTAATCATTTTACTCCCCGATTTTGATGCACCGGTGTATTAGCGTCACATGTTGGTACTACAATACTGATCAGAGGTAGACTGCGTAAAAAAACAAAAGGTTGCAAGAGCTACAGGAAGTTTAAAGCAAAGAAAATTTTTTTTTAAAGCGCTTAGAAACGACTTTGGAAGATCACAAGTGTTGTCCAACTCCCAATACACTTATCCGTAAACAATTAAACACATTAGTACACTAACATCTGCAATTTCAAAAGTGTATAAGCCTCACCTACTAAATTTAAACAAAAAGGTAGCTAGTAAGTATACAAGACAAGTACCAATACAAGTTTAAAATAAACAGTTATTACCCACAATGCATCACTGGAAGCAAAGACGTTCATTGACCAAAGACTACTTAAGATGTATACTTGCAATATGTACTGTATACTTACTAGCTACATAGTCGAGTGTTAAGTTCCAATGGCTTGACAAGCTCGTCGTGATTTACAAGAGCTACTGTTCGCTCACTGGCTTATGAGCTGTGGGGTATTTACATGATTAGTAGTAGTTCTGAAATACAGGCTATGACATGAGTTTGGAAAAACAAATCACACATTAGTCGCGTCGCTGTATTAGCCGCAGGGTTTAAAGTTTCAGAAATAGGTAGCAGCTTATACACAGGAAACTCTGGTACATGAAAACACAAAAATGTAATCTCGACACTTTATTTAGAGGCTGAAACGTCTGACAGAATGTGTAGTTCAGTCGTCCCTTCCTCACGTTATCACATTTTCTCAAAAAGTACTTAATTGTGTGGCCAGTTAATTGTAAAAAACATTATATTTAAGCAAATTGTACTTATTCTTGGCCTAAATTAATGGCTAATTGAACTATGTAGTTGAACTAAAATACAAAGCAGAAGAAGCATTCTAATTGTGAATGTAGTATTCTACATTGGCCACTAGGTGTCAGTAATTGTTTGATGAGACAGGCACCAGACCCAGCAATAAGGTTCTTAAGGTAACACATTTACTGCTCAAGCAGTAGTTTTATTTATGTCTTAAATGGTTTATTTACTCTTATTTTGACTACTATTTTGGTTAGTACGAGTGTAACGCCACCCGTCATTACAATACATTGATTTGGAGGAAGTATTGTGCCCAGAAAACAAGAGGGCTAAAGTGGGAGTGTTATTTATGTGAGTAAAGCATGACACAGTTATGCCTAATATATCTTGTTTTTTTTTATTATATCTACTATATTGGGTAATACAAATGTAAAGGTGAGTATAGGGGTGTTATTTCATGTAAAGAGCTCTAATAATGTTAAACTGTATGTAGAAGATTGTATATAGCTTTTCAATGTTCAGTTTATTAATTTTGAATCCTACATTGTGGAAATTTACTTCTCGCCGCCGGGTCTGGAACCAATTAAGTACGATAAACGAAGGACGACAACAAAGACTACGCTAGTAAATTTTTTTTATCCGCTAGGCTGACAGTGTGAATGTGTGCTCAAGTTAGTCACCCGCTATTGTGCATTTTCTGGGAGGTGGAAAAACAACGGGCGCCTGTGAGAAGAAAGCACATTTTGCATTTCGGCCCTTTTTAGTGGTGGAATCACAGGGGCTAATGAGAGTTCTGTTGGGGGTGCCTCAAAGATTCACGGAACCATCTGCTCATAGCACATTATTTAGCGGGCTCCTTCAGAACAATCACTGCAGCTACTTCATACAGTATGGACGGGATAAAAATGAATGAAATCTTATGGGGGGACAAAATTTTGGAAAATGTCATGCCAGAACATGCCTGTATGCAGAGAAAACTCATGGAATGGCTTGAGCAAATTAGTCAAAACATGTACTGTTTGCCACACATATTTTTGTAAAATTACAATTTATACTATACTATATATTTTATATATATGTCAAATTAGCTTCATGCATGTGTCAACAAACATTGCTGGAAAAAAAAACACCTCATCTTCTGGTTCCGGCCGCTATCTGTTGTGGTCATCTTGTTTTCCAAAGAAGATGTAATTGCACTTCCAATGAATGCTGTACGGAGATAACAGGACAAATATAAGCCTATCAACATTATAAACATAAAAGGAGATGAAATGTCGACAAGCAAGCAACATCTTGTTCCGTGGACAAAGTTTTTTGTTACTCATTTCTGCCTCGCAACCGGCAAGCACGTGCGTCACGGCCCGCAGTAACAACAATCCATTATCCCCGGGAGATGAAACTCAAATCCCACAAAAGCCCACTCAAAAACCCTAGCAACGCAGGTTCTGCAGCGGCACGTCTCAGCCCGCCGACTGTAAAAAGCTTATGACGTAAAGAAAGCCATCACCTCTTTGCTGTCAACTTACAACTTGTCCTGCCTGGAAAATTCCTAAAACAGTGGTGTTTGGGACCTTTTCTGGCAAAGGCTACATGCAGAAAACTTGACAGTGTTTTGACAGGGGACAACTTTAATGCATATTTTATATTAAATATGCTAAAAAAAAAAATCCAGTGTAGGTTAATATGTGCTAAGCTATCTGGATAAAACATCCACATATTAAATTTGTGTTAATGGTGAAAAATCAAACAATTTTATCGCATCATTACTAATTAATTACATTTTATTGTTACGATTTGCCAAGGGTCAATAGAAAAAACTAGCAGCTGGCCAAAAATGGCCTCTGTCCCACACTTTGGACACCCCTGCCTTAAAGTGAAGAAATATACTATTGAAGGTTTGCTGGACTTTGTGTGTTGCTGCTTTTTAGTTGTGTATTTATTGATATAGCCAGTCTTCTGTCATCAATTTCACAAAAAAAGAAGGAAGGTAAATATTTGAGAAAAGTGAGCAACCGTGTCACGTGTGAGTTCTCTTTCAAAAATATATCAATTGTTTGAAAAGGGCGGCATAAAACGCCAAAATTTACGAAATCTGTTTGGAATCTTTACGCCATTGTTACGACTAAAAATCTCACCATTTTCACTCTTTAAACGCCGTCCTCGTTCCCCCTACAAACTTTCCCACACACGACGCCATTCTCATTGTTATGGGTTTTGCGTGCCATTGACTTCCGCATCGCCGCTCGCAAGCCATTGGTCGGAGGCGGGCGGAATGTTGACCAATGGAAGCGCTGTTGCTAGACAGCTTGCGCCATCTTGGGAAGGGAGGCTCACACGCACAGCTGTTCCATTGAAAAGCAGCGGAACGTCACAACAAGTGCCCGTACACACATATTCGCACGTATTTTTCTCTTTGCATTTACTTTTCCTGCAGTGTTTACGCATTACACGTGGCATAACACTACATTTACTACTACCGTTACTGCATGAACACCTATTACCAGTCCACAATAGTATGGGATTTTACGATTTTCTATCATTTTTTGCAGGTGTTCTGACGATTAGGGGCACATATCTGCTTTGATGGCATAATTCAATGACCCACATCACCGGATTGAGCATTGTACGTCCATCTGTTCCTGAGTGGCTGCTGCAACAATACAAGCCCTGTGTGCATCCTTTACATTTCTCCACCCGCCATTTCTCACGCGTGTTGCCCGTTTAGGTGGCAAATACCTCTTTAAATGTTGCCGTGCACACGTACAGAGTCTGAAAATGCCATAAAAAGAATACAAGTGAATGGTTTGGGTCTGTTGATTGACATCCAGGGAGCTTTTGTGTTCTTTTAAAGTTAATAGCGTCAATGATCAGCTATGCTCTCAATAGATTTCCAAGCATGAGTCACTCTTTTGGAACAAAGGCACTCCCGCCTTCGCCTGAGTTTGAAATGGCTGGTAGGAATCAATAAAAAAACACATATTATTCTGGCCTGTGGCCTGTCAT
The DNA here is from genome assembly GCA_024372805.1 of Oostethus manadensis. Lineage (NCBI taxonomy): Eukaryota > Metazoa > Chordata > Actinopteri > Syngnathiformes > Syngnathidae > Oostethus > Oostethus manadensis. The sequence goes on from QODF01000044.1 coordinate 2,797,876, forward strand.
TCTTGCAGTTTCCTGGAAATGGTGACTGTGTAGTCAATTTTCGCTTAGCCTGACCTTGTTTGGCTCAACCTGTTCTGGGCCCGGCTCTACTCTCTGCAGGGCAGCGTGACCCGCGGGTTCGTTAAGCCTCATTAACAGCAAATAAAGCAAAGTTAAAATAATCCCGGTGCCCCATAAAAACACATTTGTTTGGCCAGGGTCTGAGCAGGGAGGAGGAGTGTAAACAACTGAATTCCAGTTTCCAGCTCTCCTTCCTGCTTTTTCTCACAGTTGAATTTGTTGAAAGTAGTCTGGGCAGGGTTACAACAACAAGGCCGCCTTTACGACGACGACTCGCAGCCGTGCAAGACCATGCGAGGAACAATATTTGGATTTGTAAGCACAGTAAAGAATAACCGTTTGTGGAGAAAAACACAATCTCCACAGCAAGATGGACAAAAGCAGATCAAAGACAAGCACAAGGTCCATCTTGTGTTTATGTTGATTATATCTATCTTTATACTGTATATTAAAACCAGGACAGCACAAAGCTAAGCCGCGCATTGTGTGCAAGCCTAATGTTGAGCCAACGCTTTTAGCCGACAAATTGATCGCAGTCTGTGACCTTTGGCCTTTGCCCCTGTTCACCCCCGGCTCTGCTGACGCTACAGCCAGATGACAAGCTCCAAGCAGATGGGATAGTTCAGTGGGAGTGCAAGGGTGTTTAGGCAGCCTCGCTGTCAATCAAGCTTTTTCTTGCCTTCCTGCCATGTGAATTTGTTTCTTTATGTTTGGACTTTTGTTTTCACGCTGTTTATAGTTTAAATTCCACATTCAAATGTGATATTGAAGATGCAGAGCCACTGCACACGGACGATTCCAGTTTTCTGTGCATACTTTATACACTAAAAGGCCTTTCTGGTTAAGCGTTAGAGCGCCCTCTGTTGCTTGACAGCCTGGACTTGTTTACATTAGAGAGGATGGGTGTACAGTAATCTTCTATAATTGCGTTTTCTCATGTTTCCTAGCAACACAATATTGATGTTAGGTGTTATGTACTGTGAATTCAGAAATGCCAACATGTCCTGTAGGACAAGCCACCTTAATTTAGATTAGACTTAGACTAAGACAGACTTTATTGATCCAGAAAAGAAATTGCTTGGTTGCAGTAGCTCAGTTGCAGAAGAAAATGCAATACAATATGAATAAAATGTAATTAAAAAATAAATAAGATTTGCATATTTAAAAATAAATCCCTGAAGGATTTTTTTTCCAAAAAGAGCCTCTTGTTTCTATTCCTCGTTTTAGCTCTTAACACCTCTGCTATACATGACATCACCTCGAGCAGGAAATCAGATGCGAGGGGTAAATAACCTCCTCCACTTCCTCTCCGTTTCCTGACTCTAGGTAGGTCACGTGGTGTGTTGTTTTTCATTTCTCCCTCCGTCATCCTGATAGCGATTTGCATATGTCGTTAAAATAATGTCATCTACAATCTTTTGCCAGTTGATGTTCCGCAACAGAAGGTGAGAGTTTCATTTGCTGGCTTCTGCCGGCCTCTAGTGGCTGTAAGTAGAACTGCACATTCTGGCTGTCATGTTTTTTTTTCTGTTTTCAATTGCATTGTTTGCCGCTAGAATAATGAGTAGGCTCGTGTATGTGAGTGGTCTCATTCATTCATTCATTTTCCATGCCGCTTATCCTCATTAGGGTCGCGGGTATGCTGGAGCCTATCCCAGCTGGCTTTGGGCGAGAGGCGGGGTACACCCTGGACTGGTCACCAGTCAATCGCAGGGCACATATAGACAAACAAACATTCACACTCACATTCATACTCTAATGGACAATTTAGAGTCATCAATTCACCTAACATGCAAGTTTTTGAAATGTGGGAGGAAACCGGAGTACCCGGAGAAAACCCACACACGCACGGGGAGAACATGCAAACTCCACACAGAGACGCCCAACGGAGATTCGAACCCTGAACCTCCTGACTGTGAGGCCAATGTGCTACCCACTCGACCCACTGATTCAAACTAAGGTGATTCCTTTCTCTTTTTTGCTCAATGAATTTCCATAGAATACAACTACAAATGCAAACAACTCAAGAGAAAAAACTGGTCATTTGCCATGGGAATGTGTTATTTTGAGAATGAATACAACAATGTTGTGGACCTAATCCTAACTTTGAAGATGGCTGATTTGTGGAATACTTCTTATTGGTCCAGACTTCCTGAAGTAAAGTAGAGTTCAAAGGTTGTGTGCTTCTTCCAAGATGAGCATTTCAAGCCCATATGAGCACCAGGATGCTAATGTCCCACAGAAAACTGCCACCACCATAAAAAAAAAAACAATTGTCACCTCTGAGCGCCTGGCCCAAGAGTGCCCCCTTTTCCCACCATTGATCCCTCACAATCCTCCCCCTTGAGGGTAAGTGTGACAATCCTCTTTCCCAAAAAGGCATTTTGACGGTGGAAAAGCCTGAATGATGAAAATGGATCATTTTGTGCGGTTCAAAGGTTGCCCCCATTTTGATGCAGACAGTCCTGCCTCTTTGGATCGTGCTGACAGACTCAGCTTTAGGGTCAAACGGATAATCCGGTCAAACACAGAACATCCACTTCGACACAGAGAGCGTTAAACGTCAGGTATGTGTTATTTTTGTGTGTCGACATTTCTAAAATGACTACAAAAAAGCAACATTTTCCATACTTCCTGGACAACTACTGTACTGTCCTCCAGATTGTGCCTGCTATGGAGGGTAAAACACTAATCAGGGATTAAACACATTTCAAATAGCTAGCTAGTTTTCTTGGTCGCTTGCATCACATGTTGCCAGGCAGAGTTTGTAGGGCTCAAGCGGAATCTATCCATCCATTTTCTTTAGCTCATCCGAGGTTGGGTCACGGGGGCATCAGCCTAAGCAGGGAAACCCAGACTTCCCCCTACCCAGCAAATTCGTCTTGGGTCTTCCCAAGGACCTCCTACCGGTTGGACGTGCCCTAAACACTTCCCCGGGGAGGCATCCAGGGGCCATCCTAATCAGATGCCCGAGCCACCTCATCTGGTTCTCAATGCAGAGGACCAGCGGCTCTAATTCGGGTTTCTCTCAGATGACACTGCTTCTCACCTTATCTCTAAGGGAGAGCTCAGCCACACTACAGAGAAAACACATTTTGTCCGGTCGTACCCGCCACCTTCGGTCACCACCCAAAGCTAATGACCATAGGTGAGGGTAGGATGATAGATCAACTGGTAGACTGAGAGCTTTGCCTTTCGGCCCAGCTCCCACTTCACCACAACGGGCCAATGCAGAGTCCTCGTCTCTGCAAACACCGCCCCAGTCGGGACCACCAAGGTTCCTCCTCCAGCTCATTCTGCACTCGACCCCTCACTAGCTCACCACTCATTGGAAGGAAGACCCATGTTGCCTCTTTGGGCAATGCTCAGCCGGACCCTGTAAGTACAGGACTGGCCTGACGCTTTCCATTGTGCCCCACCTCCAGGCCTGGCTCCAGAGGGGTCCTGTGACCTGTGTCTAAGCGAGGGAAAATTAATTCCATTTATCTTGCTGATCATCAGGGTCTTTTTGAGCCACACTTTGTCTAGTTCCTCACAAAGGAGCTGTTTGTCATGGGTGACACTAGTAAGGGCACAACTGTTCAAATGACAAATAGTACTTTCTGGTGGGACACCATCTAATAATCCTTGTTTTCCAGGGTGATACAATGTTCCGACAAAGCACTGGACAAGATTCCGTACGGCACCCCCTAATGTGTCCGCTACGTCCTCCTGATGAACAACCATATCGACAGGATTCAGCTGGACCTACTCAGGGACTACGTCTCCGTGGAGTTCCTGGTCCTGAGCAACAACCGACTCACAGACGGTGCCATATAAGGTGCGTTTGAGGGAATTCCTTGAAGCGTCTCTACTTGGATCGAAACCTCTTGGTGAGCGTGCCGGCAGATCTTCCGGGTTCTCTTGAGGAGCTTTGCCTGGACAATAACGATCTTAGCATGATGTTGGAGGAAGCTTGGGCTCAGTGTCCTGGTCTCTTGGTGTCAAGTCTCAGAAACAACACCATAGGTCATGCCTCAGGTAGTCTTCCGGATGCGGTGCTTTCTCCTCTACACCGCCTGCGAACTTTGAACCTGGACTTCAACCAGTTGACCTCAGTTCCCCTGGGATTGCCTTTGTCCATCAAAGAGTTGTACCTCAAAGGTAACATCATTGAGCATTTCAGTGGGAGAGCATTTGAGGGGAAATCTGAGCTGGTGGTGATGGATCTGAGTGCTAACCGACTGACCAATAAGGGTCATCCAACCTGGAGAGTCTCAACCTGAAAGGGAACCGACTTAAACAAGTACCGCGGCACCTTCCCTCATCCTTGAAGACCTTAAACCTAGAGTACAACCTCATCTCGTCCATTAAACGCGGGGCTTTCAGCAGCTTGAAAAACCTGAAACACCTTGGCCTGGCCAGCAACAAAATCTCCAAAATGGTACCAGGTGCCTTCCGAAGTTTGGCCGCCTTGCACCAGTTAGACCTGAGTCACAAAACCTTGAACCTTGCACCCAGGCAGCTACCGCGGGGTCTCCACTCAGTAGAGTTCACTCACAATAAGATCCACTCGGTGCCGCGGGACGCCTTCTGCTGGGGCACTGCAAGTCCCAACCTCAGCGGGCTGGTCCGAGTCCAGCTGGAGAACAACTAGATTGACATGCCAAAGCTAGATCCAGAGGCTTTCAAGTGCTTGAGAGGCTTCTAGACTGTACATTTTTACTGAACTGGAGAACAATCAAACATGCAAAGCATTGTATTTATTCTCTTATTTTGGTGTATGAAGTGGGATCTATTTTTTATCCTTTTCTGACACCAAAAGACTATTATTGAATAATATATATTAAATGGTATTAAGTGGTATTAATATTAAGTGGTAAAAATGAGGTATGGCTTTTTATCAAAGGCATTTTTTAAATGTGTTATTTTAAAATTATTTAAGCAACATAAAGCAAATTCTATTTGTATTAGTCCTTGGAATAATAAAAGTATTATTAAAAAGTATTATTGCTTTCATTAAAACATGATTATGCTATAAATGGGCCATGAATACATTATATTAATAATAATGCTGTAAAAAATTAAAGATTTCCTAAATTTACAACTTCATTCATTCATTCATTTCCTATACCGCTTATCCTCATTAGGGTCACGGGGATGCTGGAGCCTATCCCAGCTGGCTTTGGGCGAGAGGCGGGGTACACCCTGGACTGGTCGCCAGTCAATCGCAGGGCACATATAGACAAACAAACATTCACACTCACATTCATACCTATGGACAATTTAGAGTCACCAATTAACCTAACATGCATGTTTTTGGAATGTGGGGGGAAACCGGAGTACCCGGAGAAAACCCACGCACGCACAGGGAGAACATGCAAACTCCACACAGAGATGCCCAACGGAGATTTGAACCCTGGTCTTCCAGATCTCCTGACTGTGTGGCCAATGTGCTAACCACTCAGCCACCGTGCGGCCCAATTTACAACTTTATTCTTGTAAATGTACAACTTTTTTTCTCCTAAATGTATGCCTTTTTTCTAGTATATTTACGACTTTTCTTCCCATACATGTACCATTTTTCATAAATTTACCACTATATTCTTGTAATTTTCCAACTTTTTTGTCATAAATGTATGACTTTATCGTTGTAAATTTACAACTTCATATATTAATAAATTATTGAAATCTCAGATTTGTTTTTCAATGTGGCCCTAAGTCGTAAATTTACAAGAATAAAGTTGTGAATTCGCAAGAAAAAGTTGTAAATTGACTACTTTATTCTAGTATATTTGTGACTTTGTTTTTCACTAATTTACAACTTCATTCTCGTAATATTACGTTTTTTATATATTATATATTTTCTCAGTCGTATTATTGAATCTATGGTGTGTAGAAATAATACATTATCATTTTATAAATAATACGATAAAATATAAAAAAAATGATGGGCTGTATGTATGCATAAACGTATTTTCAGTTATTATAGTTAGAACAGAAGAACAGAAAAGACTTGGGTATTTAAACACATCCGCCGCCAGAGGGCAGTGGAGCACGTGGTAAAAAAAAACCCTCTAGGCATGCTTATAAGCTGCACTAAAATGTTGCTTTAAAACAGCAAACCTTTTCTTGGCTTATTTCCCTAAATCAAACATAAAACGCTACACATTTCGACTCCTGCGGATCAGAAAGTTGATCTTTCGGCATGAAATTATATATTTGAAGGCTCCCTCCCGGACCGGCGCCATGCATTCACTGCAAAACTCAAGATGCTCTTTGACCTTAAAGCAGAGAGAATGCAGTTACTTTATTATTCAATTCTCCCAGCGACGTGGCAACGCACCGAGGAGGGGGAGTGAAGAAGGGAGAATGGAGGATCAAGGCACTGTTGGCTCGGCATCCGGGGAGGGAAGAGCTTGGTCGGGCAAGGCGGCTCACCAGCACCTCCCTACAGTCCAGAAGGACCCTGACCCAAATCTCCCGTACCTGGATCCACCGAGGAAAACCCTTACTGTCTTCAACTTCATCATTATTCTTCTACATTTGTGGCCACGTCCACTTTCTTCTTACTGGAAATCGAACCACACATCAAAATAGCAACAAATTAGTGTCTTTTGTTGAACTGAATCCTGTCCTTTAAAGCTCACATCCAGCCTGGAGTTCGCACCGGGCTGATAAATCATGAAAAAAGGTCCATGCAAAGGGTTAACTGACACCTCACAGTCACAAAAGTGTTATTGCAAGCCTGGGAGGGGAGGTGGCGCTTGCATCCGGGGAAGGAGAAGAAGAGGGGAAGGAGAAGAAGAGGGGAGAACCGTGGGAGCCAGAGGGACCTCCACGCTGCACATGCGGCATGCATGCATGTCTGCCGGGCTGCATGCATGCTGCAAATTGAGAGAAATAATGCAATAAAGTATCATGCTAGGTTAGCTTTGGTGGTACTTCATCGTGCTAAAAACAAAAACAAGTAAATATTACAAAAATACTGACACAACCGAGGCGGGATGGGAACATCGCCCTGTGGAACATCTTCGAACACATGTGGGTTGCGCTACCGCAGCGGTGGTTGAAGTGTGTCCCTGGGCCCGTTTGCGGCCCATGGCTGTTCTTTTATTGGCCTTCGATGCATTTTAAATCTCAATCTATTATTTAACCAGAAGACTAAAAAAAAACACAACAAATAATTTAAAAATCGGCAATTATTTAACAAAGATAGTCTAAATCTTAACAGAAAAAAGTTGTAATCTAAGAGAAAAAATATGCAATTTTATTAGAACTATGTCGTAATATTAGGAGAAAATATTAAATCATTTTAATAGCAAAAAACATTTTTTGAAGTCTTAGTGTTGTGAGAAACATTTGTCAGAAATTTTTGCAAAATGATGTTGAGGAAAAATATCACAAAAAGAAAAAAAGAAGAAATCATCAAAAAAACAAAAAACAAAAAAACAACAGTCGAAATGAAAAAATAGAGCAGTAATTTTACAAGAATAAAGACAAAATATAAAGATAAAAAGTTGCAATTATTACGAGGAAAAATGATATAATTTTAGTAGCAGTATGTTGAAATATTAAAGTTTTTTTCTTTACGTCATAATATTATGAAAAACAAACAAAACAAAATAATGTTTTACTTTTGGGAACATTAGAGTGGGAAAAATGTACAATATTATGATAAGCAGTATAGAAAATGAATGAATGAATGAATTATGGGAATAAAGTGAAAATATTACAGTACAATTATTTAAGAAGAAAGTTGAAGTTTAAAGAGTATCCCAGAGCAAAAATGGATAAGAATAAAGGATAAAGTCTAAATATTACAAGAAAAAAGTTGGCAAAATGACAATAAACTTAAAAAAAAAAAAACAACATATTGTTAAAATACTTTTTTTTTGTTGTTTAAAAAATTCCTGTTATGAAAAACAAATCTTTGCAAAATTTTTTTTTTTAAAAAGTTAAAATATTTGGAAGGAGAAAAAAACTTTAAAAATCTGCAACACACTAAGAATAAAGTCAAAATATTCAGAAATTGTTTTGTAATTTTTACAAAAATAATCTCAAATAAAGAAAAAATAGATTATTTAAAACAAAATCATAACATTATGAAAAATTACCAAAATAAAGTAGTAGTTTTTTTAAATAATATTTGAAACATATTTAAAAAAAAAACAGCAAAAACATAATAAAGATACAGTGTAAATGCTAAAAGAAAAAAGTTGTAATCTAACGAGATTTGCAAATAAGAATAAAGTTGTAATATTATGAGGAAAAATTACATAAATACGTTTTTTTTTTAAGTCCTAATATATCAAACAGAACAAAATTAAATTGTAATATTTGCAAAATTATTTTAAAAAAAAGTTTAGAAAGCAAAAAAAAATAAAATTTGGAGTACTCCTACAAGAATAAAGTCAAAATATTGAGAAAAAAGTTGTAATTTTACAAAAATAATGTCAAATAAAGAAAATAAAAAAAATATGATATTATGAAAAATAAACAAAAATAGCAGTAGTTTTTAATAATATTTGACGATTTAAAAAAACAGCAAGAACAGAAAAATCAGCATTACTTTTACAAGAAGAAAGTGTAAATATTAAAAGAAAAAAGTTCAACATTTGCAAATGAGATCAAACTTGTAATGTTATGGGGAAAAATAATATAAATAATAATAAAACAAACAAATAATAAACAGTGAAAAAAAATACATTTTTGAAAAGAAAAACAAACAAAATGAAAATGGGGGTTGATAGCACAGTTGATACTAATAGCAGGTTTTTCACATTTATGACAAAGTTCAAATGCAATTTTTTTTTAATATACAGAACCTTGTGGCTTTATCTAATACAAAATATGAAAAAATCAAAGTTGCATGCTTTCAGGTTTCACTATGCGGCCCTGGCTGGAAAAGGTTTGGACACCCCTGTTCTAAAGCCATACACAGTTAAGTGTGTGAAAACACAAAACAAGCAATTTGCTTCAAATTTTAAAAAAGCCTGCTGCTGAAAATCAAAATCAAACAGTTTGCAATACCGTGGGACCTTTTTTTCGCTTAGCTTTGCATTATTCTTATTTCTTCCCCTAAGCATCCGATGCAAACGAGGGCAACACAGGTGGTCTATCGTGAAGCCGTCTGTGGGCCTCGGGCACGCCAAACCATAAAAGCAGGTCAAATCTGCTTCCTGTCTCGGCTGTTGCCATGGCAGCAACGTCTAGACAGGGACCGAGCTAAAAGCGGAGGGTAATAATAACAAAACAAAGTCAAAGAGTTGTTGCTAAAATGACGAGAAGGTTGTGCGTGAAAGTTTTCCAGCGCCATGAGCAGACGTTACTTCTGTCCTTAAAGCGGGACAACCTCACACTTACACATTCCTCTCCTCGTTTCACACAAAACGTGGAAGCCCATTTAGCTGCATTCGCTACAAAAAGTGTCGGCTTCAAAAGCCAATCAAAGACAATCATCGGTGGGTTTACTCAATCAGAAGATCCATGGCCTGCAACTAACTCCTCCACTAGGGGGCCTTTTGCACAGCATCTAGTGATAGCTATGATATGCTGCGATGTACTGGTTATTATTATTATTTTTGTTCTCTTATTAGCACAGCTTTTCCTTTATTCCGGCATGCACTCGGTAGCACTGCCATGCTGGCAGCATTAAGTATTACATATCAAATATGAAAATATATTTATATGACATATATATACATGTACATTTAGTTACCACATATTTCTAAAATTCACCATCAATCATGTAATTGCAAATAATTATTTCATATACTTATTTTTTGTTTGTGTATTTATAAAATGATATAATAATAACTGATCATTTTCATTAAAAAAATTAAAATAATGAGTTAATTTAAATAATAGTTGTTGACTATTTTTGTATTTCTTATAATATATTGTAAATAGACATTAAATATATATTTTATATTATATAATATTAATCGTAGTTATATTATATTATGTTATATAACAAATTATATTTGATTGAAATTATACAAGCAAACCTAATTTACAAAATATGTACATATATATGTTTATGTTTAATATACATATAACATATAATATCATATAAAATTGCAAATATATGTTTAATATTGGGCCGCACGGTGGTTGAGTGGTTAGCACATTGGCCACACAGCCAGGAGATCTGGAAGACCTGGGTTCAAATCTCCGTTGGGCATCTCTGTGTGGAGTTTGCATGTTCTCCCCGTGCGTGTGTGGGTTTTCTCCAGGTACTCCGGTTTACTCCCACATTCCAAAAACATGCATGTTAGGTTAATTGGTGACTCTAAATTGTCCATCGGTATGAATGTGAGTGTGAATGTTTGTTTGTCTATATGTGCCCTGCGATTGACTGGCGACCAGTCCAGGGTGTACCCCGCCTCTCGCCCAAAG
>QODF01000044.1:2810169-3020790 GCA_024372805.1 Oostethus manadensis
TTCTCAATCCCACTGACATGCCTTCCATAGAGGAAGCAGAGTCTGAGGATACGTACGTGGACAGTTCTATCACCGTGGCTGAGGTAATTGGGGTAGTCAAATCACTCCCCAGTGGCAAGGCTCCGGGGGTAGACGAGTTCCGCTCAGAATTTCTCAAGGCTCTGGATGTTGGAGGACTGTGTTGGTTGACACGCCTCTACAACATTGCATGGAAGTCAGGAACAGTACCTCTGGACTGGCAGACCGGGGTGGTGGTCCCCATTTTTAAAAAGGGTGACCGGAGGGTGTGTTCCAACTATAGGGGGATCACACTCCTCAGCCTTCCTGGGAAAGTCTACTCCAGGGTGCTGGAGAGAAGGGTACGACCGTTAGTCGAACCTCGGTTAGAGGAGCTGCAATGTGGTTTTCGTCCCGGTCGCGGAACACTGGACCAGCTCTACACCCTTGCAAGGGTACTCGAGGGTATGTGGGAGTTTGCCCAACCAGTCTACATGTGCTTTGTGGACCTGGAAAAGGCATTCGACCGTGTCCCTCGTGGTGTCCTGTGGGGGGTGCTCCGGGAGTACGGGATTGATGGTCCGCTTCTACGTGCCATTCGGTCCTTGTACAATCGAAGCAGGAGCCTGGTTCGCATTGCCAGCAGTAAGTCGAGCTTGTTTCCGGTGAACGTTGGCCTCCGCCAAGGCTGCCCTTTGTCACCGATTCTGTTCATAATCTTCATGGACAGAATTTCTAGGCGCAGTCAAGGTGTTGAGGGAGTCCAGCTTGGTGACCTTAGGATCTCGTCTCTGCTATTTGCAGACGATGTGGTCCTTATGGCCTCATCAGGCTGTGACCTTCAGCGTTTACTGGAGCGGTTTGCAGCTGAGTGTGAAGCTTCTGGGATGAGACTCAGCACCTCCAAATCCGAGGCCATGGTTCTCAGTCGGAAACGGGTGGACTGTACCCTCCGGGTTGGGAGTGAGGTCTTGCCTCAGGTGGAGGAGTTCAAGTATCTCGGGTTCTTGTTCACGAGTGAGGGAAGGTTGGAGCGTGAGATCGACAGACGGATCGGTGCAGCATCTGCAGTAATGTGGTCGCTGTACCGGACCGTCGTGGTGAAGAGAGAGCTGAAGCGGAAGGCAAAGCTTTCTGTTTACCGATCAATCTACGTTCCCACCCTCACCTATGGTCATGAGTTATGGGTCATGACCGAAATTGAGATCGCGGATTCTTCGTAGGGTGGCTGGACTCACCCTAAGAGAGGGTGAGGATCTCGGCCATCTGGGAGGAGCTCAAAGTAGAGTCGCTGCTCCTTCACATCGAGGTGGCTCGGGCATCTAGTCCGGATGGCTCCCGGGCGCTTTCCTGGTGAGGTGTTTCGGGCATGCCCAGTAGGGAGAAGGCCCCTGGGAAGACCTAGGACACGCTGGAGGGACTATGTCTCACAGCTGGCCTGGGAACGCCTTGGTGTCCTCCCGATGGAGCTGGAAGAGGTCGCTGGGGCCCGGAAGTCTGGACTTCCCTACTGAAGCTGCTGCCCCCGCGACCCGGACCCGGATAAGCGGAGGAAAATGGATGGATGGATGGATGATCTGATTAAATTTTATAATAGCAGATCATTGTTTTGATGTTTTATTTAAATACTTATTGGTAATTACCTATACATTTTTGTAGTTATATTTTTTATAACACATTACAAATAAAATAGCATTTAAATATTATTTATATTTATATTATTACTGTATAATTATTATATTATATAAAAATTATAAATTAATTCTAAATGTCTTGTAAAATATTGTATTATGTAATAACAGCAGATAATGGTTTTGATGATTTATTTTAAAAATTTTTATTATTGTCATTACATTATTATTATTTTTACTATTATTGTAATTGCAATTATGTTGTAATTATAATTTTGTTGATTGACTATATATTTTCTAAATATATTTTCTATGATATATTACAGATAAAATTGTGTTTAAATATTTTTATATTTATACATACATTTATTTACTGTATATTATAAAACTATATAATATATTAGTATATATAATTATTATATTGTATACAAATTTAACACTAATTAAAAATGTCTTTTTATTGTGTGGTTTAAATTATGTAATAATAGCAGATCATTGTTTTGATGATTTATTTCAATAATTATTGTTTATTGTAGAACTATATATTCTCTAGTTACATTTTTTATAATATTTAAAAAATAAAATTGCGTTTAAATGTATTTTATATTTATATATACATGTATATATATATAATATACTGTATCACTATATATTATTATGATATGATATAAAAATTATACATGAATTATAAATGTCTTACAAATTATTGTATGATTTAAATTATGTAATAATAGCAGATCATTGTTTTGATGATTTATTTTTAGTTATATTCTAGTTATAAGAATAGTAATATTCTTAGCTATACTTATATTTTTATAATATATTACATAATATAAAATTATATATGATTATTATATTATATAAAAATTATACGTGAATGATAAATTATGGTTTGATTTAAATTATGTAATAATAGCAGATCATTTTCATTGAATTCACACAAAAAAAACCCACTGAATCTTTCCACGATACAAATCATTTCTGACATCAAATGCTTGGAAACGTCCTTGACGCATAGAAGCTAAAACGCCAAACAGCTTATGTTTCTATTTTAGCTGGAAGCGCCTCCGCCGGGCCCCGGTGTGAAACCTGGCCTGGGAAAGTGCTAGCGAACATGAAAGCGTCGCTCGCTGGCTTTGTCTCGCTAACACAACATGATGGAGGGACGGTTCTGGACGTCTGGAAGCTGATCCAAGTGCAATCAAAAGCGCCGAGAAATCCACGTGTAAGGAGACCCAGAGGAGCGTGCGCATCGGAACCAAAGGGGACCAAATTGGACTAAGCACTACGACGTCAACTTGGATGGAAATTGCCAGGGGTGACCACACTTTTGCAGTTGACAAAGCTCTGGGTTCTATTTTCAGATGTGTAGCGAAGCCTGTGTTCATGACAGATGTTAATAAACATCATTTAAAAAAGACCAGCAGATCCTTGAAGCTCAGCGAGGACGGGAACTGCGGGGAACGTCACAAGCCTTGAGTGATGACATTTAAGATGAATCACGATGCAGACATCAATGACTATTGTTTTGAAAGAGCAAGCGGGGACATCCCGTTCCAGGTTCTGGAGAAATATGCGTTTAAGGGAAATTGGACTGATCTGAGGTCGCTGACAATGCCGTCTGTCCCATGCTCTTATTCCCGTGATGGACGGGAGCTTCCAGTAAAAACAGTGTTTACATTTTCATGGCGGCGTGCTGATGTCAGCTGATTTGACCCCCACATACCCCAACCTCGCTGTTGTTGAACGCTTCAAGATGTTTGCTAGGAACTTTCCATCGAATCCGCTGCCATTTTTTGCCAAACATGGCGAAAGACTTTGCCAAGTCAGCGGAGCGGATAGGTCGGCGGTTTTATTGCTGCTTGCAGTTACCAGGCTGGAACATTAGCACACGCACACACACACACACACGTCCATTTTATAGTCCCGATCAAATAAACTGAAGGCCCGACAGCATTCCTGACGACCTGGAAATGGCGGCTGTGGCGGTTCTACGCTTGATAGAGAAAAGGGAAGGCAAAAGTAGTCCAGAAGGAAAACAATGGCAATGGATCCTCTGGACTTTTCATATAATTGCTCCATAAAATCAGAAGGAACTCATAAAAAGGGCGCATTGTTGTTCCTCTCTTTCGTCTATACGGAGAAAAAAAAGCATTAAAACAAATAAATAAAGCAAAAGTAATTTAATTTTAATGAAATTAAATACAAATGCTCACAAACTGTGGACGTTCATATAAAATAAAAATAAATACAATACAGCATTGGAAATGTGTATCAAACTTTGGAAAACTTTAAAAAATGCACACAAAATTTCAGAGTGAACGAATATTGTATAAAAAAAAAAAACAACACAAAAATAACATAATTCAAATAAAAATACACACAAATGCTCACAACTTGAAAAAAAAAACATTTACTGTATAATAAATGATAAATAACCACAAATACACGATGAATATAAAAAAATGAAAAGCCATAATTCATAAAATTACATTAAGAAACTTCCAAAGTGTGATCATTACTGTAGTATGCAATAAAATATAATCTATAAATATAAAATAAAGAAAAATAAAACTTAGAAAATAAATATCAAAAAACAAAAAATTACAAAAATACCACCAAAATGTGGAGATTAATAAATGATAAAATGAAAATAATAAGAAAATTAATAGAAATACTCACATAATGTGGAATTTAATATCAAACTTTTTTTTTTTATTCTAAAAATGAACGCACAATTTGGTGGATGAATGAATATTAAAAAACGATATGCCATATTTGTGACATTCTATAAACATAAAATAAAGAAATATACAATAAAGAAATACTTAGAAAATAAATATTGAAAAACAAAACATTTAAAAAATACCACCAAAATGTGGAGATGAATGATAATGAAATGAAAAGACTAAGAAAATAAATACAAATACTCACATAATGTGGAATTTAATATCAAATTTTTTTTTAAATACTAAAAATGCACGCAAAATTTGGTTGCAGACAATAAATAAAAATGACATAATTTGAAGATGAACGTGAAAAACTATTCCTAAACACGCTACTAAACCATTCAAAAAATATAAAAAGTATGTAAATTAGCATCAAACTTAAAAAAAATTGGATAGACCCAAATGGTTGGGGGATAAAAAAAACAATTTTTTAAGAGGAAATGGGGAAATAAGAAATAAAGTACAAAAATCAATACTAATGGTCCATATAATGTGATGTATGAAAAAACAAAATAAAAAATGAAGTAGGAAGTTTTTTATATCACAAAATGCATGCAAAATTTGGAGATGTAATTAAACAAGAAAATAAATGCTACAAATGCTCAGAAAATGTGGAAATTAGTATCACACTTATAATTAATAAATAATAATAATGTTGCGCACTCGATTTTGAGGTGACGTATAATAAAAGAAATATACTAATACTACTATATTTTAAAATAAACACCAGCAAAACTTCAATAAAAACACAGAGATGAATATAACATACAGAAGAAAATACAGGCTTCTATCAACTGATCGCTTGTGAACTTCCAGCTCATAAAAGAACATGCATGTGATGAAAACCTCAACTTTACTTTCTGACAGAAGCCATCCCACTCCAGCGGCGGCCATCCCAGACCCACCCCTGCACGCCTTGAGAAATATGCTGACGGTGCTGCTACCTCTGAATGTGTTCTGTCACGGCGGATTACTCCAACTTAGTCTGAACACGCACTAAAACGATTATCAGACATGCAGCGCTTTGAACGTAATGAGGTATGAGATGTGAAGGTGGGACGGCTACGACAAACCTAAAATAACACTGACACAACCCAATTACATGCGATTCCAGCATAAACTCAGTCTGCCTCGGGCAAAAGCAGGCTAAAACGTTGGTTGCCGCATCACAGCATATCATATCAATTGGATTTTTTGCAATGGGCGCTGTCAAATCTGTGACCACACACACACACACAGATGATTGACACTCATGTCAATGAACAGGAACACTGTTTGCTTCATTATGTGGAGAATGCGGTCCACTCTGTTGGAGCCTTTCCGCCCGACCTTGCTGGTCGCCCGCGGCCATAGAAAAATGAAGAAGAACCAGCTGGGGAGCTGAGAAAAGGCCGAGCTCAGCACAAACATGGCACTGCTTTTAATCATCGTCTTCATCCCACTTCCTCGTCCTAAAGCCACACGTTGTATTCAATCCACGCTCTCATGCCAGGTTTTTGTAGTCCTAAATTAAGGTCCGCATTTATGCTTCACTAGGTTAAGGACAACAAATACACTTGACTTTGTTTGGGACTACAAATAGGCTTGACTGGGTTAAGTTTTACAAACGCACTTGGCTCAGTTAAGGACTACAAATATACTAGGCTGTGCAGAACTACCAACATGCTTGACTAGGTTAAGGACTATACAAATATACGAGACTGTGTAGGACTACAAACATACTAAATATCTTGAAATTGCGTAAGACTAAAAACATGCTGTACTGGGTTTAGGAGTACAAACATATCTGACTGCAAAATTACAAACATGCTAGACTAGGTTAAGGACTGCAAATATACTTGACTGTGTACGACTACACACATGTTAGACTAGGTTAAGGACTACAAATATACTTGAGTAGGTTCTCGTCTAAAGAAAACAATTTCACTAAGGACTATTATGTTTCACTTTTGTAGGACTACAAATATTCCTGAATAGGTTATGGTGTAAAAATGTGTTTGACTAGGTTTAGGACAACAAACATACTTGAAATAATTTGGACTACAACAGGGGTGTCAAACTCGTGCCCTGGAGTGCCGAGACCCTGCAGGTTGTCTTTCCAGCCGGTCACTAAAGCAGGTTACTTTAATAATCAGCACCTCCTTCAATTTGAGGGAAGGAGATCATCATTTAAAATCACCTGCAGGAGAAATAAGTTTAAAAGAAAACCTGCGGCGTCTCGACCCTCCTTGGCAGGAGTTTGAGACACTTGGTCTACAAGTATACTTCACTAGGTTAAAGACTACACATATCTTGATTTTTTGTAGGACAACAAATAAACTTGACTAGGTTAAAGTGTTTAGGACTACAAACATACTTTCTGCATCTTTACTTACTCCCACGTGCAGTAGCGTCTGAAAGTCATAAAATGAGAATGAGTGGACCATCCTCCATCTCTTTTACTAGTGAACAGAGATGTCCTCCTGGCGGTTGCCAAGGAAACAGCCCGGTCGTGGACACCTCGGAGTTCCCAAATAAATAAATAGTTGGAAAAAGTGCAGGAAGTGATGCTGTTTCGCACTAATGACACTTATTTGGTGCGAGTGTGTGTGTGGCAAGCGTCATTACCACATGAATACGCCTCGTTTCCAATGGTCCACAAAAGGTTCTTTCCCACAGGGCCCACTTGGCTCAGAAGCCCAACTTTTCACTGTCGTGGTCAGTGTGTTAGTGTTAAGTCTCTGTTTATTCCATTAGCGCTCAGAAAATAGGACGTCTTTGTTCCTGCTGCTGCTAAACCACTTAAGAGTCATCCAGTCTGGGATTTACGCTCTCATTCTTGAAATATTTCCGATGATACGAGCAAAAAAAACAAAAAACAAAAAAAAACAATGTCACCAATGGGAGTGGTTCGCTGGCGTTCTGGAGGAGGAATTATGGTGGAAACAGTCACACACCATAGCAGACTTATTTGGTTTCATCCACTAAGCAGGGAAAGGAAGAGTCAACACGTGTTACCATATTGCTGTTGCCGTCAACTATCTTATATATGTGTAGGACTCCATACATGCTCTACTATGTTACAGATATACTTGCCTTGGTGAAAGACTACAAGTATGTTTAACATGTGTAGGACTCCAAATACATTTGACTAGGTTAAGGTTTACAAATATACAAGACTTTGTGGAAGACTACAAACATGCTAGTCTAGGTTCTTCTTTTTTATACCTTTTAGCTTATCCCTGCTTATCTCTTCAGGGGTTGCCACAGCGATTCCATTTTTCGCATTTGTTTGATTCCCATTTTTGGTTTGGTAAAAGTTTTACGTCGGATGCCCTACCTGACACAACCCTCTGTACGAGGGACATGATCTTCTCTGATGATCTTTGAGAAAGAAAGTGTAAAAGACAAAATGACACTGACTCACCGTTTTAGTATATTTTCAAATCATTAATAATTACTAATTACCACTGCAATTAAATGCGATTGAAGTCAATACTGAGTAAAAGTCAGGATGGTATATGCGATACACATTTGATACCAATACTTAAACGTAAATTATGTATTTTTTGTATTTATTTATTTGTTTAAAATATAAATATACTTGACTTTGTGGAGGTCTACAAAAATGCTTGACTAGGTTAAGGACTACAAAAATACTTGACTTTGTCTTGGACTACAAACATGCTCGACTAGGTTAATGACTACATATATACTTGATTGTGTAGAACTACAAACACGCCCGATTAGGATAAGGACTACAAAAATACGTGACTTTGTGTTGGAC
Source organism: Oostethus manadensis (assembly GCA_024372805.1). NCBI lineage: Eukaryota > Metazoa > Chordata > Actinopteri > Syngnathiformes > Syngnathidae > Oostethus > Oostethus manadensis. The sequence continues at coordinate 2,818,293 of QODF01000044.1, forward strand.
TACAAACATGCTCGTCTAGGTTGAGGTCTACAAATATACTTGACTGTGTAGAACTACAAACACGCCCGATTAGGATAAGGACTACAAAAATACGTGACTTTGTGTGTGACTACAAACATGCTCGTCTAGGTTGAGGTCTACAAATATACTTGACTGTGTAGAACTACAAACACGCCCGATTAGGATTAGGACTACAAATATACTTGACTTTGTGTTGGACTACAAACATGCTCAACTAGGTTAAGGACTATGAATGTCTAACCTACAAGTCATAACAACAACATGGTTGCAAATTGTGAGACGGCTTTAGATTGTGTGTGTGTGTGTGTGTGTGTGTGTGTACTGGCCTGGGACATCTACCTGCATGTGAATACCAACAGTTATTTTATTAAAGACAAATTTCAAAAAGTGGAATTTATAATTGCGAGGAATAAAAAGAAGTCGATATTTGTTTGTGCCATTCGTTCTTCTAAAACACGTTTGCTAACGTGTGCTGTGGTATCAATAAATGTACAAATTTGGAGCGCGTTGCAAACATCAGAACCTTTCATGTGAGAAACAACGGCTCTAACTTGTTGTTTTACTTTATCCTGATTGTTCATTCCGACTGGGCTACCTTCCATTATCTTCCACAGATTGAGAGATCCAAATCCCCACCTACCCCCCTACCATCTCTCCTCACTCTCTACACACAATTTGTGTCAAAATGACCACAAAATTCCTCCTGTCTTCTTCGTCTTCCCCCCTTCAGTGAACTCCATTTGAACTTAAAGGTTTTAGCTTTAATCATTGTCCATGCTGTCGGCCTAAAGATGGACCCTTTCACACTTTTTGGGGCTCCCGTGTGTGTGTGTGTGTGGTCTGCACTTTAACCTTCAATGTGTGTGTGTGTGTGTGTGTGTGTGCGTGTGTGTGTGTGTTTTGATACTGTTTAGTCTTGACTAAAAGGGACGGAGGAAAGACAAGTGCAAAGGATGGAGAACTGGACCAAGGATGGAAGTGCATCAAGGCAAGTTAAGCAACCCTGATCAGGATCATTAATAAGTCATTCAGGGGGTGTGTTTTGGATCGGTACTCTGGTCTGTAGATTACCAAGGGCCGCATACAAAAAAATCAGCATAAATGTAAATAAAAATGTATTTATAACATTTCAACTTTTTTCTCCAAGCATTATGTATTTTTGTTGCGTTTTTTCTCATGTATTTTTAAAATGTCTCACCTGCCAATAAAAAATGAGCTACAAAAGGCCCCCTGGCTTTGTGGTATTTTTGTCATGAGACCAAATATTCATTCATTCATTCATTCATTTTCTATACCGCTTATCCTCATTAGGGTCACGGGGATGCTGGAGCCTATCCCAGCAGACTTTGGGCGAGAGGCGGGGTACACCCTGGACTGGTCGCCAGTCAATCGCAGGGGACATATAGACAAACAACCAGTCACACTCACATTCATACCGATGGACAATTTAGAGTCGCCAATTCACCTAACATGCATGTTTTTGGAATGTGGGAGGAAACAGGAGTACCCGGAGAAAACCCACACAGATCTCCTGACTGTGTGGCCAATGTGCTAACCACTCATCCACCGTGCAGCCGAGACCAAATATTGCTTAGTAAAAAACAAAGTAACATGCCTAAGGTAAAGACATGACTGAACAGCTTTTCTGACATATTTTGACATACAGTACATGAAAATCTTAAATATGCTTCACACACTTACTAAATGTACTTATTTAAAGTATAAAGTGTATCTATGGGTACTCACCACTAATGAATGATAATGTAAGATGTTCCATGAACAGTTGGATTTATTCATCATTAAGCCGTGGCAGCATTAAAAAGCGTTTCGGTGGTGCAAAGGTTCATCAGGGAAGCAGAAAAACTTAAACATACTACTTTTGGAAAAAAAAAAAAATATATATATATATATATATATATTATTACTGAAGTAGGTTGAATGAGGTGTGTACTTTTGTTGAAAAAAATAACTTTTAAAAATGGTTTGGGTGAATGAGACGTGTTTTTTGTGCGCATAATTTTTTTTTTTTTTTACTGATTTTGGGTCAATCAGACATTCTTCTGTGGAAAAAACAGCCTGTTTTTTATTTTTTAATAATTACTTCAATTATCAAGTTTAGGTGGGTGAGATGTGTTTTTTGGGGGGAAAATGGCTTATTTTTTGTGAAAAATAATAATTCTGGAAAAAATAAAATTTGTAGTATTACTTAGTTTGGGCAAATGAGATGTGTATTCTGTGAAAAAAAATGTCCTATTTTTGGAGAAAAAAACAATAAACCAAAAATTGTGTATGTGCTGGGATCCACTATATTCCAAACCAAAAAAAACTTCTGCTGTGTTGAATACGTCTCTGATTTTGATTCTGATTATGCTCTCTTTCTGAGAGAGAAAAGCAGAAAGACCATACTTGTCATTCATGAACTTGCTTGGTTTGCATGATGACCAAACGCAGCAGAGATGGTTGAAAGGGAAGCAAAGGTGTGCAAAGTGTGAAGGCATCCTTGAGGATGAACGTGGACAGAAGACGCTATCATTACCAGATGTCCCAGCGCCTTCACGCCAGCCACTTCTCCATTCTCCCTTTCCTCCCTTCCATTTGCAGCTGTTTTCCCTGTGAGGCTCCACAGATTGTTCCTCCTCCCTTCTCCTCCCTCATTTTCTCTCTCTCCTCCGTCCTCTCTCTCCCCTCCCCTTGTTGTGACAGAGCACACCTGCTTGATCTCCACGGCGATCAGCGCTCCCGAGTCCAATTATCCCAAAAGGCCCGAGGAGCCACTCACTCGCCGCCTTGACTGGATTTTTGGGAGTCCCCCCTCCCCCAAGGCCCCCACATTACTCAAAGCTTCTTTACCTTGCTTCTTCTGGGAACAGGTAGGTTTCATCCTTCAACTCGGGGTCCTAGAAATGTGCTTTTGATGATGTCATAACGTCCTGCATTCTTTGTAAGTTGTATTGTCCACTTGGAATTCCCATCAGGAACCCAAATGCATGCAACGGAGTGAAAAGAGCCGGGGAAAAAGGGGGTGTGGTGGGGCCAAAAACTCCATTTGGCCTTCTAATGTGTTGCCTTTCATGGCAGAACACCAATGGGATGTTTTGACATTGCGTGGATGGAGTGTTTGGCTGGATCCCATATGGAACCGCCTGCATTCCCGCTCCAAATGGCTTAGAAAATCTCATTTTCTGTTTACATGAACAGAAATGTCCTTGCTTTGTCTCTAACAATTCATCCCATCTATACTCTTCATGACGCCACTCAGAAGGCTTGTCCAAGTTGAAGACGCAGACAAAAAAATAAAACAAAAAGAGGCCCCAACTGTTGTTAATGCTCCAAAGCATGGCCTGGGAGCCATTTAGATATAAGATTCAAAAACCCCAAAACACGGGAGAACAGAGCAAAAGGGCGCAATAACTAATCATTACACTAACGATGTGGTTTTTTTAGCCTTTTTACACAACCCTGTGCTACCCCCTCCTCCAATAACTCATCACATCCTCTTTTGCCAGCAGGCCAAAAAAGAAAAGTCCTAATCAGACTCAGCTGGGAAGGAAATTGGGGACAATCAGTGTTTAATGTATGAAAAGCCAAGCAGATGTTTAACATTTGAAGTATGAGTGAATGGAAGGTTTGGAGAGGAAGAGGAGGAGGAGGCCCCGAGATAAGTTTTTTTTTTAAAACAATACAAGTGGATGCACATCAGCGCCACATGTCTTTCTGGGTAGAGGATTTTTTAAAAAATGAGTAATGTCTAATACATGCCAAAGAAATCTGCTGCTGGCTGAAACTTTGCAGAGTTTCTGTCCAAATATCCCAAAAGAGCCCCCCCCCACCCTGTGCATATTTTAATGTGCAGGTCATGGATGCAACCATGGGAGGACGGAGCTGTAAGCTTTGTTTACCCAGGAGGTTAAAGGCGACACATGTAAGATGATAAGAGCCTTACCTCCAAGAGGCAACTAAACTCGTTCCTCCAAAAAATCATCAGTCCAGACTTGTAAGCTGAGAAAGTGACAGAGTCAAGGGGAGGGGAAAATGGCGCTACGTGCGCCCCTCTTGTGAGATCTGCTTCCTGTCTGGGAATCATTAGGAGTGCCGGGCCCATTCTTTAAGAAGGGGGGTGGCATCAACAGGGGAATAGGGTTCGGATGAAACAAAGCAGCAAAAGCACCACAAGAAACCTACAACTTGGACATGGGTTTTTAACATCTGTAGAAGATGTGTATATTATTATTTATTTATTTATTTATATTTATTTATTTATATTTGAGGAGCCAGAGATATACAGCCAATAGTTGGGAGCTTTTCTGCCTGTCATTCACACACCTCAACTGGAGACACAGAAACACTTGGGAAATTGGCTTCAGATTCAACATACTCATTGTAAGATAATGCTGTCTAGAAATATGATGTTTTTATTCCAAATTTCCAAAAAATATTAATTCTTGCATTTTTGTCTTAAAAAAACTTCTCTGATAAACTGGTGCCAAAAGGTCTGCCAAAAACTGAAACATGAAAACCGAGGCCGTAAATCTTTTGTTCCAAGGGTGCACCGATATGAGGGAATTACCCGAAAACATTAAAAATAGCTCAGATAACAAATATATTTTAAAAAAGGCTCCAATTAGATTAGATTCCCCGTACTGTGCGGGTGAGCAAATCAAGCGCTCCTTCTTTTCCTGCTTGTGACGTTAACAGCTTGTCATAACTCGAGCTCACTTGTAAACAAACATTCACATTTTGCATTGTAGTTGTCCCAAATACTCTGCGAAAAGGGGGAAAAAAAACAATGAGCGCACAAAAACCTTATCAGCCATCTTAACGCCAGCGCCGCGGCGTTTGAAAAGCGCAAAACGTTATCCAGAGACCTTCGTGATGTCCGAGCGTATGCCCAAAATCAGTGCAACAGGTGGCTCTTTACTCTAGTTCTCCTGATAGTAGTGATGTCATGTTATTTGATTAAGAAAAAACAACAAGTACACTTGGTCAAATCTTAATTTCTTCCACTACTTCTTGCCTCCAGGTATGAACAAACTGCACTTATATCTAAATTAGAAAAGGCACCCAGAAATATGAACCAAAAATATATTTATAGAGAATAATTCAAGTTTTACATGCAAACAACCATGAAAAAAAACATTTTATATGATGAATACTGGAACTTAGAGTATTAAAGTATGAAGCAAACTTCAATAGTCTTTGTTTTTCAAACTGGTCAAGCATCGGGTATTTTGTTTTGGGCACTCAGTTTTGCCAAACAATAAAGTACATGGCAAACAGACTGTTATGTGAAATACTGTAGAAAAACCAAGGCAAAATTTTGGCGGCAATTTTCTACAAAAATTGAATCATGTGAAAATTGGGGGCGTACAGAAACCGAGGTTTGACTGTATTCATGTGGTCACCCAAGATCGTCTTTTATTTTAGGATGCATTTGTGGCGGGTCGTGATGAAAATGCTTTGTAAGACACGCTAGAATGCAGAAAACTTATTATTAATTAGTTATGACTCACTATGGCATATTACTAGTCAAAACATATTGAAATACAAGTGATATGTAGTTTTGTGGTCACTAGGCAGCATTAAAGACATTAAACACCGAGACAATAGCATACATTACATTACCTTGAAGTCAGCCATGGTATGTTCGACATAATAGAGTGAAATAAGTTATCCTCCCATCTTGTGTGGAAGCTGTAACTTTTTGGCCTCTTAAGTTTAGAATAAACAAATTTGAGGCTAACTGGCTAGTTTGCTAGCCATCGGCGGTCTCGAGTCCACGCAGCATAAGAGATGCAAAGTGTGCTGTAAATAATGAATAATAAGAGTGTAAAAATGACTAAAAGCGTGTTATTTCATGCCTGCAGGGCTGTAACAATGTTAAAAAATGCATTTTAAAAGTTATAAACAGGTTTTCCATGCTGTACAAAAATAAAAAAATATTAAATGTATTAATGTTGAATCCTATATCGTGGAAATTCATTTATCACAGTCTGGTCTGGAAGCAATTAACGACTATAAACCAGGAGATATTATATATGTAATGCGGATATCTTCAAAGTTTTGGAATCATTACACAAATGGCCAAGGACTTTGCTTTAGGAGTATACCAAATTTGGTGGCACTTTGGCTTAACAGTATCATGTGACAGCGGGTGTTTTGTATAGAGCATCTAGAGAAATTTCAAGTCAATCCCCCGGACAGGGTTTAATAACAGTGCCACCGTTTGCTGTTTTTGTAACACAGCAAGCATGCATGTGTTCACACATCTAGAAGTAGAAGAGTTAATGTTCAACAACATATCGGATGACTTAAGACATTGGTAAGGTAAAAGAAAGCTAAATATTCCAATGGTAAGTCTCTGCAAGTACCTGCCTCGCATAGCCAGCGCCGCTGGGAAATATTACAAGCCCTTAGAAGTCAAGGAATGCCGTGAAAATTGATCACCAAAATATCCCAAAGTCTCCGAAAGGAAGACAAAACATAAACAAGGTACTTTTGGGGGGGAGGAGAAGGAGTTTAGCTACAGTTTCCTTTGAGGATGATACAGATAATAGATGGTCCAGGCGTGTCGGGGCTTGCATTTTAATGAGGCCTGAGGACTAACACTGTTGGCTCTGAAGGTCATGCTTTCTAAACAATCAAGGATTAGCTGTTCTTGTCTGGCAGCTGAAAGATTAACGTGCAAAATTTGACGGTGGGACTCTGGAGGTCCACAAACATGCGTCCCGGCTATGGGTTGGGTCGGCTCGGACTGGGAGGATGCGCTTCACTGACGGGCAGTTAAAGCATTCCTTGACTTTGTCGGAAATGTTTCTGACATTGGCCAGATGTGACTCGGAACACACGATCTGGCTGTGAGATGGTCAAAACAAACATTCTCGACATCCCTAAACCCAGGAGGGAGCTGGCCCACCAAGTGTTTTGTTGCTTTTGGTGAATTCGGGGCTTAGCTGAGATAAGAGAGCTTGACACAGCCAAGATGACTCAGTCTGAGAATGGAACAACATGTCCTGTGGACCTAACGAGAGAGACAAGAAGTCTTTGTTGCGATTTACATGCGTAGAATGGAAAAAGACTCCAGAGTTATAAACCAGAGATTACCAATCCCATGCAGGCCATTCCCTCCTGAATGGAAGTGGTTTGAGACTTGGACTAGGGTGTTTGTGAAAAGCTGTGGCACTTTTGTGGACATGCACTGCAATTACGCTTCCCAACCATGATCCCCACAACTTCACGTGACCCGGTTACAGTCCTTTGCGGCACCAAAGCAAACATGATTTATCGCACTTTAATCAACTTAGCAACACTTAACCTCCTGTTTTTTTATATAACGGACTCAGGGTCAGTAGCATTATCCTGGCAGTCGTATGATCCTGGTCGGGATTTCCAGGTTGAGGTCATTTGTTAGCCGCTACAGTCTGTGCCCTTTCATTATGGTGTTAGCAAGAGGTTACAAGCATGGCAAGAAGATTGCCGGGTCTATGCACGACTTCCCAGGTCAGAGAGTGTATGTGTCGTATGGCACCGACGGTAGAACGGGGAAAAATGACCTTTAGTTAGTATGACGTCTCATACTAATACTAATACGCCTAACAGGGGGGTATGTGTTATATATTTGCTTCAACTCCTGGATCATTGGCATAATGTGAATCCTTACTGTGTTGTCTGTGGTATTACGTTACTTTTCTGAAAAATCAACCACATGGTGGCGCTGTTATTACACCCCATAGGTGGCATTTACTTGACATTTCTCACACAACCCTCTACAAAACACTCAGTTACTTAGAAGTTTTTGGCTGAATCCCATTGAAATTTGCAACACATTTTTAGAGGGCTGACAAGCACATGTGTGTTGAGCAAGATTGGTTGCAAAACATGGCCGACATGAAACAAAACCTCTTTGAAAGTTGAGAAGAATTTAAGAATGAATGTATTACGTGAATGCTAGCATGTCCTCTAAAGAAAAACCCATATGGGGCGCCGCTAAAGTCATGTCCATGTGGCAATTTATATAACCGCAAATGAGCAATGACCCCTAAAAGGCACTGTTGTGTAATTTTCTTGCTAGTTTTGAGTTTTCCTAACCTCTGGAAATGGAACACCCCAGCATTTAGCCTTCCACCTATCACCTTTGCCTCCATCAACATCCATCTTCTCTCGTCTCATCTTGCACTATTTTCCCTGAAGTTCTTCATGTCGTTTGTGCAGGTTCACCTGCAAGCAGCACCATGAGGTCGGCCTGTCTCTCTCTGCTCCTGGTCACCGCCTGCTGGGCACTGCCCTTCCGCCAGTCGGGCTTCCTGGACTTCATGATGGAGGATGAGCCTGGTTCGGCCCTGCCCGACGAGAAGAACACCTTTGACGAGCCCGTCATGCCTGAAGGACCCAAGTGTCCCTTCCGGTGCCAGTGCCACCTGCGGGTGGTCCAGTGTTCTGATCTCGGTAAGCACCAGAATTTATGATGAAATGTGAGCGTCCAATGCTTGGTTGTGGACTAATCCACCCAAAACCCACAAGGGATTACGAGTATGATGTGTCTCATTGGGATATCCTCCAAACAGCAACACACTAACTCTATAAATAAATGCTGAGTTTCACAATTGTAATCCATCTGGAGGACATTACTTGGCTCAGAAATGGAGCCTGTCCCACGTTCACCCAGCTCAAATGTTCTCATCTAATCAACTGTTTGTCTCAGCTTGACGTGCAACACAAAACAAAATCCTGGAAAAGTCCCACTTTCTGGGTTTGTTTAAAAAAATAGCAGTCGCTTGATCTTCACTGGCATGTGGCTTCAATGGGAAAGAACCAGCAAACATGTGGCATTCCATCAGTGCTCCCTGGAGATGGAGCTCCAACCCCTTGCCCCAAAAAACGATTAAGCGCCGTCTTCCTGCAGGTCCATTCCCGTGACAACATACATACATACAATACATAAACATTCCGTCCCCCGTCCGCGGCAGCAGTCGGTTCAAATGGCACTTAGCGAGGGTTAGGAAAACAGTGTGGCAGAGTTGTCGTGGTGACAGTAATAACAGGAAGTGCCAGTAGACTCCATGGTGATTGGAAACATGTGAGCAGCGCTGTTAAAGGCGCTAAACGACCCGCGGGGGTCACAGGTGGCAGGTGACGCAACCGGCAGTCGGGATCGGACGCTCCGGTTGCCGAGCGTGCAGGAAAGCCAGTTCATGCAAGAACCCAACGCCCACAGACGTGGTGTTGAAAACGCGTCGAAAATGACTCGCTTTCTTATCGTAACTGCTCGACTCATCATGACGCACAATGTGTGGACCAGACACGTTTCTCTTATTCACTTCCTGACGTATCATGAAAGACGCTGACTCGGTTCTCATTTATCATATGTGACAATTTTTTGTTGTGTCAAACTACAACAGCGAGGCGCGCCCCACCTGTTTTGAGAGACAATGAATGTTTTAATGATGTTAATGTGTTCCTCAAGCTTCAAGTTTATAAGCACCAAACCGTACCTCCCAACCCTTCCCTTTTCACTTGCCCTTCTTCCATTTTCTATACTTTCCCGTAAAAAAATCCTCTCCGATACTTTTGCTTTCTTTGATTTTTTCCTAATTTTTCCTTCCATAATTTTTAAAACGTAAATGTTGACATTTATGTCAAACTCCTTCCTCGTGGACATGTTACCTCACCTAACCTAGGATAACTCAGCTTGACGTTTTTGCTAAAATGTGACTGTAATGTTAGCGCCGTAAGTCCCCTAGCTGTGCTAGTGTTGCTACGGTGTGTGTGTGATGTATGGTATCTATGATGTCAAGTGAAACACGCCCGGGCAATCGGCTCATTAGCATTAAAGCTACAAACACACACTAAGCACTTCAATTGGAAAAAGTTTAAACATGACAATAAATAGGAAGCAAAATGCCTGTATAGCGGTCACAAACGTAACTCATTCTTTTGTTGCGGAGAAAAACTGCCAAAAATGTGACTCTCTTAGGACGAATGCACGCAAAACCTCCGAAACAGCAACAGTTTATCCTCTGCCCCTTCCTCTGTAAGCCAAACTCCCCGTTGCGTGTTGCCACAGATGCCAAAACGTCACCGCCACCTCCTTCAAAACACCCTTTGCCTTTCTCTTTAGCAAGCTAAAAGCCGATCTCAGCTCCGAGGTATGTCGCTCAGGAAATTGGTTTTCAGTTCACTTTCCCCTTTAGAGCACGTTGGACATATTTTATTATTGGTCACCTTTGGAACCTCAGCTTATTGCTAACAAGGAATGCTGATCTTTGCGTATTTCCTTGGCGGATAGGTCTGAAGGAGGTTCCCAAAGACATCCCAGATGACACCACCCTCCTGGACTTGCAGAACAACAAGATCAGCGAGATCAAGGAGGACGACTTCAAGAACCTCAAGGGACTGCATGTAAGACACCTTTGAATCCTCCCTCGGTCTCCAGGTGCACGGAAACCTTTCAGCCCTTCCGTGCAGTAAATAGCTTCAGTCTAGTCAACGAGATGCGGAATGCATACTTCGCACAATCTCCTGTCTGTTTACACAAGCAGATCTCTTCAGCAGATGTGGACTTGAACTATCGACGACTGGTAAGCTCCCGAGGTGTCATATGCGTGGAAAATTTCAGCGTGCCCTTGACGACAATAGAGTGGAAATTCCTGCTCAGATTGTTCAACGAAAGCTTCTGTTGTAAATGTCAAGAGCGCTAGAATGGCTCGCTAGTTGGTTCGGCAGGTAACAGCCTTGGAAAATAATGATTTATTTTAACGATGTGTGAACACTTGGTTTGAAGGTTCTGGACTGCCTTGATTTATTGCCTGAGGTTATGCAACAGCTCCCAATTACAATGATGACGGGAAACAGAAGAGTTCTTTCACTGCCCTACATCACTTTCAGCGGATGATTCCATTCTTTCCAATGTTTCCAGGCTCTGATTCTGGTCAACAACAAGATTAGCAACATCCACGCCAAGGCCCTGAGCCCTCTGACCAAACTGCAGCGTCTCTACCTGTCCAAGAACCTGTTGAAGGAGATGCCCGCCAACATGCCCAAAAGCCTTCAGGAGCTGCGCATTCACGAGAACGAGATCACCAAGATCAAGAAATCCTCCTTCCAGGGAATGGCCCATGTCATCGTCATGGGTAGGACCACTTAGATATAGTAGTTCCAGATATTTCTTTCTCCATGCTTATCTTATAGTCTCTTCTCAGAGCTTGGCTCCAATCCCCTGAAGAGCGCAGGAATCGACGCTGGGGCGTTCGCCGACCTGAAAAGGGTCTCCTACATCCGTATTGCGGACACTAGGATCACAGAGATCCCACAAGGTATCATTATGTTATCCGTCATGGGATGCTTGTGAATGCTTATCCAGGTCATTGTATTCTCGGGGCATTAAATGGATTTTTCGGGTTGTCTTACAAGACGTGGCAGGCTTCATTGGCTCAACGACTAGATAGGACACTATTCTGAGGGGTCAGTGCGGGATCCAAATGAAGCCTGCTTAGCTGAGAGGTGAAACGTCTTGTGAGACGACCTGAACAGTCCAGCTGCAATCGATTCTACGAACTGACAACCATTTGGTACTTTTCATGGATTTGCTTTGATTTATTGGTATTTTTTCGGGACAGGTCTCCCCAGTTCCCTGTCCGAGCTCCACTTGGACGGGAACAAGATCTCCAAGGTCACCGCCGAGAACCTGAAGGGCCTCAAGCACCTGGCTAAGTATTGGAAATGATGATTTTCTATTTAAAAAATACCTGCACCCACTCTATACTGACATCAAAGGTATCTTCTCTTGGCTGCCTTGGTGCGTATTTACTAAATACTTAGTAAATACTAGTGCGTATTTGAAGTAATTGTATTGCCATTTTCTCTGTAATTATTACATAAAGTCAGGAAAAAAAGGTCTAAAATGGAAATGTCTGCCAAGAAAAACATATTTTGGGTTTGAAAAAATAGGCACTTTTGGGCTTAATTTTGAATATTCCATCTATTTTAGACTCCCACTTTCAGTCGTGTGACCACCTCTAATTATAAAATGGTCAAATGGGTCATGGACGCGTATTTTCCGACACGACTGCTGCTTTTGTTGCAGGCTCGGCATATTTTCTCCTTTCCACATCTCTTTATCTCCTTGGATGGACACAGTTCTTGTGGGATTGTTGAAATTAGTAGTTTGGATACATATGCGGCACCATTGTGTTCTTGCTTTTCTCTCCATTTTGTCATACTTCCCAAAGAGCGACAGGTGTGGGGGGGTAACTTTTCCATGTCGTGTTTTTTCCGACAGTAGTAAAAGTTACTGTATAAATTATGATGGGATAAACGGTGACGTCACGACTGTTCCCTGCAGGCTGGGTTTGAGCCACAATGAGATCAGCTTGGTGGAAAACGGCACCCTGGTGAACGTCCCCCACCTGCGAGAGCTTCACCTGGACAACAACGCTCTTACCAGTGTGCCCCCCGGCCTGCCCGACCACAAATACATCCAGGTAGGACTTTGAAAGAGCAATTGAACATCTAACCCACGCGGCAGGGGTTTGTTCCCATGCAGTTTTTGCCTCCATAACAGGACTCGTTTAGTCTGCTCATTAAGAAGACAGAGTCCTTTTGCTATTTTCTCTAATTGGCTGAGTGTGTAGGGATGATGGCCCTCATAAGACAGCCTATTGTTTGAGGGATTGGTGCAATCATATCTGAGGTTCTTACCCAAGGGAGCCATTGGTTTTGGGATTAGTTTTTGGCAAAAAAACAACACATTTCCGTAGCTCTGCTTGTGAAGTCCTGGTTTTTGTACAGTTGTACACTGAAAGACGAGGCAATTTGCAGAATTTTCCTTAAAGGGGGCCTGACATGATTTATTACACACCAAAACTAGACGACATTTTTGGGCAAAATCTGGTCAACCCGTCATTGCCTAGATTCTGCCTAAAAATAGACATTGAAAATTGGGCTGATTTAGTCCAAATGTTGCGCAAAAATAGACACTTTAGAACCCAATTTAGACAGAAAAGGGACATCTTTATGGAGACGTCTTTTACCTTTCACTTTTCAACCAAATATAAACGTTGTTTGATGTATGGTAGTGATGTCTTTTCAACTTCTTTTCAACTAATTTTTGTTTTGTTTGTTGGTGGTTAAATTTACCTAAATACCTTATATGTTGTTTGTATTTCTACATTGTTCCATTTTTGAAAGGGAGCAGTCAATTTGCAAAAAAAAAGAAGTTTCTAGTTGATGGCGCCACCCATGACAAGCTAGCTGTCATTTGCGGAGGTGGCCTCGTCTATCACTCAGGTAGCAGACGGGGCCAGGGATTGGGCCCAAACATAGTGGTGTACGAGACAGAGAATGTTTACAGTGATTATAGTAAAGATTGGAGCCATGTGTCAATAGTCTTCGAGGAGGAAAGAAGGCAAAAACATTTGGAGATGAAACAGAGAACACAGGTAGGTGGAAATAACTCCAGAGTTGCTTATCATCCAATTATTGTTTTAAATCGGCTTCTCTCAGTAGCCTGATTTATTTTATATTTCATTGCTGTTGCAGCTGCACCCCACGGTAAACATATGGCTGTGAAAAGATGTTTATATAACATGTATAATGTTTTACAGCCTTGTCACAATCATAGTGTTTAGAAGTCATTATGTAAACAAGACATGACTTACTCTGTTCTGTGGCAACTGGCAAAGCAGCATCTATTTTCAAAATGCGTTTGTATTGTACTTTCAAGCCACACGGTTCTTGTAAAGGTGTTCCTTCATAGCAATTGTAAGTGAAACAATCACTGCAAAGTACAGAACATGTCATGCAGTCTTTGCACTTGCTTCTTTCATTTTTGTCTTAAACCTTTCTCTTTTGAAAAAGAAAACAAACTGTATCACTTGGATAATGTCGACCATCTACCTCAAGGAAGCTAACTCCGCTATAGCTGAGAGGTGTCACCCCGATGATGTCACTTCTGTAAATGAGACAGAACAGCGAGAGCTAGCTCGTCATGACTGGCGACATTCACTATAAATGTCGTTTTTTGCTAATTTACCATTTTAAAAACCTGAGTGTTGTAGAACATTATTACAGAGAAAATATAACATATTTAAGCAAAGTTGATAAAGCATGTCAAGAGGAATTTTTTGCCAATTTTTCACTCAATTTAAATGTGTCTCAGATTCCGTTTCAAATCCCTCTTGTACTTTCTTAAACTGCCATTGTTCACTCACAACACAATCCAGGTTTAAGCACTAAATAACTAACGGAATTGTGGAATTGGCCATTAAAAGCATTATCTACTGTTGAAGTGAATCAAATGGTGTCATCATGAGCAGAAAGAACATTTGTGCAGGAAAGTATTTCCCCGGCGGACCACTCAGTCATGACAGATTAATCTCATTACATACACTAGCCGCCCCCTTCCTGAACTAAACATGTCGAGACAGCGACTTGAATGCACCACCAACCACTAAAAGTTGCTGAAAAAAACTCAAAAATCTTTTTTTTTTTAACTAGAAACTCCTGCCTTATGTGAAAGGAATCTATCTCAAAATAAGAGCAGTTTGTTGGGGCTGACATTTCATTAGAAAAGTCAGTCAAGCCACATCCGTTGAGGCCATATTGACTGTCGAACTATGGTGCGTTCAAGGGCCACCGGGCAAAGCGGAAAATCTTGACAAAACACTTGACAAAAAACATGATGAGTGAAGCATTAAGACAGTTATACATGCATGCTCCTCATTGGGCAAAAACTGTTTTTTGGGCAAAAACTATTTTTTGACCAAAAACGCTGCGGGGATCCACTTTATTTTAAGGTGTGTAGCAAAGCCTACTTTTCTTTTTTCCTGGCAAAAAATGGAGCAAAAATATGGAAGACTTTGTCACATGGCAGTTTGTATCTCATAATGTAGCTGTTTTATCTCATTATTTAGACTTTTTATATCATAAATATGACTTTTTAACTAACAATTAGGATTTTACTATCTTATGACCTGAACCATCTCATAATTATGACGTTTTATCTCATAATTATGATTGTACTATCTCAAAATTGACTTTTTATCTTGTAATTTAAACTTTGTGACTTAATTTCAAATTTTTGTCTCATAATATTGACCTTTTATCTCATAACTTTAATTTTTTTATTCCATAATTATGAGTTCCCAGTGGGATATATTTTATCTTTTAGTGACAGAAACCGGCTTCTATATTTTTGCTCCATTTATGGCGGTCTTATCTCAGAATTATGACTTTTGATCTCGTAATTATGACATTTTATCTCATAATTTTTAATTTTGATCGCATAATTATGATTTTACTTTTTAATCATTATCTTTACTATCTCATAATTATTATTATACTATCTCATAATTTTGACTTTTTATCTTGTACTTTCAACTTTGTGACTTAATTTCACATTTTTGTCTTACAATTTTTAATCTTGTAATTATGACTTCTTATCTCATAATTTCACATAATGATTTTACTTTCCCATAATTATCTTTACTACCTCATAATTATGACCTTATTTCGTAATTTTGACTTTTTGTCTCATAATTTCAACTTTTTATCCTACAATTTCACATAATGATTTTACTTTCTCATAATGATCTTTACTACCTCATAATTAAAACTTTTCATCTCGTAATTTTGACTCTCTTATCTCATAATTATGGGTTACATTGGGATTTTTTTCTTTCAGTGGCAGAAACAGGCTTCCAGATTTTTCTCTCATAATTTTGAGTTTTTATCTCATAATTATGGTTTTAGTATCTTATAATTAATTACCTTTACCACTCATAATTATGACTCCTTGGCTCATAATTCTGACTTTTTATTTCATAATTATGTTTTTACTATCTCATAATTACCATTACCACTCAGAATTATGACTTTTTATCTTGTAATTTCGATTGTATATTTCATTATTTTGACTTTTTGTTTCATAAATATGTTTTTACTATCTCATAATTGCCATCACCACTCATAATTATGTCTTTTTATCTTGTAATTTTTATTGTTTATCTCATAATTTTGACTTTTTGTCTCATAATAATGAATATCTTTATCATATTCTTTCAATGGCACAAATGGGTGTCCATACAAAAAAAGTGAGTGAGATGATAGATTTTTTTCACGTGCTGATGATGCTCATGAACAAATACCATATTTGTTTATTTTGGCAAAATCTTGTTTCGATAAAGTCCAGGCACTGACTGATATCACTTAAACAAGAGATGAATCCCTTCCACCCCAGGTGGTGTACCTCCACGCCAACAAGATCAACATGGTGGGAACGGAGGACTTCTGCCCCCCAGGCTTCAACACCAAGAAGGCCATGTACTCAGGCATCAGCCTCTTCAGCAACCCAGTGCCTTACTGGGAAGTCCAGCCCATCACCTTCCGCTGCGTCTTCGACCGCTCCGCCATACAGCTGGGCAACTATAGGAAGAAGTAGAGCGAGCGCTTCCCCTCCTGTAATTCCCCCACACCTCCATCACCCCATCATTGAGGAAGTGTGCATTTGTAAATGAGCGCTTGGAAGTGTGCGTGTTTGACCACCATCACCCCCACACCCCGATCCAACTCTCTCATAGTGGACATGGACCTCAAGCACATCTTTTTTTCTTTTTTACGAGAACACCGTTATTTAGCTTGGCTTGGTTGGTAGCGAACGTGGCTTACAGGAAACACACACAGGGGTAGAGCCGCAATATATCCTCACTCACATTCATACTGTAGCGTAGTTAATCACCGAAACGTTCCACTGTCTTTTTTGGACCAATTGCAGACGAGGCCTGCGGAGCAGGCAGCCAACCTGTACCAATCATTCCTGTGTGACAGCATCCAGAATGTGGACCAAATAGTCGCGACTCCAAATTTAGAATAAACCATATATGTTTTAAACACAAGTCACTCCTAAAGAGTTTTATGCATGTTTGCTGCTTTTCTGTAATGTTTTCCCTGCTACTCTTTTGTGTTTTCACGAGAAGGGTTCCTGCTGCGCCCTACACGTCGGCGTGAATGTTGTATGTATAGACACTGTATATAAATGCTGTATAAAAACCTCTCATTGCTTTAAAAAAAAAGGCACTTACCGTAGCTCCAACTTTCATGACGATACCAGCGACAACACGCAGGGGCTCCAGCACCTGAAAGAATAAAAACACTAATGGAAAACGCTTGCCATACTTGTAATGACAGAAAATGTGCGTTTTTGTGCATCGCTGGAAGACACAGGTAAGGTCATCCCAGAAGATAAACAGATATATGTCCATTCTTTAGCCAACCCAAACAAAAGAAGCATTTTGGACTTCTTAAAAGTCCCCTAACATACAAAAATGACTTTTTAGTAGGGCACAGGACAATTCATAAGACTTACTTAAGAAAAGTACAATGAAATAATAAATCAAAATATTTAGTGAAATGTGGTAAAATAACACACTGTGTGTATGCTGCCAACCCCGACTCCACCCACCAAGAGAGAAAAAAAGCCAGTCCCGATGTTGTTCTATGGAACAAGATGCTGAAACCAATGCACAGAGTGAACTCTCTTCTCGCCTGTTTGGAAGCAGGAAACGATGCGCCTGGAAATATGTTGAGCCCAGCAAAAATATTCAAGTTCCTTTGCACTTATTGCACGATTAATTAGATTGTGTTTCAACTCTTGTCACGTTTTAATCTTGGGACACGAGATCTTGTGACACCCATACTTTTTTTTTTAATTCTAACAATCACTTGTGTGCCTGGAGTCTTTTTATGAGCAAAAGAAGGCCCCTGTCCCGTGTTATCTTGTGTAACTTCACAGAGGACAGCTTTGCAAAAAAGCAGGCTTCGCTACACATCTTAAAATAAAGATATGCCAACTACACCTGCAAAAATTCACACTCCTCAGCCTTCCTAGAAAGGTCTATTCAGAGGTTCTGGAGACGAGGATCCACCGGATAGTCAAATCTCGGATTCAGGAGGAGCAGTGTGGTTTTCTCCAGCTCTATACTCTCGGCAGGGTCCTTGAGGGTGCATGGGAGTTTTCCCAACCAGTCTACATGTGTTTTGTGGACTTGGAGAAGGCATTCGACCGTGTTCCTCTGGGAATACTGTGGAGAGTGCTCCGGGAATATGGGGTACCGGACCACCTAATCCTGGCGGTTCGTTCTTTGTATGACCGGTGTCAGAGTTTGGTTCGCATTGCCGGCAATAAGTAGTCGGACCCGTTTCCAGTGAGAGTTGGACTCCGCCATGGCTGCCCTTTGTCACCGATTATGTTCATTACTTTCATGGACAACTTTTCTGGGCGCAGCCAGGGCATGGAGGGGTTTCAGTTTGGTGGCCACAGGATTCGATCTCTGCTTTTTGCAGATGACGTAGTCCTGCTGGCTTCATCGAGCCGTTACCTTCAACTCTCACTGGATCAGTTCGCAGCTGAGTGTGAAGCGGCTGTAAAGAGAATCAGCACCTCCAAATCTGAGTCCAAGGTTCTCGCCCGGGAATGGGTGGAGTGCCATTTCCGGGTCGGGGATGAGGTTCTGCCTCAAGTGGAGGAGTTTAAGTACCTCAGGGTCTTGCTCACAAGTGAGGGAAGGATGGAACGCGAGATAGACAGGCGGATTGGTGCGGTGTCTGCAATGATGCGGACTCTGCACCGATCGGGCGTGGTAAAGAGAGAGCTGAGCCGAAAGGCAAAGCCCTCAATTTACCGGTCGATCTACGTTCCTACCCTCACCTATGGTCATGAGCTTTGGTAGTGACCGAAAGGACGAGATCGCGTTTTCTCCGCAGGGTGGCTGGGCTCTCCCTTAGAGATAGGGTGTAAAGCAAGGTCATCTGGGAGAGACTCAAAGTAGAACCGCTGCTCCTCTGCATTGAGAGGAGACAGATGAGATGGCTCGGGCATTTGGTTAGGATGCCTCCCGAAAGCCTTCCTGGGGAGGTGTTCAGGGCACGTCCAACCGGTAGGAGGCCTCGGGGAAGACCCAGGACACGTTGGAGAGACTATGTCTCTCAGCTGGCCTGGGAACGCCTCTGCATCCGCTGGGAAGAGCTAGATGATGTGGCCGGGGAGAGGGACCGCTGGGCTTCCCTGCTTAGGTTGCTGCCCCCGCGACTCGACCTCGGATAAGCGGAAGAAAATGGATGGATGGTTCTGTATTACTCCTGTTACACAATCACCCTTGATGCCCCACAGGTCTGGTTCCTCAGCTCATTGGTGTGGCACCTGAGAAGGCTATCAAACTCACTGTAAGTTCCTCACCTCCATGAACACCCAATAACATTGCTTCAGGAAAGAAAGAGACAAACACACCAACTTCCTCTGTGCTTGTGCTTCACAGGTGAATGACTTTGTACGAGACAAGTTCACGGACAAGGACAATTTTATTCCTTTGGTCGTGTGAGTAGCGGTTTACAGCCGTCCCTCACCACTACATCTGGACAGGATGCCTCCCGGACGCCTCCCTGGGGAGGTGTTCAGGGCACGTCCAACCGGTATGAGGCCTCGGGGGAAGACCCAGGACACGCTAGAGAGACTATGTCTTTCAGCTGGCCTGGGAACGCCTCAGCTTCTGCCGGGAAGAGCTGGACGAAGTGGCCGAGGAGCAGGACGTCTGGGCTTCCATGCTTAGGCTCCTGCCCCCGTGACCAGACCTCGGAAAAGCGGAAAAAAATGGATGGATGGATGAATATTAGCTTTGACCAAGGCGAAAAAGTTGTAACTTGATATTACAGGCATTGTCTGAGACAGCTATGAATAGTTGGGTGTTATGTAGAGGGGGAGGGGTAAGTGTGGGTACCAGTAAGACGATGCTAATCACAATGCTAACCCATGCTAATCTGTTGGTGCCCAACTGCCCTGTTTTGCTCTCCTGTTATAAATAAGAGCTTGCCGGCAAGAGCAAAGTTTCCTTCCTTCCTGAAGAACTATGCTCCATTTACCCTTGCAGACGTATATTAATAGTATTTAAATAATATTATTATTACAACCTTTTTCTCGTACAATTACGACATTGTCATAATTGTCTGTTATGATTATTTTAATACTCTCTTGTATAAGGCATTGCCTGAGACAGCTATAGAATGACAGGAGAAATGTGTGACTTTGGGTCTTGGTCAAAGAAAATATTACGAGTATAATTCTTTTGAAATTACGACTTTTTTCTTGTAAAATTACGATTTTTATTTTGGTAAAATTATGACTTTGATCTCAAAGTCTCAGATTTTTTTTATGTCTTTCTGTTTCTCTTTTCTGTGTATTATAAAATTAATATAAGGAACTAAAAACAATTTAAAAGAGGGCGATCATTAATGCACATAATGGGACACACCCATTCCGCCAACAAAGCTTGCTAAACCGCCAACAGGCTTTTATGGTTTTATATTTACGCACTTGTAGTAACAAGTACATTCATGAAGACATGTAATACTTGTATTTTTTTGCCCTATTTTGGTCATATTAAGTATTAGCAGAACTTTTTAACATAATAAGAGCAACAATAATAACAATGTTGCTGTAGCTTGGTTAATATGCAGGTGACATTACGTAAATGGAGCATTGTTGGCGCTTTTTGAGGTTTTGGAGGCTTTATAGGCGGCAAAGGTGCCTCTTTTTTTAGAAAGAACGCACAGACAAGAGGAAGACATGTGTGTTCATGTCTCACATAAGGATTGTGCATGATGGATTCAAAAAAAAGTTGCACTTTTCCTTTAACATACAAGACTTTTTCTCAGCACAATAAACAGATCACCACATGCTTTTAGCATGGATTTAACTTGCAGAAAATGATTAAAAACTGCATATTATAAGTTGAATTCCACAATCGGGAAATGAATCTTTGTGGTTGCGATGCTGGTGTGGAGTCTACTAGTTCAATGCAGCAGCATCAATCTGGTGCCTCCATGTGGTGGTAAGGCACATTGCTTCTATTCTGTTACACACACACACACTTGTCTGTCATCAATTGCTTGAGTGTCATTACCCACAATCCAGCGGCGAGTTGCTGTGTCGTGTGGGATTCAGGAGGAAAAAAATCATTTTTTCTTCTGCTTTGCTTGCAAAAGGTTTTCGCATCACTACAGAGCACTGTTTTGGGGCACTTATGCAACCAAGCTTGAGCTCCCTTATAACCAGATAATACCTAAAAGCAGATTTCTTAAGGATTCATGGCGGGGCTTGTTCTACATGTGCAATTAATATCGTTTTTCACTTCCTTTCTAACAGTAACCTGACAATCTGGAGGAGATTGTGCGGCACATGTGCACCCACGAGGGCTCGCGTCCACCACATGGCCGCACAACAGGGACAGAAGGTGGCGTCTGGCAGCTGTCTGAGAGTTTATTAGAAGACTCAGTGTGCCGGTGCCAAGGATAGGTCCCAGAATATCCCTGTTTGCTAATGCGTGAACCCGAGGAGAGTCCCTGCTGTTTAAGAGCGGGTTTTTTTGCATGTATACACACTAGTATGTGTGTGCGTGTGTGTGTGTGAGTGTAAGGTCATTTTATGACTTTTGCTGCAAACTTTGCCTTGTACACTGGTAATAAAACATAATTTTCTCTTAATAATAACATCCTAATTTGATGGCTTGGGTGCACACTGAACCCCTCAAAGGACTCATCCTAAACCTCAACCCCAACCCAATAACGACCCTATCATGGAAATGTAGCCTTTAGGTAAATAACTGCACATAAGTACATTTACATGGAGGTTGCCATAGCGCTATGACCAACAAGTCTTCTCAGAAGAACTAAAATAGGAATTTTAGACCACAATGGATAGATCCATAGACTTAGTAAGTGCTATTTTCGTAGGTTACCCAGGAGCAGAGGAGTTTTCCATGGGGCCGCTGTGGAGATCAAATATTTCAAGAGGCTTCCAGCATTGACAGTTTTGACTGTGGTTCTATTTACTACAATTGGTAGACTCTCCAGTTGGAGTATTCAAATTAATTTTGATGATGAGATTTCCCCCGCAGCCTACCCTTGGTGGAGGTAATGTTTTGAATATGTGTAAAATCACATCCACACGCTGTTCAAAGTGACTATGACAAGTAAGTAGAAGAAAGTGCGACCAGTCCAAAGCATCCTCGGTGTCCCGCGTGCTTAGACAGCGTGATGAACGTCTACCCCGCCAAATGGGGGGGAATTTGGATGGACACTCATGTGTTTTATGAGTGGATGTTGTGGCTTAGAAACATTCCAAGCAAAGCCATCTGAGATCAACTTCTAGCTTCAGTGTTATGGACGACTTTCCTGGACAATTTTTGGTCTTTTTCCATGATTTTGCCAGCATACCAAGGTGATATTCACCATGCGTATGCTTGCAAAGTTGACACCTGTTGTTTTTATTTATTATTATCCTTATCCTCACTGGAATCACATGTGTACTGAAGCCTATCCCAACAGACTTTGGTCGGACTTCGACTGGTCGCCAGCCAATCACATTTGACAAACAACCATTCACACCTACGGGCAATTTAGAGTCACCAATTATCCCAACATGCATATTTTTGGAATGCAGGAGGACCCACAAAAAACACACACACAGCCCTAGGGAGAACATGCAAACTCCAACGAGAGATTCGAACTCAGATCTTTCAGATCTCCTGACTGTGCGGCCAACATGCTAAGCACTAGGCCACCCCATCCATGCCGTCTTTTCCATACCTTACACCTCCGCCATCCTCCTCTCGTCCTCCTCCGCCTTCTTCAGTTTCTCCATCTCACCCCCTGCCTGCCTCTCTCTCTCCTCCCCCTCTCTCTGTCTTTTTCCCCTCTTCTTGTGTTTCTCTCCTGAGAGGTCCACTTTTTTTGAACGCTACCACCGACTGGCCCTCCACCCCACACAGACAGTACGTCGGGAGAGGAGCGCAGGTAAGCCTGGATGAAAGGATGGATGGATGGAGAGTTGACTTGCTGTTTGGATCAATTGGTCTTTTGCGAGTGTGAGCTTCTAAGACAAATATGGGCTGGTGCTGCAACAAAGAGAGGGAATGCATGAAAGAAAAGGGACCGGTCTGGACTGTAGTCTTTGCATTTTTTAGACTTCTGTTTGGATCTGCATCATACTAGTCAGGATTGTTATAATGTGTAGTGCATGTTTAAGCGATCAAGTATTCTTCGCACATCTGTGTAGCGTTATCTCAGCTGGAGGTGAAAGATGAAGTGGTGTTGAGGGTCGACTTGAACTCTGGATCGTGATTATATAATCCTTCGTGGAGTGGGTGTGGTGCTGCCGCAAGAGTTTCCTTTGGTTCCCGCCCTGATGTTTTGTTTCCCCGCTTCTCTGTCCCTCTGCAGAAGCCATGTTTCCTCTCCGTGTACACCTGTTGGCAGTGCTTGTCAGCCTGGCGCTCTGCCAGTACGAAGATTACGACTATGTGCCCCCGTCCATGCTGGGACCCTCCAGCTCCAACTGCAACCGCGAGTGCGAATGCCCCATCAACTTTCCCAGCGCCATGTACTGTGACAGCCGCAATCTCAAGTTTGTCCCCGACGTCCCGTCAGGTATCAAGTATCTTTACCTCCAGAACAACAAGATTGATGAGATCAAGGCAGGCGTGTTCGACAATGTCACCGCCGAGCTGCGCTGGCTCGTGCTGGACAACAACCAGATCACCAATGGAAAGATAGCAGCAGGTACAATCGACAAACTGACCGCCCTGGAAAAACTCTTCTTCAGCCAAAACCTGCTCACAGAGCCGGTCATCCCTCCCTCCAAGGCCCTGGATGAGCTGAAGATGACGCACAACAGGATGACCAAGTTCCCCTCTGGGCTGCTGAATGACAAGGAGAACCTGACCTCCATCAATGTGCAGCACAACCAGCTGACCTCTGACGCCATTGCCGGGGCGTTCAAAGGGTCCAAGAGGCTGCTGTCCCTTGATGTGAGCCACAACAAGCTGAAGAAGCTACCAGCCGGTGTGCCGAGTTCTCTGGAAATGCTCTACGCCGACTACAACGACATCGACGGCATCGGATCCGGATATTTGAACAAGCTGCCAGCTCTGCAGTACTTGAGGATCTCCCACAACAGGCTGGTGGATTCTGGGATTCCTGCGGGAGTATTTAACGTGACATCTCTTTTGGAGCTGGACCTGTCCTTCAACAAGCTGCAGTCTATCCCTGAGATCAACGAGCAGCTGGAGCAACTTTACCTGCAGGCCAATGAGATCAACAGTGAGTGGGAATCCATCAAGCTCTATTTGGTTGTTTGAGTTTTAGCTTTTCAAGGCCAATGTGAATGTTCTCTTCCCTTGTCTCCTCAGAGTTTGATCTGGCAAGCTTCTGCAAGTATGTCAGCCCCGTCAACTTTTCCCATCTGAAGCACCTGCGTCTGGACGCCAACAACATCACACACCACAGCATGCCTTCCGAAACTTCCAACTGCCTCCGCGTAGCCTCCGAAATCATGTTTGAATAAGGACCTTGCCTTTCTCCATCAGTACTCATCTACTCTTTATAGATCTACGCTGGAAATAGTTCTCTCAGCAAATCGTTAGTTCCATAAAGTAGAGGTACGGCAGTATCAAATTCAATAAAACACATCAGGAGAGAGCACGATGTCCTATGTCCTGTTTTTTCCAGGTTAATTTCTCAGCCAAATATTTGTAGATATATAAAATATATACCAACAAATACTGTAACATCTGACAATGAACAAAAGTTTAGAGGTGCTGTAGGTAGCCAAGTTAGCTAACCCGCTAACAAAAACTCTAAGGTCTCGATGAGTAGTGCTAGCTGGTTAGCAACTTAATCGAGAGCTGCACTCAAGTGGTCAAGCTTCGATTAATAAAAACACACACTTCAAACATTCCAACTTGAAACGCTAATGTGTGAGACAGAGACACAATGGAGTAAACAACAAAGTTAGCACCTCCACTGTCTTGGCCGCAGCTTTCAGTTGTCGTCTGTCTTGTATGTTCCGTCTTTAGCTTGTATAGTGTCATGTCTAAATAAGACAATTGCTGTGCAAAGGGCCTGCAAGTGTGTAATTCATGACTGAATTGTAAAATACTTTTTACAATTAAAGGTAGCTTATTCCCCAGCTAAGGAGTCACACATGTTTGTGTATTGCTGATTTGTATTCTTCCCATGACTTGCATGAATTAAATGGTATCATTCTTTGATAATAAACTACAGCTTTTGCAGTTCTGGCGCTTCCATTGTTGTTTAACACGTTTTAACACAATGGGTGAACTTGTTGCGGGACAGTCACGTTGTTTGTCATTTCATGACACTGAATCTCATGAATTTACTGTGAGGAAAGCCAACTTTATTGAATAAACATTGTTTCCAATACATTTGTATGGCGCCTTTTCATATAGTACGTGTCTGTCACATAAAAACACAGTGATAAAGCCTGAAACGAGTCTTACCTGACTTGAATGAATAGGTCAATTCAGAAGGGAAACCTTTAAGAAGGCACAGTCCACGGCTAGCTTGAACCTAGCTAACTTTTAACTTGCTACAACTAGCTAACTGCTAACTTGCTATGACTAGCTAACTGCTAACTTGGTATGACTAGCTAACTGCTAACTTGCTATGACTGCCAGACAGACAG
The DNA here is from genome assembly GCA_024372805.1 of Oostethus manadensis. Lineage (NCBI taxonomy): Eukaryota > Metazoa > Chordata > Actinopteri > Syngnathiformes > Syngnathidae > Oostethus > Oostethus manadensis. The sequence goes on from QODF01000044.1 coordinate 2,843,839, forward strand.
ACTACATCATAAATAGCATAAAACAACCACATTTTGATTGGGTGCAGCCTGGATGATTAGAAAATTATTTTTGAATTCTTTTTTTAATGTTCTGGGAATGGGCTAGTGTGTGCTCGCTAACAAGGCTAGCTGCTAATATTAGCATGCAGCGTTCTAATTTCATAAGGTTTCAGTGGACGTCGTATTGTTTTTCGTGCTGTTAAACTCATTTTTATGGATCAGCTGTACTCGTTGACACCACTTGCAGTGGAAATGCAAAATGTCTCGCTGTTGCACTGTGGCATTAATGCGCTTTAACAACATTTGGGAGCACATTGTCGTCCACATTGTCTTTGTCTTACAAATTTGTTTGTTTTTTTCTTATCGTGGTTGGAGGACAATGTAGAGAATGTTACGTGCTGTGCTTGAGCGGGAGAAAAAACATTTTTGTGTGGTTTTGGCTTCATTTTTTAAGCAAAAAAAGCGTACGAGAGCAACATGCCACAAAAGTGATATAATGAGAGACAGCTGGGGCGGGACACAAGAAAAGGGAAGAAGCTTATTGGGTGACAAATCAAAACAAGAAAGCTACGTTTGTTTTCATATAGGGCACCATACAGTATATCTTACGTACTCTATGTCTTGTCTATGACAAACATCATATACTCTGTCTTTTTAAACTTGAGATCTATATTCCTACTACTGCCAAATGTGACCGCATTATGTTCTGATATGTACCACATGTGCAGGAACTATACAGTACATAAGTACTGCATATGTGCATATGCATGCATATGTGGCAACCATTCCCTGTGCTCATATTGGTAATGAGAAAAATTTTTCAATTAACCATGAGATCATTTGCAATTTATTATTTGATTTCTTTCATGTGATTCCCTGCTTTGAGACAATCTAGTCCCTCATAGAGAGACATCCTTATGTGACAACATAAACACATGTCTTTTTCTTTTCTGTGCAATCTAAATGTATAAAAACAGACCAAAAGAGACAGCTCATTACTGCATTTAATGAAACACACCAATGTTGGCTAGAAAGCCTGTTGTTGAAACACCTCCAGAAAGCTCCAACTAAGGTTTTATGGTTATATATTTATACTCATGAAGTAACAGGTACATTCATGATACCAAGTAAGTACTTACAGTATTTTGCCATATTTTGGTCACATAAGGATTGTGGCTGATGGGCAGAATTCCAAGAAAAGTGAAGTTTTCCTTTAAAGTATATCTAGCCTCGTTCTGAAACATTTCCAGACATTTGTTTGGTTTTAGTTTTTTATACACAAAATACAGTCAGTGAACTGCATGTTGGGCAACCAGTAAGTATGTACTAATAAGGTCTGAAAGGTGAAATCCACTTTGATGCATTTTAACCCTCAGGCAAGTCCAGATGAGTGGAGACAAAACTAGCTGGACCGGCCCTCGTTTTTGCACACTCGTCCACCCCACTGCACAACACATGGTGGGACAACCCTTGTTTGAGCAGACCATCAGAAGAAAGCCCTAAGACGGATCGCAGGTAATGATGTTTTTTGCTACATAGGAATAGTGCCTGGGTAGAGCTTGACTTAAGTCTATACTGTTAAAAGCATCTGAGGGCAGTCCTGGGGCCGGTGTCATTATGTGTCCTATTTGCAGTCATTTGCATATGACGCACTTCTCCCAGAATGTACTCACAAGATGGAAAACGTGCAAAGAATCTCTTTAAGGACTTGTTGCTGCTGTCACACACAAGTCAAGTTAGCAGGGATTAACTTGTTGCATTGCATCGCAGGGAGGGAGTGCCGTTTAATGCTTCCAAGGTCCGAGGTGACGCCATTGGATTAATTAGACTGCATTAAAATCCCTTTAGGTTAAAGCTAAGGTGAGGATAATTAGGGTCAATATTTGGAAAATGCAACTTCAAAAAAACAGTTAGTTTAGTTTTGTTTTGTGGCAAATACACGACTCTCTGAGGCGTCTGCATAAAAGACCCTGAGGCTAATTCATTGATGGATTTAGCGCAAAGGTTGGCGATGACCTTCTGGGGATTTGTTGGTTCAGAAGAGATCAAGTGCAAAGAGAGGAAGGAAGCAAGTCCGGTGGACATGTGAACGCAAGCAGACTACAAGCAGGTATAACGGTGCATTAGCCTCGTTCTAAGTGGGACAGCAGTCTCGCAAAAGGCTTAGCTTGTGATTCTATACCTTGGGACACCTGATTGGCTCAACAACAAAAAAAAACAATGGTACAGATAAAAGGAGGCGAGAGGAGCAGTCCTTGAAGACTTTCAGGAAGGAGGACACTTCTTTTGACAAAGTCTAAGGTAGGAACATTTACATTAACTAAAACTCTGTTCTGGCGACACAGCTCCAACCCCCTGAAAGGAGTTGGTTTGTCTTTGAAAACAGTCCATCCGCCCATCAGTGGGAAGGTCAAATTTGTTCCGGATTGCTGCGAAAAACAAAACCCAGATGTTTTCTGCGTGGAATCAGCTCAAGAGAAATATGGACAGAGAGGATGGCAAATTTGACCTCACATTTTTCCTAGCTTCTGTTGTGTTGGACTACATCTATGTCCTGTTATCCCTTACAGATGTTTATTTTTGCTAATGTAGAATGTGTGGAAGGGAAAACCACAACGTAGTGCCTATCAAATGAAGGTTCCAGACTTTCTGGGTACAAAGGTTTTGGTTTCCTTTCACTGTTACTGTATTATGTGTCATGGTATTACCCTAAATACTTCCATGGGGTTTTAATGACACCATTTACTCTTTTCTATCTTAGGATGTCAAGCAACATGGTACCACTCCTCTGCATTGTGTCTCTGTTGGGCACGGTCCTCAGCCAGGACATGCCCTACGACGAATTCATGGCCCAAATCCAAGCTTGCCCTCCAGAGTGCCGCTGTCCTTCCAGCTTCCCTCGTGCTGTCTACTGCGACAACAAAGGCTTGAAGAGCATCCCCCAAATCCCTCCCTTCACTTGGTACCTCTACCTGCAGAACAATCAAATCCAGGTACTCTCCGCAGACGCCCTTCGCAACGCCACCCAGCTGCGTTGGGTCAACTTGAGTCGCAACAAAATCACTAGCGAGGGAGTGGAAAAGGGTACCCTTGATGCAATGCCGCGCCTGGAGCACCTCTACATGGATGACAACCTCTTGTCCTGGGTGCCGTTTCCTCTTCCAGCCAGTCTGGAGCATCTAAGCCTGTCGCGCAATCGGATCTCCAAGATTCCTGACGGAGTCTTCTTGGGTTTGGATAAGCTGACCCTCTTAGACCTCCAGGGGAATAAGCTGATGGATGATGCCGTGACTGAGGTGAGCCTGAAGGGTCTTAGCAACCTTGTCCAGATTAACCTCGCCAAGAACCAGCTCAGCAGCATGCCTCTGGGCCTGCCACCCACCACCACTCAGCTTTTCCTGGATGGCAATAACATAGACAAGATCCCTGCTAATTACTTCAAAGGTTTGCCCAAAGTGGCGTTCCTCAGGCTTAACCACAACAAGCTTAGCAGCGGCAGCATTCCTCAGAACACCTTCAACATTTCCAGCATGTTGGACCTGCAGTTGTCCCACAACCTACTGACGGAGGTGCCCCAGATCCCCCCGGGCCTTGAGCAACTTTACCTGGACCACAACAACATCAAGCGTAAGCCTCCTAAAGCACTCTATTCAATAATTTCATAGACGGGTCTAATTGTTTTTCATTTCAGGTGTCAGCGGCTCTAACATCTGCCCTGTTGACATGGACACAATGGACACTCATGACAGCGCCCCACAACTGCGCTACCTGCGACTGGACGGCAACAATATCGAACCCCCCATTCCCAGGGATGTCATTCTGTGCTTCCGTCTCCTGAGGTCCATTGTCATCTAGATTAGCATTTTGCAGACAAATAATATTTTCTACCACTAATTGAGGTTCCCCGGAACCCTAATGAAGATAAGCGGTATAGAAATTAAGGAATAATTGAGGTTCATGTACCACTAGCTGTGCCTTATATACAGTGGTATCGCCCAAGAGTGAGTGCACCCCTCACATTACAAATATTTCATTGTACCTTCTAATGGACAATACGATAAAAAATAATACAGATATTGTTTTGCAGTCTAGATTTATTATCCTGTATTTTGTTGGAAAACTGCTTAACAAAGTTGGAATGCCCTCATGCAGCACTTGTGTAGCCCCAGACCTGATGCTGCCTGAATACAGGATAGACATAATTATCATGCTGCCCACTTGCGTTGCCAGAAATGTATGTTGCCTAAGAATTCATGTTTTTCTTAATGAATAGTGTCTTGCTGAAGTGTGAGAGGTGTACTCACTTCTGTGAGATATTGTATATACATCATTTAGATAACAAAGAATGCCGGCATGTTTTTTATTGTTGTAAAAAGAAGTCCAGTACTTTTGCTACAGTTTATGCGCCTGTTTGCTGTTAGTGCTGCTCATTTTCATTGAGTTTCCTGTTAATGACTATGGCCAAAATGTCAATCTAGAGTTTTAATAAAAGTTCTGAAAATTCCGATACCCTCTCCGTCCATGATGTAGCACATTCCCAACAGGTGTCAGAAGGTCAAGAGTTCCTCCTTGGTTGTGATTGGCTGACACCTGCTCTCAGATCTGCGGTTTTGAAGCAAGCTCATACCCAATAAGGAGGGCCTTCCTTGCGAAAGGGGACTTCCTCTCAGCTTCATGCTAATGGGGGCTCCTCACAGAGGTCCCATTGTGTGTGCTGGCATCTGCATCACACACACACACACACACACGCGCACATGCACATGCCAGATTCAGGAAGTGAAATATTTTAAGTCTGATTCAAACACACTCTTAGCAAAATAAGGGATACTGTAAAAGAATAAGACGCTGAGGGGAGCGCTCTTGTTCTTTGTGTCTGATGTCTGAAAGATGTGCTGGGGACTGGTGGGGTGGGTGCCCCCACTTCCCTCCCCTTTGCCGGAGTGACCAAAAGCAACCTGCTCCGGGCCAATCAGCCTCAGTGCCTACCTTCTCACGTAAGCGGCACTCTGGTCCCTCTGTCTGGTCGGACCTACGCATGCACCCGCCGCATACACACTCTCGGACACGCACGCCGCTATAGGCCCCCTACAGCTCCCGCCCTCATCTTGAGGCCACCTCTGTGCGACCCCTTCGCCATTGGCCAAGACGCCGAGCCCTCAGCATCTCCATCGCGGCTGAAGGGAGCATTGGGGAAGGTCGGATACGCAGGTAAGCTGCTATTAGGGAAGTGGGGGGACAGGTGACTCTTGGCTTAGGTTTAGGGGTGTTCTTGTGGATGATGTTTATGTGACCTATATGATGGCTAGATGAGATATTCCCAATGTAATGTGAGTATTTCTAGAAATGGCCACATTCCCTATGAGGTTCTTTATGGCGTCTTTTCAAAGGGACGCAGTTCTTGGCTTACACTGATGATGGATGTGTGCAGCTGGAGTCATCTTGGTTGTTCTTTTGGCATCTTTTCGGTGCTCAATTTGGCATCTTGCCCTGTATTTCAAGTCCAAATATGAAGGTGCATGCTAAAAATGGTGACATTCTCAATGGGGTTCTTTATAGCAACTTTGTCAAGAATGCCGCTCAGAGTTGCGGTTATTAAGGGTGAAAATGGTGCACGCCGGGGATGTCCAAGCATAACACGGACGCTGCCATGGGGCTTTCAAAGCACACCATCTTCACTTCAGTGATCATGATCAAGTAATAAGCAGAAATGAATTACATTTGAGGCTTCGTCGTGTCCCAATATTCCCGAGACAGTGCGCATCTGTGAGAAGAAGCGCTGTTCCAAGTGTTTGTGTGTGTGTGTGTGTGTGTGTTTTATGTGTGTGTGTGTGTGTGCACTGAATGAAGCGTTTCCTTGCAGCCCCAAGCTGACTGCCATCCTGTCCACAAACCTCGGAGGAATTTGGAGCTTGAGTGCTGAGACAGGCAGTGACCAGGCCCTGCTCATAAAGGCCCTCTGTCAAGGGCCGAGGGGTCGAGGAGCAAGCCTTCAAGCAAAAAAAAAAAAATCTCCAAATCCCTCCCTCTCCTCTTGCAGAAGTTCTCCGTCTAACCCTGAGGGCCAACATCTTGTCTCTCTCTCCTCCCCGTCTCACCCTTTTCTTCTTCTTCTACTTCTTCTTCTTCTTCTTCCTTCCACGTCCCTCGCGCTCCGTTTCTCTGCCCCGGCCTGGGGGACTCTGCTCACGTTTTTGGACGCACGCTGAGACTTGTCAAGCCACACGTCTTTCGTGCAAACTGATTGGAGACCTATGCTAAACATGCTAACATGCTAAATTGAAAGACCCCCGAAATGAAGGTGAGATGCAAAAAAAAAGTCAGGAATCCAAAGCAAATAGCGCACATGCCAAGCCTTACACTGAACATGAGCGATATTTTCCTCTTTGCCGTCCTAAATGTTGTTTCCTCTCGCTGGGCTCCCGAACCTGCTGCCAGAAGACAATAAGCACAGGCACACAAGACAGTCATCCCGGGCCCGTGACCTTTGACACAGTAGAGGAGGTTAAACCAAGATGGCCGCCACACACTAACTGAATGCTAGCTGTAATTATACCAAAACTGGGGCAGTTTTTCCTACCGGATCTTGCTGCTATAGTATTGAATTAAGTGTTTTTTACCCATATTTATTATATTATTCATATTTATTCTATTTATTATATTATTATATTTATTCTATTAATTTATTTATGTTACTCTTTAAATTGCTTATTGTGTTTTTTTGAGTCACTATTGTTGTATTGAATAAAACATTATGAATAAAATGATTATTGTTATTTATTTGTTTATTTTACTCATTAAATCTTTTATTGTCATTGTCATGTCCAAAAAAAGTGTATTATTTGATATAGTTACTGTTGACGGATCAAAAATGATACTAAATATGACCAAAACACATATTTTTACAAAGATTTTCAAGTTGTATTGATTTAGTCATAGTATTCTTGAAAGTCATGATTATATGTTTAAGTCCCTAACATTTTATTAAATAAAAAATTATGAACAAAATGTTTTCAAAAAATAAGTGATTTGTTAATATTATTATTTATTATTTCATGTAGTTGATTGGTCATTTTTCATTATTTGGGATCATTTTTATTATAAATAAATATATTATGTTACTATTATATTATAAATGTATAATATATAATAAATATATTTTTATTTTTTTTAATGTTTTTAAATTGTATTCATTTATTCATATTACACTAACATTTTATGAAATTCAAAAACAACGATAAACAAAATGGTCAAAGAAAAGAATGATCTGTTATTATTATTATTTATTATTTCATGGATTGATATTTATTATGATATTATCTCGTGTGCATACAGTAACATTCAGAAAGTCCAAAAAAACAACTCTTACAAAAAAAAGAGGTATGATTGTGTGCGATTTGTGTCAAGGTGAACGATGAAGACGCTGGTGCGACTCGTGCTGGGACTCGTCGCCCTCAAAGCGGTGCTTGCCGGACCCCGATTTTCCCGTCAAACCGACTTGGACACGTACGACGGCGGCAACTACGACGTGGACGATCTGAATTCGGAAAACCAGGAGTACGACTACGAAGACGGGCCGACCATCGACGATCCCGAGGTGAGGGCTACTGCCTAGCCACACCGCATGCGCACAGGGACTTCCTGTTCAGTGCAAAATAAGTAATAACCACAAAACCATCTAAGTTGTAGCATTTATTTGACTGCTTTTCTTTGTGACTGAGATATTTGTTGGGGCTAAAAGATTAAAGAAGCAAACGAACAAAATAAGAATAAGAGTCTGGCGCATCTGGCCTTGGTGTGTCTTCTTGTGCGAAGCATTTGGAAAGTCACGTAGTTGAGACTAGTGGAAATAATTACATCAGCAGGATTTCTCTTTCCCGTTCAGGCAGCTGCAAAACACACCAAAGTCCCTCCGATGACGACTAATCACATTAACAGGAAGGTGGAAGGTGGACAAACATCCTCTCCAAGCGTTGACGATCCCTTTTCAATATGTTGGGCCTACAAGAACGAGACGGGACAAGAATTAAACGTTACTTTTTAGGCAAAATAACAACATCAACGACAATATATCTACTAATATCATTCCTATTATGCTACTCTTCTGCACTCTGTGTGTGCGTGCTAGGGGCCCCGCCTCCACCCACCGAAACAAAGGGACTGCAAGGGCTTACTCCGTTCATGCTGTTGTTCTATGGACAGATCTCGCCACGTGTTAATCTCGCGGGATCTCGTGTCTGACGGTGGCCATTAGCAGCAATGGAGGCCCGCTTCTTAGATCTCACACTTTTTTTTCTCCAAAAAAGGGATTCCACAACTGGTTTAAATCATCTCCAGTCGTCTGTTGTGGCGTTCCTGCGAGGCCCACGGCGCGAGGGCTGCATTTCACGGGTACACCACGTTTGTTGAAAAAGGAATTTCGATCATCCCACATTCCACGTTGTGTTTGTAGACGTGCCTGCGCAACAGGTGGTGCCGTAGAATCAGATTAGCGATTAGCGCTGCCAGTTGTCAACTGGTCCAGGTATTTATTGTATTATATTATAATTATAATATATTATATTATATTATTGTTTATATGTATGAATTTAGTAGGCGGCTGTCCGAAGAAGAAACAAACTACAAACAAAATGTATTAAATGGCGACTTTTTGAGATACCACATAACAGAAGCGAATAAAACCAGAAATGATACTATATATGTTATATAATAGGCCGCACGGTGATCGAGTGGGTAGCACATTGGCCTCACAGTCAGGAGGTTCAGGGTTCGAATCTCCATTGGGCATCTCTGTGTGGAGTTTGCATGTTCTCCCTGTGCGTGCGTGGGTTTTCTCCGGGTACTCCGGTTTCCTCCCACATTCCAAAAACATGCATGTTAGGTTAATTGGTGACTCTAAATTATCCATAGGTATGAATGTGAGTTAGAATGGTTGTTTATCTTTGTTTGTCTATATGTGCCCTGCGATTGACTGGCGACCAGTCCAGGATGTACCCCACCTCTCGCCCAAAGTCAGCTGGGATAGGCTCAGCTTACCCACGACCCTAATGAGGATAAGCGGCATAGAAAATGAATAAATGAATGTTATATAATATAATATTGAATTCATTATTTTCATTATCATTTTAAAAAATGAACAAATTTTTTGTGTATGTTTTTTTTAATGGTAGAAATTTATGTCTTTTTTTTTAATGTATCACAACTGTCATAAACGTCTTTAAAAATATCAACAAAATAGAGAAAGGGGCAGGGCATGCACAAAATTATTTTTTTGAAATTCTAGTTCTTAGTGTATTTTTAAAGTCACTGTTGTTTTATTAAATAAAAAAGTATGAATGAAATGATGGTATTTATTTATTTCACTTAAATCCATAATTTTTTTTAAATCACTGTCATTTTGCTACTTAAAAAATGACAAATCATGCAATCATGCACAGTTTACTTTTTTAATTCATTTATTTGTTATCAATACTTATTTGATGTAGCTACTGTTTGATCATTGATCATTTTATTAAGATGAAAATGAAATCAATATCATAAAAAATCATCATAAAAGATTGATATATACAGGCGTATATATATAGATATATATATAAATGGAGCATGTGTGCTATTTATAATATATTTATATATATAAAAAGGTTTTAAAATTGTATTTATTCATTTATACTATTCTTTAAATTTATTGTTTATCATATATAGTTTTTATTTTTTAGATTATTAGATTATATATAATGTTTTGTAAACTGACTCTATTTATTTATATTGTACTTTAAATGTACTAAACATTTTTACATTATGACTTTATTATATTATAATAATTGTATAATTAACTATGACTAATTAATTATATAATTACTTATTATTATTTCATGTGGTTCATAATTATTCGAATAATATTTTATTAATTCTTTTATTCAGCAGTATTCAGTAAGAAGAAAGTATTTTTAATAGTTTTTTATTTTATGTATTTATTTATTTATGATATTCTTTAAATGAAATGTTGTATTTTTTATTTGTACCATTTTATGTACATACAAAAATATAAGTAAATAATAGAAGACATTTAAATAATAAAATAATTTAAAAATGATTAACAAAACATAAAGAAAGGAGGCGCGTAATTTTTATTGTTTATTGTCATTCATTCATTCATTCATTCATTCATTCATTCATTTTCTATACCGCTTATCCTTCATTTATTTTTAAATGTTTTTTTATTTTTAAAATGATCACAATATGAAAATAAACATGGGTAAGAAAAATGATAATAATAAACTACCACAATGCTTACATTGAACTGAATTAATAATATATACATATATATCTCCAGTATGTACAGTATAAACTGTATGTATTTATGAATTTCCAGATTGGTCAAAGTGGTTAAATGCTTGCTGGCTGTTAAGGAGACCGATCTAAAGGATTGATGTTTTTAGTCCAGGAGCATCAGATGTCAAGGGAGAAGAGAAATGAAATGAACTCCATGCTTGTGGAATGCTGAGTCTTCACTTTCCACATCCAAAGCTTTTGGGGGGGGGGCGATTTATCTCCTCTTCTTCTGTAACTCCAGCAAATCCTCCGTCTGGTCTGCTTGCAGGTTTTCATAACCTACTTTCCAGATTTATTATGGGAATTTTTCAACTTCGACCCACGTTTAAGTCGTTTTGTCTCCTCAGCGTTGATTTTGCGGTGCATTGAAGCGTCAGCAACAATTGTGCTTCTCCAAGTTATGTGTTTTTCGCGTAGGCTTTGTTTGTGACAACAGTGCACTTTGCTGCAGCGCAAGCCACAAAAATGTGTTGAGGTTTTTTTGGTAAATGATACAGAATGTGACACTGAGTGAATGGGGCATGTGTGCTATGATTATATCTTTAATTATATCCAACTAGTGGAGCTTCCCTGCCTGAATGCATCCACTGACTAATTCTAGTCAGGCAGCAGCAGAAGCGCTGCATAATATTTGGCTTTGACTCTCGTGCTGTTTTTTCTGCACGTCTGCTTGCCAGCCTTTGGCCTCTTCTCTCCCCCTCGGGGCTATGTGTTTGTTTTGGGTTGGAGGGGGGTTGAAAATGGGTGCACTTTCCAAATCCTGCCTTGTTGCATCCGGCTTTATAAGAACATTCTTTAATTGCTGCCGTTAATGACCCTGCACGGCTTATTATTTCACTTAAAGCGCCTCCTCTTCCGCAGTGTTCTTGCGCATGTGCCACCATTGAGCATGAAACCTTTTGCGAAATGTGGATTCTCGCAGCTACCATGAGTGTCTTGGTTCCACAAGGACCATTTGAGTGGATGTTGAAGTAGCAGGTATTACCTGCCTGTGGGCGGTATGTGGGGGTTCGTCGCCCCCGTCTGGAGGAGGTTTGAACTGCAGGTTGCACACATAAAATGACAATTATGCACCAATAGCCCATAAAGGTGCATGATTGGGTTAAAACCAATCAACCAAGCCAATAATAAACCTGAAGAAAGTCAAGTCCAGAAAAGTACAGTAGCAACAAAGGCGAAGGGAGGTGTAATGGCATCACACTAGTGGGATATACAAAAATCAGCGGCGACGTCATTAAAACACACAGTTTTTCTTCTTATAATAGTAATCATGTCTTGGACTGATAAAACAATGGCCCAAATTTCAAAGAATGATGGCCAAAATGGTGTTTTTTAATGTATTATATATTTATTTTTATGAATTATTTTAATTTAAATGTATTTTTTAATTGTATTTATTATTTTATTGATTTTTTAATGTATTGAAATTTTTGTTAAATTATTAAAAATGCAGAAAAAACAGTACCCGTGCACAAAAATTATGTATATCTCAATTTTTTCCCATTATAATATCTATAATTATTTTTTATTTATTTTAATTGTATTTATTATAATTAAAAATAATGTAATATAATAATTGAATTGGTGTTTCATTAGTGTTGCATCCTTATTGCAGTGAGTAGTAGTAAGTATGCACTACTGTATTAGCTTGAAAGCTAACTGGGCTTTCTGACAGCTGGTGGATAGCTGTGGCTGTAGGCAACCTCCTGGACCTCTTGTCAGATTTTTAAAGTCACAAGTGTCCAAAATGCAGGGTCAGGGACATTTGTGGTCCACGGTTGTTTTGTCGGCGGCACATTCTAAAAATATAATTAGTAATCATTGAAAAATTGTACAAGATAATATGAAAATACTGTATGAAGACCAAAAAGTTATTAATTTTAATGTAGTTTTAAGATAATAAAGTAGTAATGTTGTGAGAAAAACGAATTTAATTCTAGAGCTGAAATATTCAAATATATGAATTTTTATTTTTATCAAGTCATACTATCAGTAACAAACAAAACCAAACAAAATTGGCATGTTAAGTTGGGGGAAAGTTTGGAAACCCCTGGACTAGGGAGTAAGAAGGGTTGATATCAGAATCGGATAAATGAGGTTTTTTTGCTTCAGCCATCTTCCACCGGGGGTCTCAGGTCTGTTGTCTCATCCTCAGATAGAGATTGGCACAATGGCCCCGCCCGACTACAGCTACCCAGTACCAGAGGCCTCCTTGGAGGAGCAGGAGGGCCACGAGGAGGAGGAGGAAGAAGAGGAGCGCCCCTTGATGCCTCAGCTCACCCCTCAGGGCTCAGGAGGGTCTGGAGTTCTCATGGGCCCGGACACGCAGAAAGGTCTGAAAAAGCTCACAAACGTGAAGTGGGTTTGCGGCAAAAGGGTCATGGACTTGTGCAAGCAGCATTGCCCTTAATCAATAACTAATCAATGGTGTCTGTGAAAGCATGTGTTCCATTTAACTAGCGGTCCGAAGTTAAATGCTGTCCATTAATACCTCATCTTGTCTCTAACAAGAGGTGGAGCTGCGTCTGACGCCCATTGACATCCTTCATGTCTCCGGGGATTTCGGGGGCTCGGTGGGTTCTGGTGTCTCGGGAGCCTCGGGGGTTTCTGGGTCAGGAGGTTCAGGGGATCCGCTGGTCTCAGGCGCCTCTGGGGGTTCTGGGAAAATTGTCTTCATCTCCGGGGCTACTGAGGAGATCCTCAGCAGCGCCGCAGGATCAGGGCAGTTCTTGGTATCCGGGGATGTGGATTACTTGATATCAGGAGATTTTTCTGGATTTGTGGAGGTCTCCGGATCAGGGGACGTTCTGATTTCTGGGGATGTCTCCGGATCAGGGGATCTCCTGATTTCCGGGGATGTCTCTGGATCAGGGGATCTCCTAATATCTGGGGATCTCTCCGGGTCTGGGGATCTCCTGATATCAGGAGATCTCTCAGGATCAGGAGATCTCTTGATATCTGGGATGGGGTCCACAACTTCTGGAGCCTCCGGAGACTTTACCTCTGGAGGATCTGGAATTGTAATTGAACCAGGATCCGGGGTGTCCGGTATTGCCCCCGGAGGGTCTGGGGACCAGTCTGGTTCTGGGTTCTCTGGAGATCTCCTGACCTCAAGTGTCTCGGGAGGCTCTGGGGTTTCTGGAGACACTGATGAGTCCGGGGTCTCAGGGATAACATTATTACCTGGAGGTTAGTACTTGAGGGACTTGGGGAATTCTGCCTCTTCCTTTTGTTTGATCTTCATTGTGAGTGAATGACTTGACTGAATGTCTATCCCACCTCTCGTCCGCCGAATGTGTCTCCTAATTCCTCGGCCTTGGCTTTAACAAGAGGAGGAGCTGCCACTCCTTCCTACAACTATTCCACAAGAGGCATCGGGTGCTTCTGGGGAATTCTCGGGAGTTTCAGGAACTTCAGGGGATATGGGAGTCTCTGGAGACGTAGAGGTCTCCGGAGCCTCTGGAACTTCTGGTGTCTTTGCCTCCGGGGACACCGAGGAGCCTGGTATAACTCTGATCCCTGACACTGAGAAAGGTCAGTATTTAATATAGACCCAGATCGACAGGAGTACAATTGCTGAAAGTCTGTGTTTTTTTCTTATTAACCAAAGAGTGATTTCCATTTAACTCCTGTTAAATGCAAGAAAAACATCCTGTAGTAACACTGCTAACCACCGCGGCAAACAGTCCCCCCGCTGTTTGCCAGCCTTGTCATTCATGCTCGTCTAACCTGTTTCATCTACGCCTAATCTTGTCTCTAACAAGAGGAGGGGCTGCTTCCCACACAAGAGACCCCTCAGGAGGGTACTGGTGGTGTCGAGGAGACATCGGGCTCTGGCCTTCCAGAGCCGGATGAACCTGAAGAGCCTGAGATTGACAGAACAGGTGAGCAAGAGACCGGGAGCGACGCAACGAGCAGTCATTTCCGAGCTGAGTTCGAAACATTAACTTTGATCTGGAGTGCATAATAAAGCAAAAAGTAAAACGAAGCTGTCAGGGTTATTTGCTTTTATAGACCACACACTCCCAGTTTGCGTTCCACGTCTTGTTACTACCCCGATTCTCCTTCTGTTCTGCAGGTATGCCCACATGCTTGCTGTGCACATGCCTCGGCGGTTCGGTCTACTGTGACGACTTAAAGCTGGACAGCGTTCCCCCGCTGCCCAAGGACACCACTCACTTCTACGCCCGCTACAACAGGATCACCAAGATCAACAAGTCTGACTTTGCCTCCATGAGTACGTCCCTCTCAACCTCGCAGTCATCTTCCTCGGCAAAGAGCTGACAATGTGATCTGACGCCTTTCTAGACAAGCTCAAGAGGATCGATCTGACCGCCAACGAGATCACGTCGATTGACAGCAAGGCGTTTATGGGTCTGCCCGAGCTGGAGGAGCTGGTGATTCGGGAAAATCACATCTCGCAGCTGCCCGCCCTGCCGGAGACGATGACCCTGATTGACGCCAGCCACAACAACATCGAGTCCAAGGGGATCGTCAAAGAGGCCTTTAAGGTAAATATATCCACTTTTATGTGACACAAAGGCATTAAACACTGACACTAAATCTTTCTTGTGTGCCCAGGACATGACTGGACTGCTGTACCTGTACCTGACGGACAACGATATTGATTACATCCCTGTTCCTCTCCCGGACAGTCTGAGATCTTTACATCTACAGGTATATGGAACTTTTATTTTCATTTTCAAAAGGAAATAAAATCATTTTTCACACTGATGCTTTTGCTTATCTGCATTTTTGTACTTTGGATGGTAAATATTGCATGTTTTGGTATACCATGTATCACTGACTATTATACCAAGACAAAGATAAAACATGAGATTTGAACTTAAAAGTATGTCAACAATAAACTTTTTATGACCAATCTAGCAATATATCAACACAACAGTGTCAACATAATACAAATACTCCTGTTTTTTACCATTATTTCAACAAAAATAAAACTGATCGTTTTCTGTGTGTACCAGGACTTATTCCCTGGGTTTGTACCGTAAGAATATATAAATATGTAAATATACGGAGGATACAAATGAGAGTAAAATGTTGACGTAAAAACAGCAACACAGGCAGTGTCATCGCCGTCTCTGATTGGTTAAACGTTCAACCATGCCAAAAAAACCGGAAGCAGTGGCCGCCCTCTCGTTGGCTAAATGTGGAGAATGTAGGATGGAGTGGAGGTGATTGGGTAAGAAATTGGAAGACTCTTGGAATAAGTTACGCAGATTGGTCCTTAGCACCCTACGAGCTTTGATTCTCGGCCAGGGAAGGTTCTCCGGTATAAAAGCTAAAGCAAAATACAATATAAACTATGTATGACGTACAGTTTGGCGTACAATACAACCAAATTAGAAATATGGCAAAATGGAAAACACTGATATGTTCGTGCTAAAAAAGCTAATATCAAGGATAGCAATACTAAAGTGCAACCAGGAATGCTGTGCGCCTTGCATTTATTTCATACATTTATAAAAAACAATGCCCTCCAGGTTCACATCCCTTCGATAGCTCAGTTGGTAGAGCGGAGGACTGTAGTGGGTTTAGCAGAAATCCTTAGGTCGCTGGTTCAAATCCGGCTCGAAGGAAGTTTTTTTGTTGTTGTTCAAGCTTGATGCTTTTGCTTTCACTTCACAGCGTAACAACATCCAGTCGATGCACGACGACACGTTTTGCAACCTGCACGACTTTAACTACATTCGGAACGCTCTGGAGGACATCCGCCTGGACGGCAACCCCATCAACCTGAGCCGAACCCCGCAGGCGTACATCTGCCTTCCCCGCATCCCCGTCGGGGACCTCATTTAATAACCACGACGAGCATGACCACACGCACGCGTCCTTGTACATATACATGCATATAGGTACGTTGACCCGCCACGTGCACGAGCATGCGGACACGCGCACATCACCCATACCACTCTGCGTGGATATTTCGTGTACCAGAGGTCTTCACGGTCAATAAACGCGTGACGTCAGTGATCATGCACACACACACACACACACACACGCACACACATTCCAAAGAAAACTTCCACAACTTGAATTAGGAGTAAAAAAAAAAAGCAAACCCTCAAATGAATGTTTCTGTCTGGTGTCTGCTCACAACCGCTCATTTTTTGTTTAAATATTGTTTGTTTTGTAAAGATTAAAATAGAAATATTATGAAATAAATGACAACTCTCTTGGGAAATGTTTCACATTGAAGGCCGGAGCTTGATGGAAGATCACGTTTAAGTATCTTAATGCAATAAAAGACGCATTTTAAACACAAATCATTTGTTGTAAAGTCTGTACTGTAAATTCATTGCGGAATTGGGGGTGTCTAAAATGCGGCTTGGGGGCCATTTGAAGCCATGGCTCCTTTTTCATTTGTCTGCAGCAGCAAAAACTGGGAAAAAAGAGCAAAACGGCACAATGCAAAGAGAAAAGGCTGATATAAATTATTAATAGTAAACATTTGTGTGTTTTTAACTGTGCATCTATGGTGGAAAGCATTTGGACACCCCTTTTTTGCAGAATTAGTGAATTATTTGGGACGATGCTTGCTATTGTGTGCTCTGTATGGAATAACCACAAGTCAATAAAGTTGTTTGACCTCTCCGGGGAAAAAAAGGAGTGGCTCAAGGTTTGTTTTGTATTTTTTTATTGAGAACGTGTTCAACGATGCAAGCGTGCATAATATTAATGGAATTAAATAAGATCAAAATAAGAAGTCTGCAGCTGAGTGAGTTCATGTAGAAAATATGTCTCTGAAAATGAGTCTTTTAGAAAAATCCAACTTTCAACAAACACGCAACCCTGTCATATGCTGTCAATGAGTTTTTCAAACAGCTGCAGGAAGCGTTCCCTCCTGTCCTTGGAGCCGTCGTCCTGCGCCATCTCCCGCGAGGACGCCTCAGCCTTCGCCCCCAGGGCAGCTTTCTGTCGCTCCAAAGCCAGCCGCTTCTTGTCCCTCGCCACCATCTCCTTCTCCCGCTTCAGCGTTGCCGTTTCCCTCTCGATCAACAGCCTCTCGCGCTCCAGCAGGGCTCGGTCCCGCTCCAGGAGGGCGATCTCCCGGTCCAGCAGGGCTCGGTCTCGCTGCAGGGCCAGATGCTCCTGCTCCATGGAGCGCTTCTCCACCTCCTCCTCCTCCTCGTCGTCTTGGATGCTACTGAAGTCCGTGCTGCCCTCCATCCCATCATCCTCCTCCTCCTCCTCAGCCCCGTCTGGATTGAAAGTAACCTCAATTTCCGCATCTCCGGTCTGCACTTTAACCGGAGAGGCCGACTTTATGCTTGTCATTCTTTTCTTGACTTTAGAGAGAGAGGAGAAATAGCCTTTATCCTCTGGGGATATTCCCAGAATGGGAGCACTCCCTTCCAGCCTGCCCTCCATGGCGTCAGTCATCAGTTTGAAGTGAGGCCATTTGTCCCCATGCTCTTGGTCCTTGAGCACCTGCGGCAGAAAAAACTGTGTCAAATGCATCGACAGGTGATTGTAATTTGCTTTTAAAGTGCTACCCTGTATTTTTTGCGCAGGTTTTCCCATTTTTTGGAGGCTTGTCGGTGTGTAATCCTATCCTGCAAGCCCATATGTCTGATGATGGCCCTTAAAAAGACAAACAAAAAAGACAGATTTACTCATCAATTTGAATGCCAGTGTTGTAAACTGCATACATACCTCCATGCCCACAAGGCTGTATTTTTCTTCCCAGAGAAAAGGTAATTATTTGACATCCTCAGCTTCACAAATTCTTCGGTTTCCTTTATGTTAACTGGAGGAGAAAGCAAACAAAAAAAACAAATTGTCCAAAATTACTCGTCTACGTCTAGAAACTAGTTTTCAAATTTACACGGTGTCCTGAACGTCGCACAAACACGGAAGTCCTACGAAAAGTCGTTAATTTTGCATACTGTAAGTACTTCGTAGGTTGCCATATCAACCGTCCAAGAAATCGTGTAGACATTTTATTTTACTTCAAGAAAAAAACAAACTTACATTTATGAACAAACTCCACACGATTAACGTTGTCGTGTGTGGTACTCGTGTAGGCATGGTCCTGGAACTCCATTTCGGCTAGGGGTTAATTAATACCACGAAGTGCACTTCGAAGGCGAAGAACGCCCTTCTGAGTGAGGAAACCTACTTTCTTCTTCTATTGCTCATGGAGCTGTCATTTGCTAAACAGCGCCACCTATCATCGTGGAGCTGTTACCCACGCTATTAACGCAGGGCTGTCGCAATCATAGCATTGTACTGTCAAAATTGTGTAAGCTGTCTAAACTAATATTTATTATTTTGCGTACTTATTACGGTATCATAACTTGTGATACACAGCACTGTCATTTAAACATTTATTTGCAGTACTTCATATGACCTGCTGGTGGCAGCAGCGCGTTACAAACGCAGACCAGGGAAAACGACGACGAAGAACTATACAAATGACGTCACAGGTGCAGGCAAGATGGCGGTTAATTTGACTCCTCGGTTTCGGCGACTCAACAGCCAAACGCGAAGCTTTCGTGACAACGTGCAGCATAATGGTAAGATTGTATTTTATAAGCTAGTGTTTTAAATGTAGTGCGGTAGGGCCTGTGTAATTTGAGGGAATCGTAGCCGTGTGATGGGTTTATGAGCGACGAAGGCAAGTCAACATTAGATACAATGCCACACGATAGTTACATTCAGTGAGCACTTTAAAACATGGACAGAGCTACTAATAACCAGTTAGGTTATTAGTAGTACGATCACAATATGAAAAACGTTCTACGTGAGCAGCAGAATGACTTTCTTGTAGGTCTTTCAGGCCCCTTTGGTGCCACCCAGCTGTGGCACAACATCATCTACGCCCTGCACAGCCAGGTGGAGGTGCGGCGTCACCGCAGGCACCTGCGCGTCCACGCCGAGAGCTTCACTGGCTCGGACGCCGTAGACACCGTCCTCAGCTACCTGATGCAGAATGTTGCCCTTTGCTCCGGTGACGTTTCCCGTCTCAAAGCCACTCGCCTCTGCCAGGCCCTGATGGAGGCCAAGGTGTTTGAGCCGGTGGGTGCCAAGCTCTTCCGTCGTGACAAGGACGTGGCGTTTGAGGACAGCGGCGGAAGCCTTTACTGTTTCCTGGAGTCTAAGTCTGACGGGACGCGGGACGACGGCTGCGGCGCAGAAAAGCAAAGAAAAGAGCTTGAGAGGAAGAAGAGCAAGCGCGCCAGGTAGGCATTCGTGCATATTTATTTGTCAGTCAGCATTCTAAATGTGTTTGTTTTGCAGGTTGAATGACAACTGCATTATCTCCAACCCTCTGGCTGCGAGAACATTTGACAAGAAGGTGGAGACGCTGCTGAGGTCCATCAACCTGCCGCCGTCAACCGCAACATCCACTACCTTTCTTCCCAAAACTGGTGAGCTCTTGAGTCCAGGTGAGCTTATGGAGGGAATATTATGCAGGACCTGCATAACATGCTTCTTTTCTCACAGTGGTGGAGGAGGTGTGGAAGCAGCAGACGTTGCTGCAGTTGCTACAGGTAGTGGAGCTGCCTGTGCTGGACTGCATCCTGGCTTCACCAGCCAGGAGGCGGACATCTCCCCTGGGCATTCAGGACCTGGTTATTCCCAATACCTACCTGGAGAGAGAGCTTCCGGACACCCTCAATCTACCCCGGTGAGTCCTGCAAAACGTCTTCTAAGTTTGAATAAACACACCGACGTCATGGGGTGTCCTCAGGTGGGACGGGTGGCTGTCAGCAGCCTTTGACTGCCTCGAGCTGTTCCCAGACCAGCTGATCGTGGTCGCAGGGGAGCAGCTCCAGCGTCAAGATGGTGTGGAGATCCAAAAGAGAGTGCTCTTTGACACCATCGCCAAGTACTACAGTGGATGGGAAAAGGCGCCAATTCTCTCAGGACGCTACCTGGACATACACGTTGCCATTCTCAAGCTGCTGGGTAAACACTCGAAAAATTTAAGATGTCTATTTCAGAGTGGATTCCTTTGAAATGAAAAATTATTCTCAGGATTTTTTTTTATAAATAATATTTTCAGAATTTTTCAGACTATGTATCAAGTATAAGCCTAAAGTCTAGGAGTCATTATAAAATAAAAGAAATCATGAATTGAAAAAAATGCAATTCAATAAAGACACAAAAAAAAACCAAAAGAGACACAAATTGCGCCTTTTCCAGAAATTGCTTTCATTCTGCCCATTGGCTAAAACGAGTATACAGGTTCATCTCAATAAATTAACTATAATCTTGGAAATATTTTTGTAGTATTTCAATTTAAAAAGTGAGGCTCTTAAACACTCTACTACTATTACAACACAGAATAAAAAATATTAAACGTTTTAAATTTCTTCATAATTTCATTTTTTTGATGATTACAACTAACAAAAACCCCAAACTCATTATCGAGGCATGAATATATAATATCATTAAAATTGTATATTATTCTGTTATGTCATTAATAACTTATATATATTTGAATTTTATTTATTACAATATATAATTGATTTACAATATAAAAAATATTTATGTATAGGCATAATTTATATAAACAATTAAAAATATGTCATTATAGTAAATACTCATTAATAATTATATACTTTGATATTTTTGTTCTAATAATTGATGTATTTTGTTAATTTATAAAATGTGGAAAAATACTTGACTTGAATTGCTTAAATCACTTCACTTCTGCAGGAAATTGTCATATATTGAAATTGTTATATTATTACTATTGCTCATCAGCCTTAAATGTGTTTTCAGGCAGAGACTTTCAGTATTCAGCTGAGTAATTTGATACGCAGCACTGGTTGTTTCCTTGCAGAAGAGGCCAAGGTGCCGGACGCCATCAGAGCGTCTCAGCTGTGTCTCCGTCTCCTGCCGAAGAGCTTGCGGGATGAGCTCAGGCGTCTTTTAGCCTACATGGCGGCGGCGGCGGCTCACCCCCACACCTGCCGCCTACAAAAACAGGTAGCCGCCCACAGCGCCAGATTGTGCACACTCCCAAGGCCGGTAGGATGATTGTGGTTGCTTTTCAGAGTGACAGCCGCACGGTGGTCAGCCGCACTTTCCAGAAGGCCATCATCCATAATGGTGAACTTGGTAAATCCCAGAGCGAGACCTTGGTGCTGTTTCTCATGGACAACCACACGGACCTCTTCAAGGTCATTTTTCCTGATTTCAATCTTGTATATTTTTGCAAAAGCTGTTTTTTTTTAATGTTTTGGATTACAGACCCCTACGTCCCTCATTGAAGCCGTCCACAGGACACTGAGGAGCATGCAAGAGGGCAAAGACGCCAGCTCTATCGCCAGTAAGACCCATTTAAATGTCTGATTTGTTACCCGTACATAAAACGGGCTTTACTGATGGCGCTCGTTCGCCTGTCCAGCGTTCACCTTCTGCAGGCAGGTGACACTGCGGCAATATGGGGAGCAGAGCCAGGCCGCCACGCTGGATGGTCTCAAGCGTCTCCTGCAGGATATCTCCATCAGCGACATGACTGCTAAAGAGAAGAGGAGGCTCCTGAAGGAGTTTGAAAGGCATCACCCCGCGGTCTTCCTCCAGCATCTCTCCAGCACCTTCTAAACATCCTCATCATGGCTCTTCAAATATCACTTTTAATCGTGATATTGAGATTTTTTTGTCAAATTCTGAGGGAGCTTTTTAGAAGTGCAATAACAAGGTCACCCGTGACAAACTGCTCCTATGTGGGGGACCTGACCAAGGGAGAGATGACGAGCACCACAGGCCTATATGAACCAGTGTTTCCGATGGTGAGGGGCTGGTGACCACACCTCCACCCGTAGGAGGGGTCGGATGCAGAGTGATTTGGTAGATGTATTGAAAATAGTGGAAAATTGCTGTTCACGTCAACATTAGTTGGGGTTTAAATCTGCAATTTTTAGTTTACTAATTTAATCTTTGGTTGTTTATAAATATTTGTTCTTCCCTCACACTGAAACCATCTTTGAATGCACTTTGATTATTTAAAACTTGAAATAATGTCTTTACTACATATCATGTAAATGTATTTTAAATGTTATTTTTGTGTTGATTGAAATTGTACTATAAATGTACTCAACATAATGAGTGTGTTTATTTTACAATTGTCCATTATCGTTATTTATATCGTAACCTGCCACCCCAATGAGGATTCGCGGCACCAAAGATGGATGGAAGTTTTATTTTTAAACACAAACATTAAATGGGGATCAATATTGCGCAACAATGACGAGCCCACGCGTGACGTCGACGTACGCGACGCAACCCGGAAGTAGCTCCCTGCTAGCCTGGCATGCTAGCTAATTCTGTATGCGACTTGACATCATGAGCGCTCCGACTCCCAGCCTTCAGTGACGGCGCTCTTTTGGGGTCTGCTTTAAGTTTTTTACTTAGAAGGGGCGGTCACTGGAAGACATCTTATCAGAGTAAGTTACAGGAATTTTTATTTTTATTTTGTTTTTGTTAAACAAACGGGACTCTGTCATGGCTGTGGTGTTAGCTAATTAGCTTTCGGAGAATTATTTGAAACTACATGAATGCGTAACATGTACGTTTATATTTGACAAATGTGGATGACGAGAGTGAAAGGGTTATTGGTTGCTAACATCCGTGCAGCTGGTGGGGCGTACTGTTTCGTGTATTTGTCTAACATAATACTTCAGGGGTCGAGAGCAATTAAATGCTTCAATTGTGTTTAAACGTGATAAAGTATACACATGTCACCGAGCTGTCATTAATATTTTGGCTTTTACGCAGGCCAAAGCTGAAGGCTAACCGTTAACCTGCGCTACTAGCTTAGTAGCCATAATGTGATGTGTGTATTCAATAAATGCTCCACTTAGAACGTTCTAACCAGGCCAGAAAGTGTGAATAATTGTCGCAAAACCCCGTCTTAGGACGTTTGAACGTCATCGGAGCGTTTAGGAAATAAATGGCACTAATTTAGGCTCAGTTGTTGACAACTAGGGCAGGAAATGTGATGAGAATGCCTGAAAATGAAGTGACACGGTAATTGAATTGCATTGATTGGCGCTCAACCTCATACAAGTCATTGCAACGCATGTAAAAAATGTATTTTAATGTGCCACCAGTGCATCCAGGGTGCTGTGCGACATCAAAATGTGTTGACTTCCTGTTGAGTAGCAAGTTCCGTCTGTGGTCATTTGAAAGCCTCGTATGGTGTCTAGCTTTGTGAAGATGTAACAACAACAAAAAAAAGTAAATCATCTGCAAACCTGAGTGTACAGTTTGCTCAGGGACGCTAACAACCCCCCGCTTCCTTCCAGCTGCCTGGTCCGCCTTCATTCAAGATGGAGTCCATGCTGAACAAGCTGAAAAGCACAGTGACCAAAGTGACGGCCGACGTCACCAGCGCCGTCATGGGCAATCCCGTCACGCGGGAGTTTGAGGTGGGCCGACACATCGCCAGCGGCGGTCCCGGCATGTGCTGGAGGATATACAATGGCACCAAGAAGTCTACCAAACAGGTTATTTGTCCCCCCCATTCCCCCGGGACACAGACCCACCATCATTTACATTTTTATAGCTTCCTTGACGTGTGTTTCGTCCTCTCCAGGAAGTGTCCGTGTTTGTGTTTGACAAGAAGATGATCGACAAGTATCAGAAATTCGACAAGGACCAAATTATCGACTCCCTGAAGCGAGGAGTACAACAGTTGACGAGGCTGCGGCACCCCCGCCTACTGACTGTGCAGCATCCTCTGGAAGAGTCAAGGTTACACAAACATCACCTAACACATCCATCTTCTATACAGCTTGACCTCACTAGGGTCACGAGTGAGCTGGAGCCTATCCCAGCTGTTTTTGCACCTGAGAGGTGGGGTACACCGGTACCGGACTGGTCCCCACCCACTTACATGGCAGACAACCATTCACTCCTACATTCACACCTATGGACAGTTTAGAATCTACTAGTAGCCTAACATTCCATGTCCCAAGAACCGAACCCGCCCGTCAAGACACAGAACCGTCTTTGGCCCAAATTAAGGTTGTTACTGGTCCTGAGTGCAGTCCAATAACCATCAGGGACCATCTGCCAGAGAAGGCTTTTAAGCTTTTAAAACACTTGGGTGTTTGGAATTTGCAGGAGAGCACCAAACATGGGACATTGAAAGGTGGAAGAAAGTTTTCTTCTCCTGTGACAGTCCTGATGGCTTCCAATGATACTGGTATAAAAAGTAGATTCCACCTGAGATGTTTTCCACCATCATGATCCTTCCATGGAACAGTGAAGCTTTGCCCAACGGCAGACGGCTATGTGGAGATGTTGCAGGGGGCATGGCTAATGACTGATAGACATTTTGGAGCTGTATTTAGAACCTCCTTAAGATCCAACCAAGCAAAATTACAACCGTTAGGGTTTACATGTTTATGAGTGAGGGTGAGCAGATCCAGCTCTAAATCTTTCTGTGGCAGTCGAAATTTAATCACGGTGTGCCGTCACAGATCTTTTAAAAAAGTATGGGATTTGTATGTAAAGTTCATAGATTGGAAAGACTGCTGACGCCAAAATGAGGGTTTCTTATATTTATTCCACCCAGTTCAGCTCCATTCATTGGATTTGCTTTCATTTTCCCGCCACCAGAGACTGCCTTGCCTTCTGTACGGAGCCCGTCTTCGCCAGTCTGTCCAACGTGCTTGGCCAGTGGGACAACCTTCCCAGCCCTGTGCCCAACGACATCAAGGAGTACAAGCTGTATGATGTGGAGACAAAGTACGGCCTGCTACAGGTGAGTCAACAAGCAATCATTGTTGGGTGTGTGTGTGTTGCTGAAATCCCATTGAATTTAAAAGCTGTCCATTAAATCTCTTAAGATCTCGGAGGGTTTGTCCTTCCTGCACAGCGGAGTCAAAATGGTCCACGGCAACTTGTGCCCAGAGAACGTTATCCTCAATAAGAGCGGCTCTTGGAAGATCATGGGCTTTGACTTCAGCATTTCAACAAGCAACCCGTCAGACGCTGAGGTGAATATAGTGTATGTCGGAGTACTGGGCCACATTAAAAAAATCGGAGACTCGTAAATGTTAGAGAATAATACTCGTAAGTGTATGAGAAAAAAGCTGATATATTACAAGAAAAAGTTTTACATTTATGAGAATAAAAGCTGAAATGTACAAGAATATATTTGTCAATTTAGGAGGAAAAAAACCTCATAAATTTATGAGAATACGAGTTGCAAATTTACAAGAAAAAAAGTGGTACGGTGGAACCCCTCTGGACACGAAAATACCTTTCAGATTTTTTTTTTTGCTTTGGCTTACAAAAATTTGTCTGCTTTCCGAAAATTTGTCGATCTTGCCAAAACTAGTTTTTTCGGAATTTTCTTGATTTACCGTATTTTAGGGCGCATGCTATAACATACGGGTTCCCTCTCATCGTCGTCGGCCGTCAGTATCGTTGTCAGTCGGCAATGATGTCGTCTTTTGCGAAAGCTCAGACAAGAGTTAAAGCAGATACCTTATCCCAGGCATCCACAATCCATTCACGTATGGTGACATAACTCTCTTAGCGCTCGGCAAAAACTTTGCAGCATACCGGTAGTATACCTACTGAAAGTATGGCGGAGGTAAGTGTACGTATGACGTAATATTCTCTGATTAGTTTGTCCCTGCCAGCGTAATACTGTACTGTACTGCACTTTGCTGCGTATTTAAGGTAAGAAACATTTAGAATTTTAACTCAATATACATTCTAGTTCAGGTTTTATTATTACATTACATTTGTTTTACAATACTCGTTATTTCTACAGTATTAAATGTGCAGAACAGTGTTTTTTACATTGTAAGAGGGGTCTTCCGGGTCAGTGGATTGAATTAGCCAATTTTTATGTTAAATGTTGTTCGTAGTTACAAAAAAATTCGGCTTACAAAAATCCTTTCGAAACAAATTAATTTCATATCCCGGGGTTCCACTGTAATATTATGACAAAACGCAAAAAAAGTTTACTGGAAAAAGTTGTAAAGTTACTAGGAAAGAAGTTTTCAATTTAAGAGAATAAAAGTCGTAAATCTGAGATTTATGAAGTGATAATACTACGTCATACATACATAAGTCATACATTTACAAGAAAACAAGAATAAGAGTTGTAAATATACAAGAAGAAAAATTGTGATATTACAAAAAAAAGTTGTACATTTACAAGAAAAACGTCAGAGATTTATTAGAATAAGAGTTGTACATTTATGAAAAAAAGGTTGCGTTATGAGAAAAAGTTATACATTTACAAGAAAAAAAGTTGTAATGTTATGACAAAAAAGTTGTGAATTTACAAGAATAGAAGTCGTAAATTTACGGAAACAACGTTTTAATATTATAACAAAATTTGTAATATTACGAGAAAAAAGTTGGAATGTTATGAAAAAATCGTGATATTACGAGAAAAAACTTTTTAATTTACAAGAATAAAAGTCATAAATTTAAGGCAATAAAATGGTAATATTATGAGAATAAGAGCTGTAAATCTAGGAGAATTAGAGTTGTAAATTTACAAGAAAAAAATAAACTTTTAGACTTTATTCTCATAATATTATGAGATATAATATTATTATATATAGTTTTTTCTTGTAAATTTACATTAATTTACTAATTTATTAGTAAATTATTATTTATTAGTAATTTATTATAATACTAATAATAAAATACTTATTTATTATTAGTTACTTAATTATTATAAATTTATTTATTAATACATTAATTATATATTATTATAATAGTATTTTTTTATTTAAATGTACTAATTTACGAACATGTCATTTCATTGTCGTAAATAATTGATAATTCACATCTCAGATTATTTTAATACTCGTAACAGCTATAAAAACAGGAGACTTGTGTTGAAAACTTATTCCAAAAATCTAGCTATATGTGGCCATAATACTACATCGTTCTGTGAGTCCTAACAAATCTTACCAGCCAATCACTCCTCCGCAAATCTACTCTCGCTTTTCTTCAACCCCCATGCAGCCCAAGTACACCTGCAAGGAATGGGAGCCCAACCTCCCGCCGCTCTGCCTCCCCAACCCCGAGTACCTGGCCCCGGAGTACATCCTGTCCGTCAGCTGCGACACGGCCTCCGACATGTACTCGCTGGGCGTGGTCGTGCACGCCGTCTTCAATGAGGGCAAGCCTGTTTTCCAAGTCAACAAGCACGACATTTTTAAGAGCTTCAGCAGGCAGCTCGACCAGGTGTGGTTAGGGGGTTTAGTGAAGTAACGCTGGCGCACACTTAACCGCCATTATGATGTTGGTTCCTTTTTATTGTAGCTCAGCAACATCAGTCCAGCGCTGCTCAATAAGATACCCGAGGAGGTGCGAGACCATGTCAAAATGCTGCTCAGCGTCACGCCCAACGTCCGACCAGACGCCGACCAGATGACCAAGGTGTGCGTCCTCACATGACACATCATCATCATCGTCAACATCATCATCATCATCATCATCATCATGACGACCGGCAGTGTATTGATGATTTTCTCTTGATCGTGCATGCGCCTGTGGACGCCAGATCCCGTTTTTTGACGACGTGGGCGCAGTGACCCTCCAGTACTTTGACTCGCTCTTCCAGAGGGACAACCTGCAAAAGTCCCAATTCTACAAAGGCCTCCCCAAGGTCCTGCCCAAACTCCCCAAAGTAAGCTTGTGACCATGATTGTAAAGATACCATACACATCATTGTACATCAAATGTCTGACTATATTGATGAACAGATGCGTTATGTGCACATGAGGTGTGTTAAGGAGCAGAGTTACGACCACCTCTGCTGTACCAAAAGCCACACAGACAGTCCCATTATAATGTGTTCATGAGCAAGGGCGAAAAGGTAGCACCCAATCTATTTTTATATTATTTTTATAACTCCAAATTTATTTAGGTATGTGAAACACTGACTTGTCTTTACATATTTCACCACAAAGGCCAAGTGTTCCCAAGTAGAAAAGGGTTTTCAAGCTCTGGCTTCTCCTTGGCGCTATCACTAACTAAAAGCAGTATTTGTTTACTGAGTTGATGCCTGACTCCATACGGAAAAATGATCAAATATATGAACGGGTTAATTGATTCCAGACCCAAACACCATATGTGCATTTCTGGAAAGTAAATTCAGTATTAATACATGGAATCTTCTTGTAGTTTTGGCATAGAAATCTTGTTTACAATCTTCTAAATGCAGTTTTTAACATTATTAGGACCCTTAAGCCACGGAGTAACATCTCTATAGTCATCTTTACATTTATATTACCCAATATAGTAGATATAATCAGAGAAAATAAGACATATTAAACAAATAAGATAACAGACTGGCACGTTGTGTTTGTTTTCTGGACAGCATACTTTCATCCAGCTTTACACTACTATCACCCAATATAGTAGACAGAATAAGAGTAGATAAGCCTTGTAAGACATAAATAAAAGTGTCACAGTAAATGTGTTCCCTGGAGAACCTTAGTGAGGACTACATTCACAATTACAATGCTTCTTCTGCCTAGTATTTGTGTTTTCATTCATTTAGTTACATCATTTAGCCATTTGTATGCTGGAAAATGCTTCATTTAGGCTAAGAGTACAATTAGAATTTGCTTAAATATGCATTTTTTTTACTAATATTAGGCCGAAATCAACCACAAAACATTGCTCTTTTATTAACTATTGAAAAAATGCAATATAATGAGAAAGCGATAATTAAACCGCGATATTGCGAGCATTACCGTTACACTCCCAGTGACCACCAATCATACACTATCAAAACAGCGGTCTTTTTTCCTGTCTCGCAGAGAGTGGTGGTCTACCGCATCCTGCCGTCGCTCACCTCGGAGTTTGTCAATCCGGACATGGTTCCCTTCGTGCTGCCCAACGTGCTGCTCATTGCCGAGGACTGCACCAAGGAGGAGTATGTGCGCCTCATCCTACCCGACCTCACGCCCGTCTTCAAGCAGCATGAGCCCATCCAGGTAGAAACGAAACAACAAAACAACGATAACAAGAAATGGAGCATTGCTCTGTCACTTTATCAGACTTGTCTTCTCTTTGTGATGCTCCCCATGCTTCCTCAGGCTAGTAACATGGTAGGCCAGCAGCTACAGTTTGGCTGCCCACATGCAGTAGTTGATTGGCGTCCAAATTGTCCTTTCATAACTCTGTCCCTGCGCAGATCCTGCTCATTTTTCTGCAAAAAATGGACCTCCTTTTGACCAAAACGCCAGCAGAGGACATCAAGAACAGCGTGCTGCCGATGGTTTACAGAGCCCTGGAAGCTCCCTCTGTGCAGATCCAGGTGCAGCCATTTTGCCTCTTTGGAATTCTTTGTGTTATATTTGTGATGACTTTGACATTTTCTAACATCTTCCAGGAGCTGTGTCTCAACATCATCCCAACGTTCGCCAACCTGATTGACTATCCCTCCATGAAGAACTCTCTCATCCCTCGAATAAAATCTGCCTGTCTGCAAACCTCCTCGCTCGCTGTGAGTTTTTCTAACCACCTCTCGCTCTTCACACACACGCATTTGGACTTTTTTCTTTCTTTGCCTCGTGCAGGTACGTGTGAACTCGCTGGTGTGTCTGGGAAAGATCCTGGAGTACCTCGACAAGTGGTTTGTCATTGACGAGATCCTGCCCTTCCTGCAGCAGATCCCCTCCAGAGAGCCAGCAGTACTCATGGGGGTCCTAGGTGAGCGTCACACTTCCTCTTCCTCGTGATGTTCCTGAAAGACTACAAGACTCTGATCTTTGCAGGAATCTATAAGTGCACCTTCAGTCACAAGAAGCTGGGCATCCCCAAGGAGAATCTGGCCAGCAAGACCCTGCCACACCTCGTGTCGCTCAGCATCGATAACAACCTCAACCTCACTCAGGTAGCCTTTTGTTCTTCCTGCAAAGACCTCCTACATTTTTTGACTTTTAAGACTTATTTTACCAGCATAGAGTGTGTACTTTTGTGACAGTAAAAAAAAACAAATGTCTGCAAAAATCCTTACATTTATTGACATCACTAGCCAATTCTGCCCAGTATTTCAGAAAGGGATGGAGCCTGGCTAACTTTTGTAATGGGATGTCATCCAACACTGTAATGCCTGTGACAACCAGCATCATCTCCCAACAGTAGAGCAGTTTCAGTGGCAGATTACTATTACTGTCCTGCTCCACTGAAAGACCAGATCATTCCTCACCTCACGCCATGCAGCTTTTCAACACAACAGAGGGGAGCGAATAAGAACACACACAGGACTGGACTTTTTACTTTAATATGTTTTATTATTATATGTTATTATTAATACATTATTATCACATCATTTATGGTTACAGCATCCTAACGCTGCTTCCTAACGCTAGACTAATCAGAAGACGTAACAGAAGGTATCCAAGTTGCCAGGTTAGCGGCATTGTTGCGATATTTTGTAAGTGTTCACACCCGTCTAGATTCTCTTTTTGAAAATTGTTGGCCAAGAGGCGAAGAGTGCAGATTTACCCTGTACTAGTATTTTATGAAAAGAAACTTAATATGGTGCATCACTGGGATACAACATGATTTTAAAAGTACCCCTACTGAATGTTCTGATGCTATTGTGATCTGTGTTCCAGTTCAACTCCTTCATGGTGGTCATCCGGGACATGCTGAGCCGCATGGAGGCCGAGCACAAGACCAAGCTCGAGCAGCTGCACATCATGCAGGAGCAGCAGAGGTGTCGCATGGTTTCAAAAAAGCAACAAAACAAGAGTCCTCCTTTTCCTTTAAATCATTGTTCTTTGTTCTCTTCTCTCAGGAGTCTGAACATCTCAAACACGGGCAAGCAAACGGAGGAGACCAAGAGCTCACCGTCCACTGGAAACCAGGTGAGTCGGGAGAAATAAAGACTCTCATTTGCATTTCAAAGGTGTGCTTCATTCAGCCTGTATCTGTTTTCAGATTGATGACATCTTTGGCAGTGCAGGGGTCAACGGGAAGGAGAATGGGTCCTCAGGGGCAACAGCAGCCCCGAAGCCTAATAGGGTACAATGATTTGATGCAACCTTTTGTGTTATTTGCTTCCCGTCCGCCTAATTGACATTCTGCCCTTTCTGTGTGCACCTCAGATGTCTCTGACGCTAGAGGAAAAGCAACGACTGGCGAAGGAACAAGAGCAGGCGGCCAAACTGAGAAGTCAGCAGCCACTGGCGCCACAGAGCATCAAACAGCCCGCCGGCACCAACTCGCAGGCAAGGACAGCATCCTGCAGTCTGCATTTCTGTCAGCCAGAGTACTTTTCCTTGACCAGCTTGCCTTGTGTGTTCCAGACAAAAGATCTGACCAGCAGCCTTCTAAACAACATGGTGTCTTTAAACAGCAGGTCCTTGGCCAACACGCCTCGGCCATCTTTGGGCCAGGGTGCCCCCGCCCTCTCCGTGGGCTCCATGGGTGCCCCAGTGTCCAATGGCTTTAACCCCGGCATGGGCTTTCACACGGCGGGCATGGGGATGAGCATGCGGCCTCCAGGCCCCAACGTCTACGGCGGCATGCCCACCACCACCAGCACCCCCAACTTTGGCGCCCTTGCACAGAATCAAGCACCCGCCGGGCAGATGAGCAAAGCACCGGACATGTCGGCGCTGGACAGCCTTTTCACATCCAACAAGCCCAAAGTAACCCTCAACCAAATGGCGCCGCCTGGAAGCCACACCCCTTGGCTCTGCCAATTTGGTTCAGCCCAGAACGCTCAGACTGCGATGCAGGGAGCTTCGGCGGGCATGGGCGGGTTTGGCATGCAAGCAAACCCTTTTTTCAGCCCACAGAACTTCTCTCAGACTCCCGTGAGCATGAACCAAAGCGGGCTTAAGCACAGCACGTCCGCCAACAACGACCTGAAAGACTTATTTGGCTGAAAGGGAACACGAAGCGGAGCGGGTTTTCGCAAAGGTGACACTCATTGAATGTGAAGAGTCGCATCAAAAAATCCACCCAAGGGTCTTTTGCTGTGTCTGTTTTGGATCTCCCTCACATTCTGCACATTCTCGATTCCATTTCTATTTGACCACAAGGACAGATTCTTCTTATATGCTGTCTTATACGAAGCTGTGGGTTTCCTACGCTTTTTCTACTTAATGAGATAAATTCCAAATGTTACTTTCCAATTCTGAGTCATCTTATTCCATCTTTCTGAGAACAGTTCGCATGTTTGGGGTGAGGTAGCCGGACGTGTAGCATCCAGGAAGTTCCCCTCGGACAAATCAGGAAGCTCTTTTTGCAGGCTGTCTCCATGGCAACAATGTCTGCAGTGTCAGTACATTACTTTTTGTAAACATAATTCCTGTATCATCCGGAGTTTGCTGCCGGCGTTGCATTCGCTCACGTCTCGTTTAAGTTCCATTTCAAATGCAGTATGGCTGACTTCTCTGTTATGAGAGTGCGATGCTAATGCTAAGGGTAACGTACAGGGTGAAACAGTACGTAGGCTATTGTGCCTTACAAAGGTAAACTTGGATTGATTTGATCGTCATGCTGGTTTTTTTTTACCAATGAACATCAAGCTTTTTCTTTTTTTCAAATATTTCCTGTTTATGCTCATACAAACTGGAACATACCATTCCTTACTTTTCGTTTTTAAATAAGAATATATTTAGATTTTGGCACTTTGGATCAATCCGCAATGGGGCACAGGCCAGTGTCTTTGTGTCGGTCCCAAGCCAAGTTAAATACAGATGCCGGTAATATCAAAACGTGTAAACACGCTGTTGATTTTAAGTGGCCTCTGTTTTTGTTTTTATTTTTGTGTGAGTTAAGTGAATCTTGTGCAATAATAATAATGATGATTTCTGATGTGATTGCACCAACCGCTAGCGTCCACTTAACTGCCCAACGCAGGTTGCTCACTATTTACTTTTAGGTTTTAAAAGAGAATGCACTGTGGTCATGCTGTGTTTCTGTTAGAAAAGACTGCATTCACAAAGCCTCTGAATATGGCAACACACGCTGCTGCTGTCATGTTTGTGTGTGTGATATCATAATGATGTACGGATGGAAAGCCTCAAGGAAAATGGAAGCGTCACATATAAAAGGAAAGTACACAATCATTACGATGTGCTCATTATTTAGGACTAGAACCGTGACATCTGGACACGTGTACATAGATTTTTGGATATGGCTAATTTCTGGATACATATCACACCAATGACAATCTGCAACTTTAGAAAATATCTAGAAAGCAGAATCATGAATAATAGTAATGAAGAAACTAACAATAAACGACGAAAAAGTTACTGTTGTGGCGTGATTTCATTGAAAAGGTGTACAAAAAAGATATATATTTCAATAGCCACCGAATACGTGTGAAGTTGATCCTTTAGTGAAGTCACATCCGTAAACAAGAACCTCCCATATGAAGCCAGGTGGATCGTACCATTTTGTTAAGGGGGGGGGACACTCTACTAAACATACTACACCCTCAACCTCATCAAAATATATACACATTTTAATTTATAGTTGCATTAATACTTCACTATTTCCGTGATATGCTTTATAAAGAAAATGTCGCAGTCAATTCTTATCGTTTGTACGTGGTCTTGAACCGTACACCCCCGCGTGTCAAAAATGGTTTCTTCCGTTTGTCCTCCAGCTCCTCTGTTGGAAGGAAGGACCTTTAAACCGTCACCATTACAACTGGAAACGGGCAAACTTGACTTCGTAAACCAAACCTTTCATAACCAGTCTCATTTCAGGAGACTATAATAAGGTAAGAACGCCTTTTAATGTACGTGTGCATACATAATTTACTACTATTATGGTATATTATTGCAAATCACTGGTTTGTGGCGTGCAGTTGCACTCGAGTTTTGTTTTACTTGTGTTAGCTTGTTTCCAGTCGTCAAATTAGCAGCTCTGGGCGTATTGTTTTTCTCACAAAACCGACCAAATCCGTCATTCTCTGTTGTTTTGTTGTTTGTAAAGTAAACACGACCGGAACAGCAATAATATTAACCCATAAAAAATGCAACAAAGAGCGTCGATAAAGCGCCATAAAGGTGCTGTATTAGTTGTATGCATATGACGGCTGTCGTTGTTTTTGTTTTTTTGCAGAAATGTTGTGGTTCTTGTTTGGGCCTTCGGTCCAAATCACGTGTATCTGGTACTGGGCTGTGTGTGGTTATTCTTTGATCCATGTGCACGGCAGTGGAACCAAAGAGTTTCCATCTAGCGATGATAGACGGGCACTGCACGCCAATGGGGACTGTCCGTGATTTGTAAGCCCCGCCTTTTCAACCCTCTGCTTTGTTTACTTTGTGCTGCAGCAATGTGAACCAGAGGGTGCCGTCTTTGTTCATCTTCTTTTCCTACACTGCATAACATTAATCTAATATTGTATAAACTTTGCTGATAGTATTGACATAAATATTTTTATGATCATATAATCCTCACAAGATTAGTAGTGGGCCTTATGGTTACCACTTGAGGTGGACGATACTACAAATGTTGGTCTCCGTTCTACACAGTAAGATCATTGAATCAGTTTTTACTAATTTGTGAAAAATTACATTAAATTGTTTTAGCAAAAGACAGTGGAAAGTGCAAAATGCATGCAAGAATGTTTTTTTTTGGGGGGGTCCTATTCCAAAAATAAGTATAAACTCTTAATTTTTCATAGGTGCAAATCATACCTATCATCATGCATTTGCATTTGAAAATGAATTCTTTCTAAAAATATAATTTAACAAGAAAACGAGGAAAAAAACAGAAGAAATCATTCTAATGAATAAAGAAAATATTTTACTATATTTGAGGAAAAATACCCATTTTAGCATAAAGTTTATATATTAAAATATAAAAAAATACATAAAAAAACATAATATGAGAAACAAACAAAACTATGAAGTTGTAATTTTTGGAAAATTAGGTTGCAGAAAAGTTATAATGTTACAAGAATAAGGTCAAAATATCATAGCAGCCTTAAATACAGAATAACGAATGTGTAGGAATTCACTGAAATATTATATAATGTATTTATTATTTTCCTACATATTAACTAACCCTCTTTTGTTTCTGTGAAAAATGACAACACGTTCAGCTTTTTCCATCTCAGGACGAGCGCTGTAGGATGGATTTACAGTGAATGTAAACGTTAAATTAAGAAATATTGTAGTTTTGACACTGTCACCCACTTGTCAGGAAGAGACAGCAGATGACAGACGTAATCCCCGTAACAGTTATCCGGAATCTCTTTGGATAATCCATGAAAATTGGCCTGCTGCTTCATCCTGTGACCCAGCTATCTGCTGGTGCGGATGATGTAATGAGCGCAGCCAGCACACACACATACACACACCCCTCTTCACGTGCTATCTTTAAACCAAATGGGAGTAGGCATTCATTTTTGGCTCCAGATAACTGAGGCCAGGAACACGAGAGTCCTGGGGGAGGTCACCCTGCCAGCGTGCACTTGGCAGATAATATTAGACACTTGCCTAATGTTATTACATCTTTTGAAATGGCCACATCGCAAGTAAACCAAGAAATCCCGAGGTGAGATTGTGGAAAGACATGTCACGCGACAAAGCATCACTCTGATGTAGAGGTGGGCAGATTGATCCAAAACATAAATATCTCTTGGAGATTAATAAAGTATCTATCTATATAAATGTCGATATTATTACCGGCGGAGTGGTGGTATCTTTTTTTTCAGCTTGTAACCTGAGCCTGTGCTTGGTTAAGAAATTCTGTGTTATCCCGTGTTGCCATGGAGACACAATTGAACCCCACCTTGGTGTCATTATTGCCCAATGAATGCCAGCTGCTGCTTAAAAGCTGTTCAAAGTTTGCTTCAGTTGTTTTGACTGTGGATTTCCGGGCGGGACGTTATATAACATGTAATACAAAAGTGTTCCCCTCCCCACCTTACACCAAGATGCCTCTGAACGACGAGCGGCCGTCCTCCACCTCCAGCAGCGACGGAGAGTCGTCGTCGGAGCGCTGCGACAGCACCATGTCGACCAGCGACATGGACTGCTCCCGCGAGAGCTTCACCAGCGAGTGCTCCAGCAAGCACTGCACGCCCTCCTGTGAGCGTCCCACGCCATCTCTGGCCCTCGGTAGACGCGTTCTTGTCTTATTCACAAACCTGTTGTCTCGCCAGCGAGCCCGCCTAAGGCGCTCACTCTGGACGAGGTCATGGGCTCCGCGAGGGACCTCTCCAATCTCAGCTTGTTCCATGAGATTGTTGTCAACCGCAACTTCCAACTGGAGCCGCACAGACTACCAGAGGACAGGTAATTGTCACATCATTATACAGGACTTTTTGTGCCCACGGATGGGCTTGTTACTTGTCAAACCTCTTTTGGACCAGTGTGGTCAATTTTTGATTCCGATATCACACGATACCGATATGGGTAACATCACACATCTCCTGTCATTGAATTAACACAATTATCTTGCCATTAAGCACTCAAGCTCAACATACTAACCTGGCAAACACGTGAAGATCAGATATGTGTTGTGAAGCTAATGGATACAGCATCAGCAATTAGTTTCTTCACATGGCTGTAAACAACATTGTAAAACATCTGAGAAATACTTGCGATTGGCCATGGCAAAGCATGGCTTGAAGAACTCCCCAAGTTTGGTAAATCCGGCGTCTTGCATTATAGAAAAGGTCTGGTTATCCAGTGCGATTACGTGTCTCCTTTGGATATTAAACTTGTGATTTGCAATGACTGCAGAGTACTGGTAAAACATGTTTTACTTACTTTTTCAAGAGAACTTAAATCATTGGTGAAACTTCCAGAAGGGACTTTGGATGTGAGGGCAAATTGGTGGAGCCCTAGCTGGAATTCCAGGTAGCACGTAGGTGGGCTCCAAGTAAGCAACCACTCCACCACCGACAAAGGCTGTTCATCTCGTCCGATGAATTATTTTTCAGGTTATTTGCTTAGCATTCTGCCTGACACGGGCGAGTGTTGTCCAGCGTTTCGAATGATGATCACACCGTGATCCTCCAAAAGTCACCATACACCGTCAACGGTTTTCTCTCAAAACGGTGAAAATCCAAGTACTGCAAGCTGCAGACACTTAAAAAAGCTTCAAGTACTATTCAAAATCCATTCCAACAGGCACTTCACAAGCAGCTCACAATGATACCCAAGATGAAGGGAACAGGAAAAACAGGTGTCTTACTCATAAAAGAACGAATGTGTCAGTGACTGCTCGTTCATCTGGATAATACGAAAGTGCGGTTGGCGCTGGTGGGAACTATGGAGAAATGTGTGTGCGAGTGTGACAACACACACATGCATTACCGCCACACGATTAAAATCTCTTATTTTAGGCCTAACTGGTATTGTTTCTGCTGCGCGTACCTTGCAGCATCTGTCATATTTTGGGTTGAATTCTGAAATTAACAAAATTATTTACAAGATGATAGACAAAAAGGTGCACCACCAGGCAGATTTGTGCATTAGATTATCACTATCAAGTCCCTTTGTCAAGGTTGGGTGTTATGACTTCCACTCACATTCACTCACAAATATTTGCACAAGTCAGGCCCGCTAATAATCTCCTGTTCGGGCCCACAGCATGGGAACGAGTCCAGCAACACATTGTATAAACCTGACGGCGTGCCGCAGCTGCAAAACTGGTGTTGTTAGTACTGTACACCAGTTGCGCAAAAGTGACTTGACGCAGCCACTGACAAAGCACAGATTAAACATTTATATTCTGTGGTTTTGTGGCTCTAGGACAAGGGTGTCCAAAGCGCAAGCCTGCGGCACTTTCTGAAAATATAAATTAACAAGAAAAACCCCAAAAGTCACAATATTGAGAGAAAGAAGTTGTAACGTAACAAGAAAAAGTCATCATAATGACAACAACAATGCAATATTATAAGGAAAGATAACACATTTTGTATCATAAAGTTAAGAAAAGTTTGATATTATGAGAAACAAACACAATGATAAAGTTGTGATATTTGGAAAATTTGGTTGTGGAGAGGTTTGAGAATAAAGCCAAAATATTATGGGAATAAACTCAGAATTACGAGAAGAAAATTTACCAGAGAAGAAATATGGAAAAAAACAATCGCAGAAATGGGACAAAAACTGCTGTAATCTAATGAGAATAAAGTTAAATCATTAAGTGAAAAAAGCTTTATTATATAGTTGAAATATTTGAGAGATTCAATGAAATTCAAAGTCACAATATTACAAGAAGAGCATTTTATATTCTGTAATTCTATATCCTGCAATTATTAATTATTATTCCTGGATCCAAGATGTTAAATTTGAGTTCTTTACTTGAATCCTGCTTTGTTTTTGATTCTTTTCTGTAAAAAAATGACAGTG
The DNA here is from genome assembly GCA_024372805.1 of Oostethus manadensis. NCBI lineage: Eukaryota > Metazoa > Chordata > Actinopteri > Syngnathiformes > Syngnathidae > Oostethus > Oostethus manadensis. The sequence goes on from QODF01000044.1 coordinate 2,882,478, forward strand.
TAGTTTTATTATTTGTCAAAAAAATAACCAGCATAGGTTTTATTTTTAAAATAGTTATGTTTTGTTTGGCTGCTTTGGTTTGGACACTCCTGCGTTATTAAAGTCCAGTTCTTTCATGAATGCATGCTCATCTGGCTGCAGTTTATGGAAGATGGTGCGCGACAATGTCCACAAGGCCTTCTGGGACGTCCTGGAGTCTGAGCTGAACGACGACCCGCCAGAGTACCAGCAAGCAATCAGACTGCTGCAGGAAATCCGAGAGGTGTTTTATTTTGCTTGTAGTCCAAAATCACCTCTGCCGTAACGCCATGCACATCGTCCGATCCGTTCCTCTTGTGGGATAGATCTTACTGTCCTTCCTCAACCCGGGCGCCAATCGCATGCGGACCCAGATCACGGAGGTGCTGGACATGGACCTGATCCGTCAGCAGGTGGACAATGACGTGCTGGACATAGCGGGCCTCGCCTCATACGTCATTACGGTGATGGGCAAGCTGTGCGCCCCGGTCAGGGACGAGGAGATCAAAAAGCTGCGGGAGAGCTCGGACAACATCGTGGCGCTCTTCAGGTAACTCCAAAAGGGAAGGGGCGACATCATGTAAAGACTGGATAAGGCAGTGATTGGTCGGCTTTTTTTTCGATGATTTCCTGTGTGTCTACAAAATTGCTTGCTGTTTTGTCGTTGACTACAGCCTAAAAAATGCACATTTAAGCAAATTTTACATATTTTGGGGCTAAGTTAAGCAATTTGTGCATAAAATTGATTGAATTAAATAAAATGTGAATTAACGGTTTAACAATCTAAAATACAAATGCAGTGTAAGGCATTTTAAGATAACTGGCCACTAGGTGTCACTAGTAAGACACGCATCAAACTTGATCTATGGAACAACAGGACTTGATTGCAGGTTGGAATTATCTCGCAACAGGCACAGTAATAACATAATAATAATAAACATCATCATCATTATTATTATAATAAGATGAGCTACCATTGTGGCCATACTCCAGCTAAAACTATGAATCCCAGACTTCACTGCCTACCCAAGCATCCAGAAGACATTTATTGAAACACACACAAGCATGAGTCTAATATCTTAAATGGCTTATTTTCTCTGATTATGTCTACTATTATTGGACAATACCAATTGGGATAGGCTCCAGCATACCCCCCGCAACCCTAATTATTCATTCATTTTCCATGCCGCTTATCCTCATTAGGGTCGCGGGTAACCCTAATTAGGATGATTATTTTATTTTTATTTTAGTTATTTTCTGTTATGTCTACTATAGGCCGCACGGTGGTTGAGTGGGTAGCACATTGGCCTCAGTCAGGAGGTTCAGGGTTCGAATCTCCATTGGGCATCTCTGTGTGGAGTTTGCATGTTCTCCCCGTGCGTGGGTGGGTTTTCTCCGGGTACTCCGGTTTCCTCCCACATTCCAAAAACATGCATGTTAGGTTAATTGATGACTCTAAATTGTCCATAGGTATGAATGTGAGTGTGAATGTTTGTTTGTCTATATGTGCCCTGCGATTGACTGGCGACCAGTCCAGGGTGTACCCCGCCTCTCGCCCAAAGCCAGCTGGGACAGGCTCCAGCATCCCCGCAACCCGTATAGAAAATGAATGAATGAATGAATGTCTACTATATTGGGTAATAGGAGTGTAAAGGTGACTATGGGGTGTTATTTCTTGTGTAGAGGGCTCGTATGTTTAAAAACTGTGTTTACAAGGTCGTAAACAAACTGTCTATGCTCTAACTATGATATATTTCGTCTATGATAAGAATTCCAACTTTGGGCAAGTAGGTCTGGAACTAATTACCTGCCATAAACAAGGGCCTTGTTCAGAGGGCGTACAGCCTACCTTAACAAACGCCTTTTCGGATCAACATTTTCAATAAAAGTGCCAGCTAGGGCTGTCAAAAATAGCTTGTGAACAGCGGTAAGTAATTTATTGAATGAATTACGTTAACTTTTTTTGCATCGTTTTTGAACGTTCCACACCAGGGAGATCTTTCGCGTGCTGGACCTGATGAAGGCCGACATGGTCAACTTCACCATTGACAACATAAGGCCCGTGATGCAGAAGCAGAGCATCGAGTACGAGAGGGCCAAGTTCCAGAGCATCCTGGACAAGACGCCTGGTGAGTGAGCAACAACCCAGCTTCTCCTCAGCTCATGGCCATGACTAGTGACAGCTAGTGACAGGGTGGACCTCCTCCAGGTGCTTTGGATAACACCACTGCCTGGATCAAAATGTCTCTTGAGGAGCTGCTGTCTGGGTGCGCAGCCCCACAGGAGACAAGCAGGCAAAGTAAAGGACAGCAGTGGGTGCCTGGACCCTTCCAAGTCCTAAATACGGCTTTCCTCTACATGCTCTCATGGGACTCCAGCAAGCATCCACTTCCGGAGGTTCGACTTCTTTTGTTGTTTTAATCCATTCAAAATATTCAGCACTGAAGTTGCACTCCGGTCCTCTTAGACCTGGATGACGGATGAGGCGCGTCTGCGAGAGGTGCAGGGCCAACTGAGGCAGTGCCAGGCGGTGAACGAGGTGCTGCTCATCGTCTACAGCACGATCGGGGGGCCCATTCAGGGCCTGTCGCCCTTGTCAGAGCGCCTCAAAAAGATGACGAGTGTACTGCTGGATGACATGCACAACCCGTGAGTTCACTGAGCTCACATCCCTGTTGCCTGTGCAGTGGAGTACGGCAGCTGTCCCTAACTTTCAAGTGCAATAGTGGGAAAAAAACACTTAAAATCCATTTGTAAATAACTACATTGAGTTTTATGTAAATTCATATCCACTTTGGAATATGGCCATTACTTGACTCAACAAAAAGGTAACATTTTGTGACCTTATTGGGTGCTAACGTGCTTATTTGTTTTGTTTGTTGCGCAACAGTCCATGCTGGTACAGTTGGATGGTGGCTCTGTATTTATTTAGTGCTTTTCATTTGATGTTCTTCCTCTCTTAGTTTTACACAATAGATAATAATTAAGATGAATTAGATTGCTATAATGTATGCCCAAGATTTGTGGGAACAAATGTGGGTCCGACAGCCCAAAAGGTTGGGGTCCACTGGAGTATGGTACTTAGTTCCTGCCCATTCTTTCTGAATTTAGGAATTTCAACATAGAGGAGGCACTGGTCGGCGTCAGCGCGCAGATTTGCAACGAGCTGAACAAGTCGTTGGCAGAAAGGAACTACCTGACACTCACCCCGGCGCTTCAGGCCACCCTCACGGGCCAGATCTGCAGCATCGCCCACAAGGACAACCCCATCCGCACTCTAGTTGGTACGTTATGGCGTGTCCTTTTTCTTTGGCGTATCCTAATGTGTACTTTGTCCATCCGCCCCCCTTGCAGAGGACCGTGTTCAGCAGTACTTCACGGCGCTCATCTGTGACCCGAAACCCCAAGCCAGACTTGAACAAACACCAGCCGGCATGGCCGCCATCCGCACTGAACTAGCATCGCTGGCGGCCAAGTTTGTCTCCCTGGTCCACTACAACAAGGCCATCTATGGACCTTTTTATGCCGACATCATCAGGAAGTTAATTTTCAACAGTAGCCAGCCAGCAGCTTCCCCTCCTCAGGACTCTGCTCAAGACCCCATCACCTCCAATTGAACTTTGTCACCGTGTAGTCTTTTTATCCGCTAGTCGCACCACAATATCATGCTGGACCTCTGTCCATTCAGCTACCTGCAAGAGCAGCTACCAGTTTAGCAGTGGGAAGTACTGCAGTGTTACGTTAATTCGTTATTGTTGTTTTTTAAATTAATATCCTAAAATTTACTTGTTTTCATATTTTGAATCACTTGGTGGTAAAAGGGCAGGCAGGTGTCTGTTACATTTCTTTAATGCAAATGTATGTAGGAGATCCAGCAAGATTATTGTTATATTTACAACAATGTTGCTTTATATACAACACATTATGACTTAAAAGGTTTTCTATAGTTCAATATATAATAAGTCAATAAAACAGTACTATAAAACAGCATAGCAACAACATAACCCTCATGGAATACATATTTTAGTTGCTCTTCCTTTAGCTTCTTACAGAAGCTAGTTTTAAACTATGTTAGGTAAATGAAAAAAATACTTGTCTGCATGAATACATTTTTTGTGTTTTATCATATTTGCTTGTGTAATCTCGAGACTGTCTGACAGATGTATTTGGCTATATTCAAGATTTAGCAAGAATTTGGTCTGACTGGTTACTTGATTATGGTACTGTAGATGTTCCAGTATTTCTGCAGTGGCTGATAGAACCAAAAGGTGCTGAATGCTGAGGGATTCTGTGTTAAATGTGGACTCACAAGATGCACAAAGAAAAGCAATTATTTACCTTAACTTAAGTTTACAAAAATATGTGGGAAATTGTTGGTTTTATTCGATTCTGCTTTTAATATAATAAAAAAAATACAAAGATATAAAATGGTGACAAGTCTGTACATATGTTCAGTACCCGGTAGTACACTATTGCATTCTGTACAGAGGTTGAGATAAACATCCTTTCCTGTCTCTAGGCAGAACTGGTGCTTTTATTTGTGCCCGTAAAAACTGCAACAAAGATGTTACATTATTCACAATTCAAAATTGTTCCTCTACTTTATACGGAATTGTCATAAACTGAATGGAAGGGGTTTGCTGTAATGATGGTATGTCGTTAATAAATGCGCACACATAAATCTGATTTAAATTTAATTGTAATTTAGTAAACAAACATATTTCCAAGCAAAATAGTAGTCTTTAAAGGCATCAGCAATCTGCCCAGTTACAAACGCGGAAAACGGATGACCTCATCTGTCACGTGGTTTACTACCGCTACTCTGTTGGTTAATCTCCCGCCGGGCGAGTTGTTGTTTTCTAAACCAGGAAGTAGGCTGTTAGAATTGGGCGTGAGGCGAGAATGGCGAGTACCGGAATTTAGTGTTACTCATTGTTTTTGTTATATAGTGACTTACAACTACAGACCTATCCAGTTTAATAAATATTCTTCCCACTAAAGAAAACAAGAAACTGGTAAGTATTCGTTTAGGTTTACTTTCTTTGTTTGCAGAGAACATGTCTCGACATGTAGAATGTTCTAATATATGAAATGAATGATAATAGTTAAGTTATGTTTCATTTTTAGCTTGACACGACAGTTTTTCGCAGATAAGTTGATTAAATCAAACAAAGCTACAAAATAACTGAAAAAGTTACTGCTACATGTTTACAGCCATCGTTTCCCGTGGATATTTTGTTGAAGTACTTGGTATTTTCATGCATATCTTAATGCAAATGAAAATGGTTTGCTTTTAATTGCAGTAAAGCTAACAGTTTTTCATTCATTGTGATTTTTTCCATCTTGGCCTCCATTAGAAAACGCAGCTCCCGGAAGTTGTTGGTTTTGTGCTTATGTCAGCTTAATGCTCTTCTTAAACTTCTTCCTCCTTCTTGGTTATAAAATTGCCGCATAATGTGCATTTTGGTTCTAAAATTGCATAAAAACAAATAGTTGTCACATTAGAAATAAGTTTTGCAAGCAGATAACAGTACAAATATGACCTTCCAGGTTCCTCCATTAACGGTGAGGTTCCTCCATTGCTTCAACACGTCCCTGCATGGTCCGTGCACCAGGCAGAGATGGTGCTGGAGGAAGGCACGCGGAGCTGCCTGCTTCGCCACCGCCGCAACCTGGAGCAGGACATCAAACCCCCCTACCTGATGGATCACATGATCAGTGACGGCGTGCTGACTGGGGACGAGGAGGAGCGCATCGGCACCCTGGTTAGTAAAACTCTTCATCGGGGGTTCCCAAAGTGTGGCACGGGAGCACATTTGTGGCCTGCGGCTGTTTTTTTATTGGCACGCCGCTCATATGATATAATCTAACAAAACGACATTAAGAAAACAGAATATTTTTGAAAAATTAGCAGTAAATTACAGAAAAAATATTCTAAATATATAATATAAATATAATTGTGATTATATTTATATATATTAAATATATTTAATACATATTATTAATATTTATATAATGAGTAAAAATAATGTCAATTTATTCGTGTAAAGTTCATTCATTCATTCATTTTCTGTACCGCTTATCCTCATTAGGGTCACGGGGATGCTGGAGCCTATCCCAGCAGACTTTGGGCGAGAGGCGGGGTACACCCTGGACTGGTTGCCAGTCAATCGCAGGGCACATATAGACAAACAACCATTTACACTCACATTCATACCAATGGACAATTTAGAGTCGCCAATTAACCTAACATGCATGTTTTTGGAATGTGGGAGGAAACCGGAGTACCCGGAGAAAACCCACACACGCACGGGGAGAACATGCAAACTCCACACAGAGATGCCCAACGGAGATTTGAACCCAGGTCTTCCAGATCTCCTGACTGTGTGGCCAATGTGCTAACCACTCAGCCACCGTGCGGCCCTCGTGTAAAGTTGAAATATTAAATAAATTTTTCATAATAAACATTGAATAAGGCAGTAAATATTTGGCAAAATTAGGTTGTGGAAAAAGTTATAATGTTACAAAGTCTAATTAGTATGGGAATAAAGTCATAATTTCAATTTGAAATAGTTGGAAAGGGTTTAAAAAACATAAAGATCAGCTGTAATTTTATGAGAATAAAGTTAAACTGTTAAAAAAAAATGTATTTTAATGAGGAAAAAAAGTCAAAATTTAAAAAAAATAAACTCATACTATTATGAGGGGAAATAATGTTGTTTTGGTCGCATTGATTTGAAACATTAAAGAAAAAATTATATATTTAAGAAGAAAGTTGAAACAGTTGTTAAATTAAAAAAGAACAGTAAAGATAGAAGTTCTTACTGATAATAGGTTGATGTTCAAAAGTTGAAATGATCCATCATTATATTTGCGTTTTTCTCAATTTGTGATTAATGTGTGCATCCTAATGACAAAATTCAGCCGACCAGGAAAGACCAGGCGGTGGCGCTGCTGGAGCTGCTCCTTAAGAAGGACAACAATACTTTCATTTCCTTCTACAACGCTCTGGTCAAGGAGGCGTACCACGATTTGGCCAATTTGCTGCGTTGTGGCATTCCCGGTGCCTCACCACAGGGTTCTTCAGATACCTACGCATCCTATGGTGGGAAAACAACTTCGCATTGCGGCGTGACATCATGTGTAATTGTGATTCCCTCCTCTTGTGACAGTCCAAACGGTACTCAGCGAAGGGGGGGTCCCTCATAGGCCCGTGGTCTTTGTCTGCCGACCAGAATTGGTCAACCGGATCCGGGAGAAACTCTACCGGCTCCAAAAGCAACCGGGCTGGGTGACGGTGTTCGGCATGGCTGGCTCGGGGAAATCTGTTCTAGCTGCTGAAGCTGCCAGAGATCAGGGACTCATTGAAGGTGACTAATTGCTGGTTAGACACACCTGTGTAACCTAAATACAAGCGTTCATTCATTCATAGTGTTTAGGTAGACATTATGTAAACAAGACATGACTATGGCAACTTTGATGTTGTTTCATTCCTTTTTTTCCTGTGTACCAGCGGAATAGGATTTTTTAAATAATGCGTTTACACCTTAAAGCCTAATGCTTCTTTTGAAGGTGTTCCTTCACAGCAGTCATCAGTTAAATGATCACTGTAAAGAACAGAACTCCAGGTGGGCGTCCATCTGCCATTCTGTGCACTTGCTTCCTTCATTTTTGTCCTAAACCTTTTTGGAAAAGCAAACAAACTTACAGTATCACTCGGATATTGTGAGCATCCGGCAGAATGTCAGCGTTGGTTCGAATGACGAGCTACGTCCCCAAACAGTCCGATTGTAATGTGTTTACGTTTTTACGTTGTGAGCGAGGGCAATCAGGTAATGCCAAATTTATTTTTGGCGGTGATAGTGTATGTGTGGCGGGCCTCCCTCCCTCATCCTTCAAGTGGAAAAAGACACCCCTGCTTTACAGCCTCCCCTTTCTCGTCTTACGTACAGAGTGCTTCCCAGGAGGCGTCCACTGGTTGTCCATTGGCCAGCTGGACAAAGCCGACCTGCTGGTGAAGATCCAGGCGCTGTGCTTCCGCCTGGAGCAGAGCCTGGACTCCCAGGCCCTCCACCGACCTCCCACCTCTCTGGACGAGGCCAAGGAACGCTTGCGCTTCCTCATGCTGCGCAGATTCCCTAGGTTAATCTTCATTTGTGCTTGAATACTTTCAATAAAGGCAGAATCATAGACAACTCTTGCTGTTTGTTTGTTTCTAATGACGTATCTCTCCAGGTCTTTGTTGATTCTTGACGACATCTGGGACGGCACGGTGCTGAAAGCATTCGATATCCACTGTCGCATACTGCTGACAACCAGAAATAGAAGCCTCACTGATTCTGTTAGTGGTATGTGCTCTATTTGCTCATCTCACCATCAAGTTCTACCTTCTAAAACTGGCTTACAACCCTGCTTTCCCAGGTGCTAAGTATCAAGTAGAGGTCGCTAGTGGTCTGGATGACAAAAAGGCACTGGAGATTCTTGCCCTATACACTAGAAGCACAGCTGAGGGACTACCTGAGGAGGCTCAGAGCATCGTGAAAGAATGTAAAGGTAACCCAAAATCAGGTCAGAACATCCGCATATTAGGCAGCACGGAGTAGCAGTTTCAGGGCAGTTTAATGTCATGCCCAGGACCAGCAGTATTTATTATAAGCTATGTAGGTTCCTTGACAGTAACCCTGAATAAACAAAACACGGAATGTGGGCTAATACTTTACAGATCATTTGGTTATCTATTCTTAGTTCTTTATACAGTATGCATGTTCTTGTATCTTATTCAGTAGAGATTGGTGTCCTATCCCAGGGGTGGGCAAATAGCAAATCAGGCCCAGAAAATGTTTTAATCCAGCCACCCAGGAGTTTCCATATTACTTTTTTTTTTATCCTTTTAACGTCAAAACTGTAGCTGGCAACATGACATGCAGTGCTGCTGCGGCACGCTTGCGTCGAACAGTTGCATTGGAAATAACACTTCAACACACACGTGACACACAATGTAATCTAACTAATCCACCATGTGACCATACAAATAAAAGTCTACGCTCAACACCCATGCCAAAATGACACCCTTACATTCCCGCCACAAGGCATGCCTTGTAGCTTGTAGCTCCCCCCGTCGCCATACATTTTTGCTTGATAGCATAACATGTCAGGGAATTAAACAGAGAGAGACGTTCACATCATCCTGAGAGGTGTTTTATAATTCACCACAGGACTACCCAGCATGACCTGCGGGTAAATAACAGTTGTGTAGTGCTTAGTTGTTGTTTCTTACCCATGTAGTAGGTGTATGGATTTTAACTTGTTAACTTGCTGTGGTGGTGGGGCCTGGTCGGGCACAGCCCGAAAAGGTAACGTGGGTCCCCCCTCCCATGAGCTCACCACTCGTGGGAGGGACCAAAGGGGTCGGGTGCAAAGAGAGCTAGGTGGCGGCCGGAGGCAGAGGCCTTGGCGGTCCAATCCTTGGCTACGGAAGCTAGTTGTCAGTACGTGGAATGTCACCTCTCTGGCGCGAGGCAGCGAACATTGAATCCGAGTGGGCGATGTTTCGTGCCTACATTGTCGATGCGGCTGATCAAAGCTGTGGGCAAAGGGTGGTCGGTGCCTGTCGTGGCGGTAATCCCAGAACCCGTTGGTGGACACCAGTGGTGAGGGATGCTGTCAAGCTGAAGAACGAGTCTTATAAGGCCGTCTTGGCCCATGGGACTCTGGAGACAGCTGACAGGTACCGGAAGGCCAAGCGGTCTGCAGCTCTGGCGGTCGCTGAGGCAAAAACCCGGACATGGGAGGAGTTCGGAGAGGCCATGGAAAACGACTTCCGGATGGTTTCAAAGAGATTCTGGACCACCATCCGCCGTCTCCAGCGGGGGAAGTAGTGCACAGTCAACATCGTGTAAGGTGGGGACGTTGCTGAACTCGACTCAAGATGTTGTTGACCGGTGGAGGGAATACTTTGAAGACCTCCTCAATCCCACCGACACGCCTTCCAACATGGAAGCAGTGCCTGGGGACTCTGAGTCGGGTTCGCCTATCTCTGGGGCTGAGGTTACCGAGGTGGTTAAAAAGCTCCTTGGTGGCAAGGCCCTGGGGGTGGATGAGATCCGCCCGGAGTTCCTTAAGGCCCTGGATGTTGTGGCCGTGTCTTGGTTGACATGACTCTGCAGCATTGCGTGGACGTCGGGGTCGGTGCCCCTGGACTGGCAGACCGGGGTGGTGGTCCCGCTTTTCAAGAAGGGGGACCGGAGGGTGTGTTCTAACTAATGTGGGATCACACTCCTCAGCCTTCCCGGTAAGGTCTATTCAGGGGTTCTGGAGAGGAGGACCTGCCGGATAGTCAAATCTCGGATTCAGGAGGAGCAGTGTGGTTTTTGTCCTGGTCATGGAACTGTGGACCAGCTCTATACTCTCGGCAAGGTCCTTGAGGGTGCATGGGAGTTTGCCCAACCAGTCTACATGTGTTTTGTGGACTTGGACAAGGCATTCGACCGTGTTCCTCGGGGAATACTGTGGCAAGTGCTCCGGAAATATGGGCTATCGGACCACCTAATCCAGGCGGTTCGTTCCCTGTATGAACGGTGTCAGAGTTTGTTTTGCATTGCCGGAAATAAGTCGGACCCGTTTCCAGTGAGGGTTGGACTCCGCCAGGGCTACCCTTTGTCACCGATTCTGTTCAATACTGTCATGGACAGAATTTCTAGGATCAGCCAGGGCGTTGAAGGGTTTCGGTTTGGTGGCCGCAGGATTCAATCTCTGCTTTTTGCAGATGATGTGGTCCTGTTGGCTTCATCGAGCAGTGACCTTCAACTCTTACTGGATCGGTTCGCAGTTGAGTGTGAAGCGGCTGGGATGAGAATCAGCACCTCCAAGTCAGAGTCCATGGTTCTCGCCCGGGAAAGGGTGGAGTGCCATTTCCGGGTCGGGGATGAGGTCCTGCCTCAAGTGGAGGAGTTTAAGTACCTCGGGGTCTCGCTTACAAGTGAGGGAAGGATGGAACGTGAGATGGACAGGCGGATTGGTGCGGTGTCTGCAATGATGCGGACTCTGCACCAATCTGTCGTGGTGAAAAGAATGCTGAGCCAAAAGGCAAAGCTTTCGATTTACCGGTCGATCTACGTTTCTACCCTCACCTATGGTCTTGGTCAAGATCGGGGATACAAGTGGCCAAAAAGAGTTTTCTCTGCAGGGCGGCTGGGCTCTCCCTTAGAGATAGGGTGAGAAGCGCTGTCATCCGGGAGAGACTCGGAGTACAACCGCTGCTCCTCCGCATTGAGAGGAGTCAGATGAGATGGTTCGGCCATCTGGTTAGGATGCCTCCCGAACGCCTTCCTGGGGAGGTGTTCAGGGCACGTCCAATCGGTATGAGGCCTCAGGGAAGACCCAGGACACGTTGGAGAGACTATGTCTCTCAGCTGGCCTGGGAACGCCTCGACATCCGCTGGGAAGAGCTAGACAAAGTGGCCGGGGAGTGGGACCTCTGGGCTTCCCTGCTTAGGTTGCTGCACCCGTGACCCGACCTCAGATAAGCGGAAGAAAATGGATGGATGGATGGATGGATGGAACTTGCTGTGGGGGTTTTGTCTTATTTTGTTGCACCGTGAGTAAGATGGTTGTTCTGTTTGATTACAGATGACCCCTCAGACACATTTTTTAATCCCATTGTTTACTTCTTTACTTTGTTTACACAATGCCAGAAAAATAGTTATTGGCGTTAACTCCTACAATAACAATGTCTCTGTAGCTTGGTCAATGTGCACTTCAGGTATGTACATGGAAGGTGGTTGGCGTTTTTTTCGAGGGCTTTATAGAAAAAATAGGTGTGTCCCATTATGTGCATTGTTGTCTCCCTCGTGCTAGCTCTTTTTCTCACTTTAGAAAGGAACAGAAAAGGGAAAGACGTGTTGATGTTTCACATAAGGATTATGGCTAATGGGCAACGTTCCAAAGAAAGTGGCAATATTGTCGGCATAAAAATGTGATATCGGTCAATCTCTGTATCATTTTTTTGGTATCTTGACCTAACTAACGACCTAACTAACACTTGTTATTGGTTGATATCGGAAGCAGAAATTGAGAATGGGTCAATACAGTGGAACCTCAACTTAGGATAACCGTATTATATGAAAAATTCGATATATGAATTGGGCTTGAAAGACATTTCTGTCCCATTTAACGAAAAAATATTCAAAATACAAAAGTGCTGCTCGACAGCATTCCTCCCAGAATTCTTTTTGTAGCTTATCTTGTGGCTTTTGATTGTACTGCACCGCTATACAAGCTGCTGTCCCCTGGGGCTGTAACTCCCTAATGTAATGGATGCCAACCACGTAAAACGGAAGAGTAAGCTGCCCTCCCATTGGTTATCTCCGTTATCTCCCATCATCCTCTTCCTCCCAGAATCCCCAACGGTGCTATGTCTCTGCATCACTTTGCTCAGCGTACCGAAAAGCTCCCGCCCATTGTTAAAAATGAAAGCGAATTATGCCATTTATAAGGTAAAGTTTGTATCACTATACCAAAATTCTGAAATACGATTTCGTATCTTGAGGTTCCACTGTATTGGCATATTGGTTATTGGCAAAAAAGCCAATATCGGAGACCCGTACTTTTAAAGACATTTTTTAAAACCGATCATGATCATTCATCATTTCCCCCTACAGGCTCTCCTCTGGTGGTGTCGCTCATCGGAGCGCTGCTCAAAGAGAAGCCCAACCGCTGGCGATACTACCTTGCCCAGCTGCAGCAGAAGCAGTTCAAGCGCATACGCAAGTCGTCCTCGTACGACTACGAGGCGCTAGACCAAGCCATGTCCGCTAGCATTGAGGTGCTTCCTGAGGAACACAGAGAGCTGTACAGGGACCTTGCTGTGTTAGAGAAGGATGTCAAGATTCCTGCCAAAGTAAGTGGAATTGTACTCCGTCAATATCGGGGGAAGCAAAATAAGTTATTGAATATTTTCCTTGTGAAGCTTAAAATAAAGCTTTATAGAAAGAAAAAAGTCATTTTCAGAACTGAAACAATTATGCAAAATGCAAGATCGGTGATGTCCAAAGTACAGCCCAGGGGCCATTTTTAGCACAAAGCAAATTTTTTATTGGAACTTGGCTTATTGTGTAATTAAAACAAATAATAAGATATATTATTAAATATTACATTATTAACTACACTCATCTCTCCCTCTCTGGCGGTTTTTCAAAAATGTATTTATTAATTAATGATTGCTGATTTTGGCCGATTATTGGTCCTAAATATGCATATTTAAGCAACTGCTATGTATTCTGTGAAGTTCAAACTTTTTCTTTAGATGAAAAATTTAAATTTTGTGTGTTTTCCACTCATCACGGAGAATTTGGTATAACTAGCACAAAAATGTCTTCCTCAGAAAGTGAATATTTGTTTACAAGTGAGCTCGGGAGAAGTTACGAGAGGCCGTAAACATCACAGGCAGAAAAAAAGGAACGCTTGATTTGTGACAGTACAAGGTAACCCTGTCTCATTGGAGCGTTTGTTTTTAAACAATTAGTTATTGAAGCTATTTTCAATGTTATCATAATTTCCTGATAATTATTCTCCACCCATCCATCCAAAAATTTTTCATACTATTGTTGATTGTTAGCTAATATCTTTGTCCACTTTTTTCAAATGGGTCTGAACCCATCCATATGGCTCTTCTGGTATTTCTGGTTTGTCCAGGTGTTGTCAGTCTTATGGGATCTGGAGCCGGAGGAGGTGGAGGACATTCTGGAGGAGTTTGTCAACAAATCTCTTCTCTTTGTGGACCGTCACAGCAGACCGTACTTGTACTACCTCCACGATCTCCAGCTGGACTTCCTGGCAGAGCAGAACCGCACCCAACTGGAGGTCTAAACGGTGGTCAATTCTCTTGTATGCGGTACCCGGCATGTAGTTTGTTGACGTGTGTGTATCTGCTCGTTTTCAGAACCTTCACACCAAGGTGGTGCGGCAGTACCAGCAGCACTACAGTAAAGCTCCACCGACATCAGGAGACGAAGAGTGCCTGTACTGGATTCGGTTTTTGACCTACCACATGGCTAAAGCCAACCTCTCCGAGGTAACACACACATACACACTTGACATCCGTATTCTTGATGATAACAACTCTTCCTCCGTCCAGGAGCTCTTCTCCCTCATGTTCTCTCTCGACTGGGTCACCCTCAAGGCCAAGATACTAGGTCCAGCTCACCTGATTAATGACTTTGTGGATTATGGACCCATTCTGGACAAAAAGGTATTAAATATGATGTGGATTGAAGCAAGTGAGGATTGATTTTAAAACACGTCCCCCTAATCAGAACAGCAAAGTGCGTGGCCACTTCCAGGAGTTTTTGTCCCTGAGCGGCCACCACCTGGAGCAGCATCCCTTCCCTGACGTGGTCCAGCTCGCTCTGTCCCAGCCGCAGGCTTCGGAGGTCTATAAGCAGGCTTTGCAGCAGGCACGGGACCAGACCAGAAGCGGGAAACTCTACTTTGAATGGCTGTAAGCAAGGAAGAAAGCCTTTTGCGACCCAAGTTTCCATTTGACACCTGGTTTGGGTTTGTGTGTGCAGAAATAAGAGCAGTGTGGAGAGCCTGTCCCGTCTGGTGATCCAACCTCAGCAAAGTTCCATCTACGCCGCCTGTTTCTCCCACGATGGATCCAAGATCGCGTCCTGTGGCGCCAGCAGGACGGTCAAGGTATACCGTTTGGACTTGACTGGTTAGGACGTCAACACTGCACTTGTATGACGTCATATCTCACATATCTCCAGGTGTTTAGAAGCACCTCCGGCGAGAAGCTCACGGAAATCCAGGCCCATGATGACGAGGTGCTCTGCTGCGCATTCTCCCCCGATGACCGGCTTCTCGCAACCTGCTCCAGCGACCGTAAAGTGAAGGTACATACACTTGGCGTTTGGAACTCTGCTCCATTCTTCTCCACGCTTCATATGTCAAGCGTGTGTCTTCTTAGGTGTGGAACGTGGAGCGAGCCATGCTGCTGAGGGCTTTTGAGGTGGAGCACGAGGAGCAGGTCAACCACTGCCAGTTCACCAACACAACAGGCCGCCTCCTGCTGGCCACCTGCTCCAATGACAACTTTTTGAACGTCAAGGTGCTTTGAACACCACCAATGTGTACGGTTTTGCTCGGGAAATTGATGCCGTGTTTCCTCCCTCTCTTTGCAAGCTATGGAACCTCAACAAACCTTCCTCACAGAACACCATGTTTGGCCACTTCCAACCTGTCAACCACTGCTGCTTCTCCCCCGACGATGCCTATCTGTCCACCTCCTCCAACGACGGTACCGTGAAGGTGATTGACATTTATTCGTGCAAGCTTTGGTAAAAGCCACTTAACACCCGTGCAGCTCTTTCAAGTGTCCTCCGCCAATGAGTGGAAGACCATCAATGTCTGCCAGTGGTGCACGAATGCCGACGAAGAGGTCCCCGTCAAGTGCAGCACGTGGACCGGTGACGCCAAGCGCGTTGTGTGCGCCGTCCGCAGCGCCGTTTTGGTGAGCATAGTGCAAATCGGCGTCTGCATTGTGAATGAGCTTCATTGTCGTGGGTCTGTGTTTGTGACAGGTGATGGACGTGGAGACGTCGCAGATGCTGTTGGAAATAAGAACGGGTCGTTTGAGCATGGTGCAGTACTGCCACGCCTGTCCCACCAGCAACCTGCTGGCCATCGCCTTCTCGAACTACGCGGTGGAGGTACAACACACCCACTGCAAGTGTCATAGCGTTGGTTCTCTGGAGTACTTCCAGTACTACGCTGGCTCAATTTTGTGCAGTGGTCCCCGTACATTAATTTCATTGTGGTGGCTATCTACCTGTCTACACACCCCAATACAGTCACCACCTCGTTTATCTCGATTGATTGGTTCCTGACCCGATCATGATAATGGAAATTCTGAGAAGTAGGATTTTTACCATTATTAGAGCTCTCTAAGAATGAAATAACACCCCTATACTCGCCTTTGAACTGCTATTACCCAATATGGTAAGCATAAAAAACAGAAAATAAGCAATTTAAGACCTAAATAAGAGATATAATACAGCACATGTTGGTAGAGTCACTCCCAACTCTCCTGTGTGGCCAGTGTAGAATATTACATATCAAAAAACATGCATCTTTTCTTTTGATATTTTTAAGCCATTTATTTATTCAGCCGTCTTTATGGTTGAAACCACTTGATCTAGGCCATCAATATGTAAAATTTGCTTAAATATGCATATTTTTGGATTTATTATTGTCCAAACTCATCTACAAAATAGTGCTTATTTATTTGCGTATAACTGTGATCGAGTGAAGCTGCAAAATTTGAAGCACGAAGTGACAAGGGACCAGTATATACTTTTTAAACAGCAACAAATCTAGCTGGTCCCCCGTTTTTTTCTGGTTGTTTGATTCTGACCATGATGTCAATTTCAACGAAGTAGAATTCCTTATTTATAAATCAGTTATTGCTGTTGGTAGAGCACAGAAAATCTGTTTAGGACCTTCTAAATACGTTTTTGACATTATTAGAGCCCTCTAGACATGAACTAACACCCCTATTGTCACTTTTGCACTCATTCATTCATTTTCTATGCCGCTTATCCTCATTAGGGTCGCGGGTATGCTGGAGCCTATCCCAGCTGGCTTTGGGCGAGAGGCGGGGTACACCCTGGACTGGTCACCAGTCAATCGCAGGGC
The DNA here is from genome assembly GCA_024372805.1 of Oostethus manadensis. Taxonomy (NCBI): domain Eukaryota; kingdom Metazoa; phylum Chordata; class Actinopteri; order Syngnathiformes; family Syngnathidae; genus Oostethus; species Oostethus manadensis. Next base: position 2,899,191 of record QODF01000044.1, read on the forward strand.
ACATATAGACAAACAAACATTCACACTGACATTCATACCTATGGACAATTTAGTGTCGCCAATTAAGCTAACATGCATGTTTCTGGAATGTGGGAGGAAACTGGAGTACCCAGAGAAAATCCACGCACGCACGTGGAGAATATGCAAACTCCACACAGAAATGCCCAACGGAGATTCGAATCCAGAACCTCCTGACTGTGAGGTCAATGTGCTACCCACTCGACCACCGTGCGGCCCATCTTTGCACTCGTATTACCCAATATAGCAAACATAGTAACAGTAAATAAGACCTATACAAGAAAAATAAGGTATAGACTCACACATGTTAACATTGGGAGAGTCCCTTATTGTTGATTTTTTTACATTCCTGTTACTGACACCCAGTGACTAGTGTAGAATTCTATATGCATCATCAGAACGTCAACTGAATGCGTACTCTAAATGCCTTGTATTTGGGTTTTTTTACTTCATTTTGCCATTTGCATCATTTTAAATGCTTCATTTAGGCAAAAATAACAATAAAATGAACTTAAATATGCATATTTTTGGACTAATAAAAGGCCGTATTCAACCACAAAACAGAATGGGTTATTAATCAAGGAATATATTTTTGTAAAACAGTGTTAGAGTGAAAAAACGATACATTTTAAAAACAAAACAAAACAAAACTTCCAAGCAGATAAGTAAATAGTTTTTGTCACATGAGTGCAATGATAATGCTGTTCTGGCTTGAAAAAGTAACCAACACTCTATATGCAACGTTACAAAGTAATCAAGTTACAAAGCAGAAAAGTAACCATTTAGGTTTTGCACCCTTCTTAATCCAAAGACATTCCAAACTTTGTCATTCAAACACTGGCTAAGTCAGTACGTGCAAGTGCTCTATAGGCTACACTGGTTCTCCAGACACCCATAGCTCCAGCGGGGCTTCTTGGAGATGAAGTAATTGCATATATACAAACACATGAATGAACCAAAATTGAAGTGTGATCTGCAGCAGCTTGAGAAAAATCAAGAAAAACATATTCTTCAAAACTGCAAAGCTGTCGTCAGGAACAGAAGAGCACATAAAGAGAGTCTGGGGTGAGCAGAAAACTCCTCACCTTTTTTTCAGGGCGTAGTGAAGGCCCCACCACCTGTACTATATGCTCTAAAAATGCCTGTGTTAGACGCTTAAAACTGATTTAAAAGTGATTCTTGTCTCTTCCAGCTGTGGGACTTGGAGGCCAATAAGAAAATGGCTGACTGCAGCGGTCACCTGAGTTGGGTCCAGCGAGTCCAGTTCTCCTCTGACGGCTCGCAGCTCCTCTCCTGCTCGGACGACCACACTGTCAGGGTAAAGAAGCGCTGAACCCTGCACTAAACCACTACCGGCGTGGAAAAACGGAAACGTCTTTTCCTCGCAGTTATGGGAGACCAATAAGGTGCACACCACTTCAGCGGTACGCCTGAAGAGAGACTCCGACGTGTACTTCAGTGAGGGCGTAGCAGAAGGGGCGGAATCTGAGGAAGTGTTGGTTTCAGCGGCAGACAACCGCAACAGGTTGCAGGTCAGCAGGCGGCAGATTATGAGTTGACATTGTGGTATATTTATGTGCCGTGTGTGTGTGTATCAGGTGCGTGATGGCAGGGCAGGCGTGCTGGTGTTTCAGTCGGAGGAGAGGGCATCACGGATAGGATGCACCTGCTTGTGTCGGCAGCCCTTTGTTGTGGCTCTCGGTCAAGAGGACGGCACCGTGCAGGTATAAAAAAAACAAACACTGCGTCATTCTTACATGTGTACCTAAAAGCGCATTTTGGTTGGTTCCTTCTCTCCAGGTGCTGGCCATTCCCTCTGGTAAGGTGCTTGCCACCCTGCAGGGACACAACAGGACGGTGCTACACTGCCAGTTTGTCCACGGCGGCCAAACACTGATCACATCATCTGAGGACACTACCATCAGGGTTTGTCTTCCTCACTCAGACATGCTCAGCTTTACCTTACTTCTCACCCGAAGCACATTTGGATAGTGTCAGCATGACTGGAAAGGGCGGGCCGGTGCGTGGCAACACTGCATCTGCTCAGAGAGTGCGTCCAGGATGGGGGGTTGCCGTCGGGCAGGCCAAGTACCCACGGCCCATCCCCGTCCCAGTCCTCCTAAGGACCTGTCCGACATATTGCACCGTTCCGGGCCACAGCAGCTAACGCTGGCTCCCTCCCGGCTCCGGCAGGGTACCAAGAGCGGTCCCCCCCCAAAAAAATTGAATATATAGATACAATGGCTCTAAGACGCCTTGCAAGTTCTAACCCACACATTTCATGATAGATAAAAATACAATGATTCCTCTTGCAAGCAATCCATGCCAGTCACCACTAGAGATGGGATTTATGGCTCTTTGAGGGGAACCGGATCTTTGAGAGCCATTCCTTTCAAAGAGGAATCAAAAACTGGCTCATTTTTATATTTATTCAGTTTTAAGAAGCCAGCCTGGCCTGAACTCGTTTGGAAATAATCGCTGGGAGGAATTAACATACATATTCCACAAGTATGAGTTGAATTATTCTGAAATATTGATTATAAACATATTTCACATGTGTGGATATAGTCTGATCTGGATTCATTGTATATATTCCACGGGGTGGCGCTGTATTACTCTGCTTTGACAGTAACGTCACTATTTTGAATTACCCTTTGTACAAATTCCGTGTATGTGTGTAAACCATGACTTGAACGCGTATAAACATTATAAAACTAATTTATTCTCAAAATATTTTGACTTTATTCCTATAATAGTATAACATTTTCCCCACATATAAATTTTTTTGTAATATTATAAAAAATATACATTTTTCCTTAATATTTGAACTCTATGCTGCTAAATTATACAATAAGACATAAAAAAAATTCTTGTAAAATTGTGACATTTTTCTTTTAATATTACATCTTTTTTTTATTTTACAACTATTTCTACTTAATATTTGTAAATAGTAATTTTGCTTTAATTCCTATAATATTTTGACTTTATTGTCCTAATATGATAACTTTTTCCACAAATAATTTTCAGAATTGTTTCTTTCTCGTAATATTACACTTTTAAAAAAAAAACATAATTTTTTTATATAATTTATTTCAATGCTGTGCTGCTAAAATTATATTATTTTTCCTCATATTACAAAATAATTCTCGTAATTAAAAAAAAGACTTTATGCCTCATTAGATTATAACTTTTTTCGAAATAATCTTTTAACCTCTTGTAATACTTACTACACAAGGGTTGTCCAAAGTGTGGGCCGGGGGCCCTTTGCGGCCTGTGACATTTTCATTATTGGCATGTTAGTTAAACAATAAAAAATTTGTACAGCAAAAAGGCACAATGTAAAGAAAAAGGCTGATATGTTGATATTAATAATTAATACCACAAAGCTTTGGCATAAATAATATATAAATAGGGTTTTTTAGTTTTTTTATGAAAAAAAATATACTCAAAAATATCAAAGCTGGATCCTTTGATTTTCCTATATGCGGCCCTCGGTGGAAAAAGTTTGTGTCGCGGAGTGCACTTTGGTCACCCCTGACCTAGTGAGATTGCAATTGCGAGTGTTGAACACTTTGTCGGTGTGTGGCGCCCCTGCAGGTGTGGAGGTGGCAGACATGTGAGTATAAAGTCATGCAAGGCCACAAGGAGCAGGTCCGAGGCTTCTCTCTGCTCTCACACTCACCTGCTGAGACAAGACTGCTGTCCTGGTCGTTTGACGGCACGGTCAAGGTGAACACTGGTGCATTATTTGCCATTAAAAATTTAAAAAATGACAAGTATCATTCTCTCACCTAGCTGTGGGATATTGGAAGCGGAGAGAAGCTGCAGGACGTGGAGGCTCACCGAGGAGCGGTCTTGTCCTGTCACGTTTCCCCGGGTGGACGTTTCTTCGGCACTGCCTCTGCTGACAAGACGGCGAAGGTAGCTGGAGCTCACGTGGAGAATGCACAGTATATGTGCACGTCACATAAACGAGTGTTGCTTTTGGGCTCAAAGGTGTGGCACTGCGAGTCTTGGCAGTGCGTCCACACGCTGCGAGGACACCAAGACTGCGTCCGGAGCTGCCGATTTTCCTGGGACGGACACCGACTTGCGACGGGGGACGACGGGGGTGAGATACGGGTAGGTTTCCAAAGATTTGGTACAGATTAGATACCCGATATATGTAGGGGTTTACTTTATGAGACCTCCAAAAGGACGCACCCACAAAAATACGATAGCCCGATAGTAACAAAGATGACTATTATGCTGTACATTTGATACTTTATTATCACTTATTTAGTATTATATATATTATTGTGTGGGCCGCACAGTGGCCGATTGAGTAGCACGTTGGCCTCACAGTCAGGAGGTTCAGGGTTCGAATCTCCGTTGGGCATCTCCGTGTGGAGTTTGCATGTTCTCCCTGTGCGTGCGTGGGTTTTCTCCGGGTACTCCGGTTTCCTCCCACATTCCAAAAACATGCATGTTAGCTTAATTGGCAACCCTAAATTGTCCATTAGAGGATGAATGTGAGTGTGAATGTTTGTCTCCCCTGTGATTGACTGGCGACCAGTCCAGGGTGTACCCCGCCTCCCGGCCAAAGTCAGCTGGGATAGGCTCCGGCATACCCCCGACCCTAATGAGGATAAGCGGTATAGAAAATGAATGAATGAATGAATATATTATTGTATTATATATTTATATAATGTACATTGTTGTTGTTGTTGATGTTAATATATATTTTAATTGTTTAATATGGGTTTTCATATGTGCCTATTTTTGAGAGACAAAGCACAAGTGGAAGGATTTTCCACTAATATTAAACAAAAAATGTAAATCTGCAAATAAGTGAGGCAGTGAATGTTAAAAATGTGATTGTGGTAATAATTATTAGGTTATTATTATTACATAATATGGGTTTTCATTCAAAACGTGCCTATTTTTGGAGAGAAAAAGTAGGAGGGTTTTTTCACTAATATTAAAACAAATGTTTGTGATGATAATAATAATAATTGTTATATTAGTTTATAATAATAATTATTATTTATTATTATATTATTATTGTGTTGTAATAATACATAAAACAAATATTTGTGCTCTTAATAAATATGTTATTATATATAATAATGTTATTGTTATTATAAGATGTTTTTCTTTGACGTATTGACTATTTTGGGAGAGAAAAAGGGAAGTTTTCGAATTAAAAAAATTAAAGTACGTGAATATTTCAGGCCTTGAATGTGTTTATTTGTGGATTTGCCAGCTGTGGAGTGTAAAGGAAGGCACTTTGTTGAAAATTTGCTCACGAGACGGGAAGGACGGAATAGACTCGCTGCACGGGGGCTGGGTGACCGACCTGCACTTCTCCCCGGATGATTCTCTCCTGGTATCCACTGGCGGATACGTCAAGGTAAGTTGACACGGACACATCGCGCTGGAAAAGCACTTGGAGTGCTTTTATTGGTCTTTGTGTTGTCATCCAGTGGTGGGACGTGGAGCAAGGTCAAGCCCTGCAGACCTTCTACCCGACGGGGAGCGCTTTGAAGAAGATCCACGTGTCCCCCAACTTCTCCACGTTTGTCACCATCGATAACATTGGGATCCTCTACATCCTTCAGAGGGTGGAGTGACTTTAGCACGTTAGCACCTCCGACACAGACTTTTAACACCAGCTTCAACATGCATCCACCAGCAGCCTAAAAACACGAGTTTACATCTATCGGGTCTTTTGGATCTTTAAAACCCAATTCAACGCTTAATATCAGCCTGTGTCATTACCTTTTTTACATGAGGGATTGTCCACCCTGCTTTTGGTAATCAACACAAGCTTTTGTGAGTTTCTCCTGAGCCACGACCAGTCGCTAGGTGCATTATTCTTTATTTGTGTCATTGTGTGATTACACACCTTACTCTGAATGAAAAGTATGTAGGTTGAATGCCTATTGAGAGCCTGCTTTTATTATTGTTCTTCTGCAGTGTCGGTTGATGTTTTTCTACGATGAAATGAAATGTTAAGTCTTTTTGCACGTTTTATTATTCTTGGAATCAGGTCAGCAATCTTTCACATGATGCGTTACTAGTTTGACGTTTGAAACAGTGCCTCGTTTTGCTGTGATCCATCAGCAGACATTCAGTAAACTTGCAAATACAAATAAGGACACATTTTGTACATGCGTGTCTAATTACGTGCTCTTCTAAATGGAGCTTTAAAGTCCAATCACCGTATTCCCTTCATCCAGCTCAGGCACTATCAATACTGTTGTGGTACAAAACGAGTATAATGAATTGAATTACTGTACATGTTAACTCTGCAAGCTACCATAGGTTTTTGTGAGTAAAACTTGACAAGCAAACCTTAATGCTGTTTCAATTTGCTTTAGTTTCATTTAATACATCAAATAAAACGTGCAGTCTTTCAAATGTGTACAATAAACTAAGAAAAGTAGTCATAGAAAGCTAATGCTAAAGATAGCAGCTAATGACTGGCTAGCACTTGAGCTACATGCTAAACGTCAAGACAAAGACGGAAGTGGGAAATGACGCCATATTGGTAGCAGCTAGCTAATGTAGCCTACAAAAAACACCAAGCAGCTGTGTAAGAAGCTACACCAGGAGCATTTAGCGACAAACCATCAAACACAACTTTTAATATGGACTAAAAGAACATAAGACTTGTGTTGCGCTAATGAGGAACACGGGACCGGAAGTGATCTTGAGCCAGATGCTAACAGCTTTTGTGCCGTTTCGGACGACAACATAAAGTACGTTTGTTGACAAAATGTAATTGTATACAATAAACGATGTATACATTTACCAACTGCCCATAAATAATGGCTCTATCTGAATCTTTCTCAACAAATTCGATAATGCTTGCTAGAGTGGTTGCTGCCGCCCTCTGGTGGTAGCTGTAAGTATGACACGCTGGCAGGAAGAACCAGAAACAGGAGAAAAGCATAAAAACATTTTTTATTTTTAAGTAATTAAACTTGCTCAAAAAGTAAAATAAAATAATTATACGCTGAGTAGTACAGCTGCTTCTGATGTTACTACAGAAAATAAGTCAAGTTTTTAAACGTGGCACCCTACTTAGTGGCAAAAATCTACTTTAAAAAGCACAAGTTAGATGTCTGCAACTTTGTAGTTAAATGCTTTTGACTTGATTGGACTTTGGGGGAGAACTAGAACGTCCTCATTGGACATTTTGAGTGTTGTTACAGACTGGTAACTGTAGTACATTTAATGGAATAACCACTATATGCTTTATACTACAAGCTAGTGCACTTAGAAATTGCCATTTGAAGCATCCAAACATCTACTTAAGCAGGGACATCTGTCAGTCGCTGAAGGATGACTCGCTATCTGAAGTGTTTCCATCCACATCCTGCTCCTGCGCATCGTTTCCGCCTCCATCAGGCAGTGGGGCGTCAGGCTTATCCAACAAGTCCGGGTCCAAACCTTCCATGGTCATTTTATTCCTGATGGCCATCACTGGGACGCCCTGCCAACAACAACACAGATGAAAACACCTGACAAGGTGCTTGTCATCTAATTGAATGTACTGTGTGCTCACCACTTGAACCATCTTCAGATATCTGGCGTAGCGAGGATCCTTGGCCACCGTCATGATGTTCACCTCTTTGATCACATCCTCTGGAACGCCGTGTGAACTCGGAGCCTGCAATAATGAAGATGATAACTAGGTAAAGGAGATGCACACATCACTAGGGGGCCTGTTTGTACCTCTGGCGGTGGAAGCATCACAGCTGGTGGACCATCTGTCTGACTTGGAACGCTGGTTCCGTTGGTCTGGACAGTTTGGGCATGTCCCACTCCATCTACTGTGACGTCCTCCAGTCCGGGGATGGAAGCCAGCTGCTCAAGAGTGTGAAGGTAATAAGGAGGAGTTCATGGCTATGAAGGAAAGGGAGAAGAACCAACCTTGGCCTCCAGGATGCAAAGTGTGGTCTCGATCTGCTGTATGCGCAGGGATATGTTGGCAAGTTTCTGTGTGGGGAAAAGTTCAGCACCTGAGATCACAAAAAGGACACAAAGCAGGCGAGTGAAAAGTACAAACCTCTTCACACACTGTGGAGAAGTTGTTCAGGAATCGAACGGTGTGGACGACGAACTGGTTGAGGAAAGCAACAATACTTCTCTGCTGAATGCCAGGAACCTGCGGGCAAACGAACAAACTCTAGACCGTAACATCCCATAAATGCTTCGAACTGAATGGAACCTTCCCCAGGGGATCTCAGCCTCTGCAAGTTGTCATGCATCCTTGCAGAAAGCCGCACGAGCTACCAGCTGTTTACAGTCGCTTCCTGGCTAAGCTAGCATGCTATCCTGACACCAACCTTGGACAGATCAACACCGGAGCCCACAATCGGAAGTCCGTCCTCGTCCATGCCTCTTGCCCCAGACCAGCCTCGGATTTCTAGACTAATGCTTTAACGCTTCATTCGGTACGGAGCGACCAAAACCGTACACCGGGGCCTCTTTCATGTGACTCGTATTATCGCGTGTCACGTGACGTAGTCGCGCGAGGACGGGATTTCGGGTGGGGTGGGCCGCTTTTATTTCGAAGTTCTTCCCCCGGGCTGTCAATAACATCCGGTATTGCTGGGTTTCATCCACGTGACCTAGAGGCGATTCCGGGGAGGCCACTCACGTTCGCGTGCAAGACCGGTGGAAAAATGGCTAGAATTGACCTTTTGCACATTTGGATCTTAATGAGGTTTTAAGTAGAGCTACAATACGCAAAAGCAAGCAAAAAGTCATTTATTGAAAACAACACTTACACTAAAATAGGCTGTTTATCAGCTCATCGCTCAAAAAATGACAAAAAATTCCCCAAACCAGAACAGCAAATGTTCTCAGTAGGAGTCCGTAATGAGCAGCTCCACCGTTCTTGTTAATCACTTCAAAAACCGGTTTGGGCATGCTTGATGCGAGTGTTTCCAGGAAGCTGGTGGGAACATGGCTCCAAGTGGTGAAGATGGCTTCACGGAGGGCATCGACTGTCTGGAACTGATGGCCTTTTTTTATAAACCTCCCTTGCCATCCATCCCTAAATGTTACATGCAGGATGGTCCAAAAGAGTGATGTCATTCTCCCCAAAGAAGTCCTTCGTCAAGTGAGCATTGTGAACTGCAGCGTTGTCCTGTTGAACAACCCGCACAGACGAGGGCCCTCAGACATGAGGGATGCCCGCTGCAACGCCGTCTGGCAAGCACCTGAAAAAGCCCCCCAGATCAGGATCCTTACACTGTGCCGGGTAGAAAACATCTCAGATGGGATATCCTTGTCATGCCAGTAACGCCGGAAGCCCGCTGGACCATCAAGGCTGAATTTTTTTTATAATACAAAGTGTAAACGAGCAGTTTTGTGGCGTTGAAGGAGACGAGGTCTTTTCCCGCAGATGCCATCTGATGGTTATTGCGCTGCAGTCAGCACAGGTGGGATTTTTGGGGGTCTACCGCTTGACCTTTTTGATCTTTCAAGCAATTTAGAATGACTCTCTTATTACAGTTTTTTTTTAATGACAAGTTCCAAATGTTTTTTTTAGTCTCACTCCCACTTCTTGCATAATCTACTTAAAAGCTCCTCAAGATCGAGTTTTAGCAAGTTTTCAACTGGTCTCAAGATTTCGATCAGGTCTGATGAACGATCCCCACACACGACAAGACTCGTAGTCTCGAATGCCGCCCAGCTTGCTCAAACAGCCGGATGTGACGTCACCGGAAGCTCTGCAGTTGTGAGGAGAACTCGTTTCTGTGTTCAAACGAAGCCGTTTCCCTTCGTCAGCTAACGATGAAAGTGCACGTGTGAGTGCGCAAATGGGAAATATACATCGAGTGCAGTGAATAGAATGCGCGTCGTATTACTGGGACTCTTATTGTGAAAAGCGGAAACGCCGGCGAGTGGCTTTGAGGAAACGGGCGCTTGCGTAGTGATAACGCATGCTAGCCAGTAAAATCAAAGTGTATATTTGGATAGTATTCCTTCCGGACCAAGGGCAAAGCTGCTACATATCGGTGGACGTTGTTGGAAATTGAGCGGGAAAATGAGCCGTACGTATTCGAGTCACGTGTTACTGTCGTCCTAGAAAACTCGGCGTGTTTATGTTAGCTCCTCAGATGCAGTTTTAACACGCACAATGATTATTGCAGGAGAGGTGCTACTTTAATCTTAAAGCAGCAGAAATGTGAAGCGTACATTTATTTTGGAGATGAACTAAGTATCAATATTTACTATTGCGCTTAAATAGCCACGACGGCATGCACCATAATAAACATACTCAAAAGTGAGCATTGTTACTTTGGCAGAGGCCACAGACCCGATGGCATTTTCCAAGTCTACCTGAAGGTTGTCGTGACCTCTGACCTCGTGCCATTGCAGACCCTGGCTTGCCTCTCCCGTTGCTCCGCCTCCTGGTCCCTCCACTGCAGCTTCACTCGGCCGCCATGTGGCAACTGGCAAAGCAGAAAAATGTGATGAGTTACCATAAAGTCCAAGAGTTTGTGCACATGCTGACCGACGCGCTGCCTGGACTGATGAACCAAAAACAGACCGCTCAGCTCATTCTGGGTCTCCGAGCCCGGGTATGGTTATTTTCCAGTGCGTCAAAAAGGGTTATCAGTGCTGCATCTGAACTCCCCTTCTATCACAGCTGATCCTGGAGCTGTGCAAAGGCTCCGCCCGAGGTTCTGTCAACTCCCGAACGATCCAGGCACACTTGGAGAAGCTCCCACTAACCTCAGACGTAAGTTCATGGAAGACGTCATTAAGTTTGACGTGATGTTTTAGTGACCGGAGTGCCGTGAATGTGTGGCAGCACGGCGATGCCGAGGTGAAAGCAGCAGAGTCCACGTTCGTCGCCCTGGTTCAGAGCCTCCTAAAAGACCCAGCTGAGCGAGCGTACTTCTTCCAGCAGGTCTTCCCAATAGAGTACGGAGCCAAGTACGACGCCGCTCTGCACGTGCTACTGTGGGAGCTTCTCACCAAGCTGGAGAAGCTGCTTCCGGTACCAGACTTCGAGCAGGTATTAAATCCACCATTCTTGACTTGTAATCTCTCTTTTTTGTGTGAAATGAATCGGGAATGTGTTTGATGTCAGACTGCAGCCTGGCTGGACTCCACGCCCTCCTTACTGGATGAATGCGTCCAGTCCACTACGGAGGAGCTGGGCTTGATCTTTGAACACTGCAAGAGCTCCGTGCTTTTTGAAGTGCCCCGTGAGTACGCCTGGGAATGTTGAATGTTGATCAAGATATTTCTTTTCCTTCATCTAAAGTGAAAAGAGTGAGCCACTGTGTCATGCAGGGGTGTCCAAACACATAGTGAAAAATGAAAGTAATATTTATTTAAAGCAACATTAAGAAGTTATATATATTTCACTAAAAACAACTGCATCTCAGCTTTGTGATATGGGGGGGAAAAGCCTTTTATTAATTTCATCTTCAGTCTTTATTCCGATTTTCTCTGTTTTTTTTCTTAATTTTCCAAATATTTCAACTTCCTTCCTAAGTAATATTGGTATTTTTTTTTTGGTAATATTATGGCTTTATTCTCATAATATTTTGACCTACTGCCATAATATTATTACTTTCCCCCCATTCGAATTTTCCAGAACTGACATCATTATTTTGTTTTATTTGTTTTCTAATAATATAATGACTTAAAAAAACATAATACTTAGTAACGCCATGGTACTAAAATGATGTGGTTATTTTTTTCATAATAATAGGGTTCATTTTTGTTAAATTGCTACTTTATTTACTCATTAGAATATTACTTTTTGTGCCTTAATATTCTCACTTGAATCTTGTAAAATTACAACAGTTTTTTCCATTTCTGCTGTTTTTTTATAAAAATTTTCCAACAATTTCAACTTTCTTCTTGTAAATTTTATGTTATGACTTAATTCGCATACTATTTTGACTCTATTCCCATAACTTTACCCCAATGTAATTTTCAGAAATCCATCCATCCATTTTCCACCGCTTATCCGGGTCCGGATCGCGGGGGCAGCAGTTTCAGTAGGGAAGTGTAGACTTCCCGGTCCCCAGCGACCTCATCCAGCTCCACCGGGAGGACACCAAAGCGTTCCCAGGCCAGCTGTGAGACATAGTCCCTCCAGCGTGTCCTAGGTCTTCCCGGGGGCCTTCTCCCGACTGGGCATGCCCGAAACACCTCACCAGGGAGGCGCCCGGGAGGCATCCGGACTAGATGCCCGAGCCACCTCAACTGGCTCCTCTCGATGTGAAGGAGCAGCGGCTCTACTCTGAGCTCCTCCCGGATGGCCGAGCTCCTCACCCTATCTCTTAGGGTGAGTCCAGCCACCCTACGAAGGAAACTCATTTCCGCCGCTTGTATCCGCGATCTCATTCTTTCGGTCATGACCCATAACTCATGACCATAGGTGAGGGTGGGAACGTAGATCGATCGGTAAACAGAGAGCTTTGCCTTCCGGCTCAGCTCTCTCTTCACCACGACGGTCCGGTACAGCGACCGCATTACTGCAGATGCTGCACCGATCCGTCTGTCGATCTCACGCTCCAACCTTCCCTCACTCGTGAACAAGAACCCGAGATACTTGAACTCCTCCACCTGAGGCAAGACCTCACTCCCAACCCGGAGGGTACAGTCCACCCGTTTCCGACTGAGAACCATGGCCTCGGATTTGGAGGTGCTGAGTCTCATCCCAGAAGCTTCACACTCAGCTGCAAACCGCTCCAGTAAACGCTGAAGGTCACAGCCTGATGAGGCCATAAGGACCACATCGTCTGCAAATAGCAGAGACGAGATCCTAAGGTCACCAAGCTGGACTCCCTCAACACCTTGACTGCGCCTAGAAATTCTGTCCATGAAGATTATGAACAGAATCGGTGACAAAGGGCAGCCTTGGCGGAGGCCAACGTTCACCGGAAACAAGCTCGACTTACTGCTGGCAATGCGAACCAGGCTCCTGCTTCGATTGTACAAGGACCGAATGGCACGTAGAAGCGGACCATCAATCCCGTACTCCCGGAGCACCCCCCACAGGACACCACGAGGGACACGGTCGAATGCCTTTTCCAGGTCCACAAAGCACATGTAGACTGGTTGGGCAAACTCCCACATACCCTCGAGTACCCTTGCAAGGGTGTAGAGCTGGTCCAGTGTTCCGCGACCGGGACGAAAACCACATTGCAGCTCCTCTAACCGAGGTTCGACTAACGGTCGTACCCTTCTCTCCAGCACCCTGGAGTAGACTTTCCCAGGAAGGCTGAGGAGTGTGATCCCCCTATAGTTGGAACACACCCTCCGGTCACCCTTTTTAAAAATGGGGACCACCACCCCGGTCTGCCAGTCCAGAGGTACTGTTCCTGACTTCCATGCAATGTTGTAGAGGCGTGTCAACCAACACAGTCCTCCAACATCCAGAGCCTTGAGAAATTCTGAGCGGAACTCGTCTACCCCCGGAGCCTTGCCACTGGGGAGTGATTTGACTACCCCAATTACCTCAGCCACGGTGATAGAACTGTCCACGTACGTATCCTCAGACTCTGCTTCCTCTATGGAAGGCATGTCAGTGGGATTGAGAAGGGCCTCGAAGTATTCCTTCCACCGACCAACTATATCCACAGTCGTGGTCAGCAAGCCCCCGTCCGCACTGTAAACAGTGTGAACTGGGGGCTGCTTCCCCTTTCTGAGGTGTCGGACGGTTTGCCAGAACCTCTTCGAGGCCGACCGAAAGTCGTGCTCCATAGCCTCACCGAACTCCTCCCACACCCGAGTTTTTGCCTCGACCACCGCCGAAGCCGCGTGCCGCTTGGCCTGCCGGTACCTGTCAGCTGCTTCGGGAGTCCCGCAAGCCATCCATGCTCGATAGGACTCCTTTTTCAGCTTGACGGCAGCCCTAACCCCCGGTGTCCACCATCGGGTTCGGGGCTTGCCACCACGACTGGCACCGACCACCTTGCGGCCGCAACCACAACTGGCTGCCTCAGCAATAGAGGCACGGAATACGGCCCATTCGGACTCAATATCCCGGTCCTCCCTCGAGATGCAGGCGAAGCTCTGCCGGAGATGAGAGTTGAAGACTCGACGAACGGGAGATTCTGCCAGACGTTCCCAGCACACCCTCACTACGCGTTTGGGTCTGCCAGGTCTGTCCGGCATCCTTCCCCGCCATCTAATCCAACTCATCACCAGGTGGTGGTCAGTTGACAGCTCAGCCCCTCTCTTCACCCGCGTGTCCAGAACATACGGACGCAGGTCTGATGATACGACCACAAAGTCGATCATAGACCTGCGACCTAGGGTGTCCTGGTGCCAAGTGCACTTATGGGCATCCTTATGTTCGAACATGGTGTTCGTTATGGACAAACTGTAGTTCGCACAGAAGTCCAGCAACAACACACCGCACGGGTTCAGGTCAGGGAGGCCGTTCCTCCCAACCACGCCCCTCCAAGTCACACTGTCATTGCCCACACGGGCGGTGAAGTCTCCCAGTAAAACTATGGAGTCACCAGCTGGGGTGCTCTCCAGAACCCCTCTGATAGACTCCAAGAAGGCTGGGTACTCTGAACTGCACAAACCACAGTCAGGACCCTTTCCCCAGCCCTAAGGCGTAGGGAAATAACCCTCTCGTTCACTGGGGATGACTCCAGCACAGAGGCACCAAGCCGGGGGGCTAATAATAAGCCCACACCAGCTCACCGTCTCTCCCCTGCAGCAACTCCAGAGAAGAACAAGGTCCAGCCCCTCTCAAGGAATTTGGTTCCAGAGCCCAAACTGTGGGTTGAGGTGAGTCCGACTATACCTTGTCGGAATGTCTCCCCCTCTTCCACAAGCTCGGGCTCCTTCCCAACCAGAGAAGTGACATTCCACGTCCCAAGAACCAGATTTGGCCCCCGAAGACCAGGTCGCCTGGACACCCGCCCTCGACCACTGCCCAAATCACATTGCACCAGGCCCTTATGCTTGCCCCTGCAGGTGGTGGGTCTGCGGGGGGGAGTTCCCGTGCGGCTTCTTCGGACTAGGCCCGGTCAGGTCCCATCTGACCACCAGGCGCTCACCTGCGAGCCCCTCCCCCAGGCCTGGCTCCAGGGTGAGGCCCCGGTATCCTACATCCGGGCGAGGTGCGGTCACTCCTCTTGTTTTTTTCCATACGGGTCTTCTGAATCACTCTTAGTCTGCCTCGTCACCTAGAACCTGTTTGCCTTGGGAGACCCTACCAGTGGCATAAAGCCCCCGACAACATAGCTCCTAGGATCACTCGGGCACTCAAACCCCTCCACCGCGGTAAGGTGGTGATTCACGGAGGGGATTATCAGAAATTTCAACTTTATTCAATTTCAATTTATTTCAACTTAAAAAAAAAAAAACCTAAAAAATATTTCATCTTATGCAAATAAAATGACATAAATTTATCATTATTATTTTATTAGTAGTATAAAATTACACATTTTTGTTGTTAAATGTTTTATATTATTATTGTGACTTTATTCCTGTAAAATTTAATTAGGTTGCGGCACATTCTAAGAATATAATTTAACCCCCCAGCCCCAAAAATCTCAAAACAAACATAGTAGTCTGACAAAAAAATTAATTTTACAAGAATATCATTATAATATTGTGAGGGAAAAATAATGTCATTTTAGTAGCATAAAGTTGAAATAGTCAAAAAAAAAACATTCCTTATATCATGACAAACAAAACAACAAATAATGCTGTATTTTTTGGAATATTAGTTTGCAGAAAAGGTTATAATACGATGGGAATAAAGTCAAAATATTATGGGAATCCCCCATTTAGTAAAAGAAAATTTACACAAAGAAAGTTGGGGAGAACACAAAAGAACAGCATCATTAAAAAACAATATTAATAATTAAAATAGTAATACTACAGATAACATTAGTGTATGGCCCTTTTTCTACTAATATTTTTACCTTCCTAAAAATAGTCATTTTTTCCATTACTGCTGTTCTTTTTTTCTCCCCAACTATTTCAACTTTCTTGTAGTCAAAAACACTTTTTGTTGTTACATTACCATTTTTGTCTCTTTATATTTTGACTTTCTTTGTAAAAATTTCTTTTACAAAGATATCATTTTTGCTGTTTTTTTAAAACTATATTTTTAGAATGTGACGCAGAACAATTAAAAAAAAAAAAACACTTTGCACTTTGGACTTTCAGCTTCTTGCTATTTAGCATACTTTGCTGTTATGGCTTCACAAAACAACTCCAAAAAGCCAAAGAAACTAATGTAGTTCACTGTCGTCGTTCTTCCAGATGGCAACTCCACCAACCTCGGCGGGTGCATCATCTCCGCTCTGTCTATCCCACCCTCTCACAAAGCAAACCTCTCTGTCGCCGCGCCGGAGTTGGTCCACAACTACGCCAGTGTCCTGAACCCCCTCGCTGTCGCGGCGGCCGATCAGTACAGCGTGGTGACGGTCTACACCGAGGTAGAGGTCGGGGCATCTTTGGACGCGCTGGCGGAAGGTCCGACTGGCCTCTACGTGGAAGAGGTGACACGCGAGGGGTCGGCGGCGGAGACCGTTGACGTCACCAGAGCCCTGGAAACCCTGACTAAAACATTCGCTTTAAGGACGGAGAGCCCTGAAAACGACGACGCTGCTATGGAAGATGGAGAAGACGGCGTTCTGGGTGAGGTGGAAGATGATGTGCGACCCGGCGATGTGAGGTCTGAAGATGAAATGACTCACGCCCCCACTACTCTTCCTCCGGTCTGTCAAACGCAAGCATCTGCAAGCCACAACGACTCATGTGACTTCAAAAGGTGCTTTAAAGAAAATAGAGCAAAAGGTGCTTGCTTTGTATTTTCCTAAAATGTTTTTGTTTGGCTCCCACAGCATCCGAGCCGACCAAGCATCTGCCTCGTGTGTGATCGCCGTCAAAGGAAGCGGCAAAGGTAAAAATAAGGAGCAACTGACGTGTACATCTTATCATGGCTGCATGGCAGCGTGAAACTCTTCACATGTACTCCCCTCCGGTTTTCTACGGGCACTCACGGCTCCAAAACATGCATGCTATCTTAACTGGAGACTCCAAATCAGGGGTGTTTTCCAGCAAGGGATGCAACTTTGCCGCTTTGATATTTTGTAGGATAATTTACTTGGCTTTGAAGAACTTCATCCCAGCTTTGCCTATCAGTGAAAAAGCCTTCAACGTCAGTCATTTTTACTATTTTTTTTCTACTAATGTAATCTTTTTAAAATATTCTTATCAGAATATTATGTCTTTAACTCCACGATATTTTTACATTATTTCTTCTTTAATTCCATGATATTTTTACTTTATTTTTTATCGTATTATAACTTGGTCTCTAACCTAATTACCCCCAAATGGCGTTTATTTATTTATATTGTTTCTCATAATATTATGACCATGATTTTTCTTGAATATTTTTTTTAACTATTTGAGCTCAATGCTATTAACATGAAATAATTTTTCCTTGTAATATAGTCAGCTGGGATAGGCTCCAGTATAACCCCACTACCCTAGAGAAGATAAGCGACATAGAAAACGGACGGATGGATGGATTGCAACTCTTTTAAAATTTGTAAAAACTGTTTTTTGTTTGTTTGAGTTTCTCTTAAAATTATATCTTTGTTTTTATTGAAATACAGCTGTTCTTTTCATTGCTGCTGCTTTTTCAAATATCAACTTGTAGTATTTTGACTTTATTCCCATAGTATTATTATATTAATAATAATTAATATAATATTATTAAACTTTTTCCCCAACCTAATTTTGTTTCTCATATTACATCTTGAAAAATATTTTTTTCCTTTAATATTTCCACTCTCTGCTACTAAAATGACATTATATTTCCTATTAATATTACAAGTTTCTTCTCGTAAAACTGCAACTTTTTTCTTGTTAGAAGACTACTTTCTTCTCTTAATGTTTTGACTTTATTCTCAGAGAAGTACAACAGTTTTTTCTATTTTTGTTGTTTGTTTTTTAAATGTCAACTTCTCGTCATACTTTGACTTTATTTCCATAATATTTTGTCGTTATTTACATAATATTTGGACTTTTTCTCCTATCAAATATTCATAAAATAACAACTTTACGACTTTTTTTGGTTTCTCGTAATATTACTACTTCAATAAAGAAATGGTATTTTTGCTTTTTCCTCATAACATTATGACATTTTTGTCATGAAATAACGACTATTTGTTTGAGACAAAGTGCTGTTTAGTGCATACGGTGCAGTAAGAATATTAAAAAAAAACTAGCTAAAAACATACTTAAAAAAATAAAAACAATAGAATCATTAATGAAACAATAAAAGCTGTAGAGCACAATGACATTGAATTTTTCTTAATATTTTGACTTGACTTTGACATGATTTTTTTTGTTGCTGTTGTTTTTTTTTGTTACCTTATTGAATTATATTTTTAATAAAAAAATAAAAATAGTTGTGTGCTGCAAATTGGCCATGTGCCGTGCTTTGGACACCCGTGCTCTAATGAGTGGGAGTGTGAATGTTTTTGTGTCCTGGACTGTTGGGCTCCAGCTCACCTGTGAGCCACTTGACCTTACGAGGACACACACACTATAGAAAATGCTTAGATGATATTTGCCATAACCACACCTTTCACCTATATGACCTGCAGGGGATTCAGACGAGATGACCTCCATCATCTTCACATGCTCACAGTGTCCCTTCCACCACTCGGAAGACAACAGCCCCCCCCACTTCCACATGCAGAGTGTTCCCACTGAGGAATACCGGAAGCTGTCAGGAGCCAACGGGACTCCGACTCCCTCCAGCACCGATGAGATTTTTACATCCATTAAGCTTTTTCCCAAAGGAGGTGCAGAGCAGCCTGAAGGTGCGACCGTTAAAGACGACTCGGTGAGTTCCTCTCGGGCTCCTGGCAGACTGACGTGCGTGACCTGCGGCAGGACCTTCACGCGCACGTCCGACGTCAGGCGGCACCAGCTCACCCACACGGGGGAGCGGCCCTTCCGCTGCTCGCAGTGCGACCGCACCTTCCAGCACTCGTGGGACCTGGCCAAGCACCAGAGCAAGTTGCACGGCGCCGCCGTCTCCTTCACCTGCCCGCCGTGCCGCACCGCCTTCTCCAACTTGCGCGCGCTGACCGCCCACCACAAGCTGTGTCACACGGGCGAAAGCCGCCTGCCGCACATCTGCTCCATCTGCAGCCGCAGCTTCGCCTCCGCCGGCGAGCTGCTGGAGCACAGGGCATCGCACGTGACCGCCAAGCACTACATCTGCCTGCAGTGCGGCGAGGGCTTTGACTCGCTTCTGGCGCGCTCTCTGCACCGGCAGACCCATCAAGTCAAGCGGCAGTTCAAGTGCCCGCACTGTGATAAGACGTACACGCGGCGGTCGGACGTGAAGCGGCACCTGGCCACGCACACGGGGGAGCGTCCGCACAAGTGCGGCCAGTGCAGCAAACGCTTCTCGCTGCGCTTCATGCTGGTGAAGCACCTCCGCGTCCACACGGGCGAGCGCCCATTACAGTGCTCGCACTGCTCAAAGAGGTTCACCCTGGCTTCCGTGCTGGCCCGCCACGAGAGGATGCACACGGGAGAAAAGCCCTTCCTGTGCTCCCAGTGTGGGAAGGCCTTCTTGTCCCAGGGGGAGCTCTCCAAACATCACAGGTCGCACGTGGATGACAAGCCCTACGCCTGCCCGCAGTGCGGCAAACGCTTCAAAAGCAAGAAGACCCAACAGGAGCACATGGTCTCGCACACTGGCGTCCGCCCTTACCCATGCACCTACTGCGGCAAGGGCTTCGCCAAACCCTACGCGCTGACCCGACACCACCTCATCCACACGGGGGAGAGGCCCTTCCCTTGCAGCTACTGCGACAAGACCTTCCTCACCTTCAGCGAGGCGCAGTTGCATCAGCGCGTCCACACGGGCGAGAAGCCGTATGCCTGCGACGGCTGCCAGCTCAAGTTCAAGAGCTCGTCGGAGCTGGCGTGGCACAAGCGAAGCCACGACGGCGTGAAGCCACCGCGGCCGAACTGTGCCAAGTGTGGGAAGAGCTTCTCGTCCAAGGCCAAAGTCAGGAAACACATGGAGACGCACGACAAGGAATTACCAGCAGCTGAATGATAACAGAACCAAAGTCATGGAAAACTCATTATAATGATGTATTCATTTATTACTAGCACAAAAATCATCATTGACTTCTTTGTAGCGTACATCTACACCAGAGGTGTCCACAGTGTGTCACCCGCTGCTGTTTTTCTATCGGCCCTATTTTATTTATTCTATTTTGAAACATTTCTTTTTCAAAAGAAATTTGAAATAGTAAAGAAAAAATAAATTTTCTAAAAAAGAAGTTGTAATGTCAGGAGAAACCAAACAACGAATAAAGTGCATTTTTGTAAATTTAAGTTGCAAAAAATGTTATAATACTATGGGAATAAATTGAAAATATTATGGCAGTCTACAAGAAATTCTACAAGAAGAAAGCTGAAATAGTTGGAATTTAAAAAGAGAAAAAGTTGTATTCTAATGGGAACCTCATTATATTATGAGGAAAAATAACATAATTTTAGTAGCACTATTATCCATCCATTTTCTATACTGCCTATCCTCATTAGGGTCGCGGGTATGCTGGAGCCTATCCCATCTGACTTTGGGCAGGGTACACCCTGGACTGGTCGCAGGGCAGACAAACAACCATTTGCTGCCAGTTAACCTAACGCATGCACGCACGGGGAGAACTTGCAAACTCCACACAGAGATTCGAACCCTGAACCTCAAGACTGCAAGGACAACGTGCTACCCACTCAGCCACCATGCGGCCGTAGCATTAGTAATGAAAAAATATTTGAAGAAGTAATATTTTGAGAAGCTAAACAAAATAATGTAATTGTTTTGGAATATTAGGTTTGGGGGAAAAGTTATAATATAATGGCAATAAAGTCAAAATATTATGGGAATAAAGTATTACAAGAAGGAAAATGAAATATTTGGAGAATGAAAAAAACAGCAAAAATGGGAAAAAAGAGTGCAGTTGATCAATAACAGGCTTTTTGACCGATATCACAATGCTGAGATGCAGTCTTTTTTAATCTATATAACAGTACAAAATATCTAAGTTGCATCTTCTCATTTTTCACATTTGGCTGTTGCTGGAAAAAGTCCTACACTTGTTTTGTATGTGTGATTTTTTTTACACTTCTCTAGTAAATGCTAACATGCTAAAGCAACATGTCCGTGTACATTCACAGTCATCCAGGTCATGGCAATCCGCAATCGAGGCAACTGGACTCTTCCTGTTTGGTGAAGACGTTTCACCTTTCAGCAGGTGGGGTGCAGTGCAGTGCAGTATAGTGAAGAGAGACCCCTATGTTGGAGAGACCAATCAACCCATCATTCAACGAAAGTTTCCTCGGTTCTGGCGCCAGCAGTTCATTTGCATCCCAAAAAGAAGCCATCAATGTCAAACTAGAAGGGTCCTCCCTAAAACCGGAGGATCTTTGGGTCACCGACATGTCTGTCCTCACAGATTGTCTCATTCATCGGAAGGAGTGGCCACTGGGGCTGTCACGAGACACTGATTCAGTCTACAAAACGAGATTTGAAAGTTACTTTTAAAAAAAGTACAGTAAAAAAAATCATTTTAAAACTATACGACAATATATTTGTAATCTACCAATTCAATTTCTACTGTGGCGTACGAGTTTCCCAACAAACGAGTGTTTTTCAGATGCGATGCCTCTCTCGGCAGATTTTTTTTACTTTGAACTGTGGGATAAAATTTGGCTTATGAGCTGCTATTTACGGGCAGGCATACCCGAGGACAGCTGTTTGAGGGCTTCTGCCAATGTGACCATGGCTGAAGTCGGGAATGGATGCAAGTAGCAAAACATGCATACATTTTAGCGATCTAATTGAACCTGTTTATTATGTGTTGTGTAAAACTGTGACGGGAACAACATCAAATTCAAAGCACACAATGAATACAGAGCCACAGTGTAGCAGGACCAGGACCAGAGGTTGCAGACCTCCTGTCTAGGCAACTGCCCACTCGGCTGACTGCATGTATTTCCAGCCAGCTGCTGCAGGCGAGGAGGCTCTTAAATCTTTAGCCGTATATGTCAGGTGGGACAGTTCCATCCTCATCAAGAGTGCACATGAAATGGAGCTGAGATTAATTATTGTGAAAACTGTCATTTCCTTCTTAGGCCTGCATTACCCGTGGATGGGGGAAAAAAACATCTAGCTTGCCAAGAAATGCACCAAGATGGTGGTGAGTTTTGTTTTGTTGTTTAAATCCCAGCAATCCTTGTGGTTTTGGGAGACCTTAGCTTGTTCCCTTCACACAAATATCTTGTTCTGACTTGTTAACACGTCAAAACGCAGACCTTCCACTGCCACGTTTATGGCTCGTGGTCAAATGAAGATCCGCCACGCCGGGAGGGGTGTGCACGAGTCAGCTCCTGCTCATCCCCCCGCATCCGGACCATAGCCACCTGTGCTGTCAGGCTGGGAATCCCGACATCAGGATTTTGCACCCATTGGCTTGGAAATGGTGGTCCAAAGGCAGCAGGGTAGGCGGCTGTGGATGCAGATAACGGCAGCGCCATCATCTGAATTTATGGCCCAGCCAGCGTTGGTGGTGCAGGTGGCGGATTAATAACAGGTCATAAAGACGGAGAGGGGGATGAGGACTCCTAGAAGAAGGGGGGCTAGTGTGTGAAATTGAGAGAGGGGGAGCAGATAAAGCCCGAGCCGGCATCATGAGCTCTCCACTGCGTTGCGAGTCTCCCTCAGCCCGGCCGAGCCCCAACAGACACGCTTTGGACTGGAACCACGAGAAGCTAGCCGTGCGCAGACTGTCCTCTCCACGGAGCGTCAACCTCCTCACGCCGCCACCTTACCCTCGCCGTGCCTCCGCCATCCCCGGCTACCTGCTTCCCCCCTATCTAGAGCAGGAAGACCAGCAGCAACGTCGGCGTCCGTCCTTGTCCCCCGAGGCATCCCCGGTCACCCCCGCACCTCCACCTGTGGACACCGCCGCCCCTTGCTGCCGCCCTGAGGGAGTCATGCACCTCCTCCGCCTCGGGCTCCTTGCCTTCAGCTGCCTTTTTTGGGCGGCCGGCTTGGCCCTCTTCACCCTGGGGGTGTGGGCCCAGATCTCGCTGGCCGACTTCATGTTGCTGTCCGCAAACCGGTACCCCAACGCGCCCGTTATCCTCCTGACCACGGGGGCCGCCGTGACCGTCTGGGGCTTTCTGGGTTGTCTCGGGGTGGCGGCAAACCTTCGCTACGTGCTGAGGGCTTACGGGTTCTTTCAGCTGGCCGCGCTCATCGCAGGATTGGCCGCCGGACTCTGCGGGCTCTTTTATCGGGAAGACATCGCCGGAGGATTTCGTAGTGGCCTCCAGCGGGCGGTGGCCGGCTACACCGAGGACGAGGGCCGTGCCGACGCGCTAGACAGCCTACAGAGGGCCCTGGAGTGCTGCGGCGCCGAAGGATGGCGCGATTGGCTCATCTCAGACTGGGCGTTACAACACGTGCCCTTCCTACCGACGGAGAACGGAACCCTGGGCTCCTTACCGGACAGCTGCTGCATGAGGCGCAAGGGTTGCCGGAACAGGCCGCTGCCGTCGGACGATAACGAAGGAGTGCTCGCCGCCGGCATCCACCCCCACGGGTGCTTCCGGAAAGTCTTCAGCTTGGTCAACGACAACGTCTTCCACATTGCCGCCACCGTGTTGGGGCTGGCCTTCACGCAAATCGGAGGCATCACTTTGGCCTGTTTGTTGGCTAACAGGCTAGCGCCCAGGCAGCATCAACGCATTGTGGCTAACTGAAAAAGCCATACATAGTTAAAACACATGAATTTTTCAAATGCAACTCTTCAAATCTGGAGGTTTTAAGTCTAACATGGTGCTTGCAGGGGCTGTCATACATGTAAACGACATTTCCCTTGGCTTTAAGATGCATGAAATGCGCTATAGTTCATAAAACTTATGTCAACTTGCGAGTTTGGTTTGGCTCATTTCATCTTTGCTGTGCTGTGTGGTTTGACTATGCCTTGAAGTCAAGTAAAAAAAACTTGATGCTACAATAAGCATCCCGTCAGCCTGGCCTAACAATGGGGTCACCAGGCAGACACATTTTTAAATAGTCGCCACACTGCGCTTCCACTGTTGCGTGTTTTCTTTATCGGGGTTTTTCAAAATATATACATTAATACATTATTGCTGTTTTGTGGTTGAATGTGACCTTGTCTTTGTCAAAAAATGGCATGTTTAAGCAAATTCTACTTATTCTTGGCCCATATATATTAGTATTCAAGCATAAGAATGACAAAATGAACGGAGACAAACATAATAGACATTGAATTCATGTAGTATCCCACACTGGTCACTAGGGGTCAGTAGTGTGACAAGACTACAACAACTGCAGGACTACTTTATAAAAAACTGGAAGTAAAAGGAAACCACAGCAAGGAACTCCACTCCACTTCCAGCATGTGTCAGTCTACATTATGTGTTGCTTTCTCCTATTATGTCTACTGTGTTTGGTAATAGGTGTGTAAAGGTGACTATAGGGGTGTTATTCCATCTCTGGAGAGCTCTAACAATGTTAAAAGCACATTTAGAGGGCCATGACAGGTTTTCTCTGCCCTAGCTATGAAAAGATTCCATTTATAAAGAAGGAGTTTAGTTATCACAGTCTGGCCTGGAACCAATTAAAACGAGTGATCACAGTACCCATTTTATTGTTACTCCTTTAATTATTGATTTACTCTTTATTACTGAATACACCGTCCACAACCCCTACTAATACACAATATTATCGCATCTAGAAGGCAAAGGATTAAAAAAGCTCTGCTTCTTGCTACTCCTTTTCCAAGAAATTGTGTACCGGGACAAGTGCAAACATGCGCTGTTGTTTCATGTAACATTGTTTGGCATGTTCCGGATAAACGAAATCATAACCAAATTGTATGCGAAGCTAAGCCTACACACTGCTGCCTGAAAGTCCAACTCTCTTGGCACGTATATATTTTTACATTTTATTTCTTGTTACTTCCTTTTGCAATAAAGCATGATAGAAAGTGTAAAAGTGTGTCCGGAATAAAAAAAAATCAATACAAAGCTCTCCCTTGTGGCGAATGATGCTATTGATCTTTGGATGAAAGTCAGAGTCTCCATATGTCTATATATCAAAAAACCATTACGCTTGCTTAATGATGGCGTCCATAATTACTAACAACTTTGTCTTTACCGCCATGAGACATTGATTACATGGCTGGCTTTGTAATTACGCCATTAAATCATCTTCATATTCCATCAAACTTTGATTTTGCGCATGAGCATGTATCAGCGTCTAGCCACAGGGAGGTGTCCTCACACTACGGCCTCTGAGCACTTTCAGGGCCTAATTATGCTATTGATTAGCCTGCATTTATTATGGTCTGCCTAGCAAGGCTTACGCTTGGCTGCACTGTCCTTGTGTAACCCATTTTACACCCGCATTGTCTCACACAGAAAAAAAAGTCATCTGTTCCGGGAGCCTTGAGCTTGAGTCTGGGAATGTTTTCCTAAAAGAAGACATCCGTACACTCCTTTCCATGGAGCTTGAGACCCAAACTTCATATAATATTGCTCATCGTTTCTTTACTTCATTGTTGTGGAAGCCCGTGTAGTCCAATGGTAAGCCATAAGATAAATAGTGGATATTGTGAGTTAAAAAGCCATTACTTTGTGATTAAAAAAGTCAAAATTATGAGATAAAAAGTAATACTTATGAGATTTAATAATAAATCAAAATTATGAGATATTAAGTCATAATTATGAGCTAAATAGTGGAAATTATGAGTTTAAAAGTCATAATTATGACATTTCATAATAAGTCAAAAATCTGAAATATTAAGTCATAATTATGAGATAAAAAGGCACAACAATCAGATGAAAAAAGTCAAAATTATGACATGATGATTTTTTAACTTATAATTTCCACTTTTTATCTCATAATTATGACTTAAAAATTTCTTAGTTGTGTTTTTTATTATGTATTTTATATTTTTATTATTTTTTCATAATTTAGATGTATCTAAAAAAAATTATGTTTAATTTCATAATTACGACTTTATTTTATAATTTTGACGTTTTAATCTCATGATTTTTACTTTCCTATCTCAAAATTTTGACTTTTTATCTCATAGTTATAACTTTCTTATCTCAGAGTTTCAATGTATCTCACAGTTTGAACATTTTGTCTTTTAAATGTGACATTTTATCTTGTCATTTCAATTTGTTAATCTCTACATTTTTTTAAGACTTTTTGTCGTATAATTTCAGTTTTTTGTCTCAAAGTTTTCACTTTTTATCTCATTCTTATGACTTCTTTAAATTGTCATTTTGATGTTTTTATCTCATCATTTGGACATGTCCATCTAATAGTTGTGATTTTTTAATGTCATAAATGTGACTTCACCTCATAATTTCAACTTTCTTACCTCAATTTTTATTGATCTGAAGATTTTGACTTTTCATGTAGTAATTATGACTTTCTTTGACAAGTTTGAAGTTTTCATCTAAAAATGTTGGCTTTTCCATCTCAGAAATGTTACTTTTTATCTCTGATATCTCTGACTTTCTTATCAGATAGCTTCAAATGATCTCATCATTTCAACATTTTAGCTCATAAATTGGACTTTTTATCTCATAATTATGAACTACCATTGATTTATTTGTGTTTTCTTTCAGTGGCGGAAACGAGCTTCCGTAACTGCCAATGCAGGGAAATTTAATATTAATTTTTTGGGGACTTTGGGCCCACCCGCCTTGCTGTGCATGCATAGATTACAAGCAAAAATGAAATGCTGTGATCATGAAGTAAATCAAGCTAAGCATCAGTTTGAGTGTGCGCAGTGATGTCACCAAAATGGGCGTGTCTTATGTGCTTAATGGCTTTAGGCTGCAAGGAATTTAAGGAATCCACACTGCAAATAGTCCCGTTTTGAATTTTTTAGACCATTCCCAAACATTTGGTTTGGTGACACTGTTCAAATACTAACAACGTGTATAGTGTAAATGTTTGTTCATTTCATTGCAAATGAAGTGTGTTGATGTGGACTCTCCGCCTCTCCCAATCGGACTCACATCTGCTTCTTGTCCTTCTTCCCAGTGCGTGTTTGCTCTTTGCACAGCAGCCCGCCTGAGCTCTGCCCCACATTCGCCCCTGCGTCAGCGCTGGGACAGACATGTAACCCTGTGCGTGTGTGTGTGCGCACGCTTCAGGGGAGGGGGGGTGGGCTCTCCCGAAAAACATGGACTTCAAATCCGAGCTGCTCAAGTCCATCTGGTACGCCTTCACCTCGCTGGACGTGGAGAAGTGTGGAAAAGTGTCCAAATCCCAGCTGAAGGTAGGCAAGCGTGTGTGGAGCGGGAACAGGAAATAATGGCGCATATGGGGCAGGAGTGGACTCGTTTTTGTGCATGTGCCTGCTGCGTGAAGTCTTTTGACTGCAAATCTGCCTCACTATCCCTTTGGAAATGGGCCGTTTTCTGCCTTGAAATGTTGCTTCCTGCTTGTCAGAGTGGGAGCTCGTATACGTGTGATAAGAATCCAGGGGACTTGCCCAAAGCTGTCCCGACACGCACTTGTGGATGTGTGTGTGTGTTCATGCCTGAAACCAAGAAAATAGGGCCAACCAACGGATGGACGTGACCTTTTTATTGCATAGAGCGCCACTGATGAATACATCAGACAACTGCGTAGTCATACTGTCACAATAAAGGCGGTCCAAAGTGCCAGTGGCTCCTATTTTGTATTGCCCCTCGGCTTACTGTAAACACATAAACAATTACTAAATATTAACGAGACATATTAGTACAAGACTGCACTCGCATTTGCATGATGGCCTTGAATGGATTTTCAATGAGAAAAGTCAGCAAAGAAAGATTGGGTCAGGATTAGGATTTCACCAAGTGTACCAGTTGGTTTGTCCTGATCCGGCAGTCACGCAGCAAATGTTCATACAAATTCTTGCCAAACGATATTTCTGACAAGAGCTACACGCGCCTTCATGTTAGTCTTCAAAAGCTGGAGGTTGTGGTCCGCGCACGGCGAAAGGATCTTTGACTAGTCAATTGCAGAATGTCCCTTTAACAACTTGGACTTGGTTGTAAAGAAATAAAAACAGCGCAGCACTCCTGCTTTATGGGTGATCTTTGACTAGTTCTCTGCTGCTTCTTCCTCCGTTTCTTCTGATATATATTCCACTTCCTTTTGTTCAGGTGCTTTCCCACAACCTGTACACGGTGCTGAACATCCCGCACGACCCCGTGGCCCTGGAGGAGCACTTCCAGGACGACGACGACGGGCCCGTGTCCAATCACGGCTACATGCCCTACCTCAAAAAGTACATCCTGGATAAGGTACGCCAGCAGAATGCACTTTTAGGGACCCTTACGTGTGAGCGTCAGCCAGACGAAGTCACAAATCAAATATTGGCTATAAACTATTTTGGCATCATACCGAAGGGTGAGGAGCTCGGCCATCCGGGAGGAGCTCAGAGTAGAGCCGCTGCTCCTTCACATCGAGAGGAGCCAGTTGAGGTGGCTCGGGCATCTAGTCCGGATGCCTCCCGGGCGCCTCCCTGGTGAGGTGTTTCGGGCATGCCCAGTCGGGAGAAGGCCCCCGGGAAGACCTAGGACACGCTGGAGGGACTATGTCTCACAGCTGGCCTGGGAACGCCTTGGTGTCCTCCCGATGGAGCTGGAAGAGGTCGCTGGGGACCGGGAAGTCTGGACTTCCCTACTGAAGCTGCTGCCCCCGCGACACGGACCCGGATAAGCGGTGGAAAATGGATGGATGGATGGATGGCATCATACCGTTTGATTTGGTAACACTAAAAATAGCTCTGGCACCCGATCATTCTGAAAAAACGCTTCAATGAGGCGAGATTACCCTCCCGGTGTGTGCGTGAGCAAATCAAGCGCTGTTTTTTTTCTCCTTGCCTGTGACGCTAAATTATATTGTTCCCATGCTCATTATTGGACCGCTTCATAGTGAGGCGCTTAGGTCCATTTTTAGCAGGGATGTCCAAACTTTTCCAGAGACGGCCGCATACAGAAAAATTGCAGGAAGCGGGGGCCATTTGATATGTTTAGTAGGTCAAAAATGGCACTTTGGGCACCCCTGACTTGCATCCAATGTGTTTTCTGTGTGTCGCAGGTGAAAGAAGGGATGTTCGACAAGGAGAAGTTTGACGACCTGTGCTGGATGATGACCAGGAAGAAGAACTACAAGGGGCCACCAGAGGGGACGCTGCTCTCAGAGAGGAACCGCTTCAAGCTCTTTTGTTTATTCAACCTCCTCTCGGAGGACCGCTACCCACTGGTGATGATCCCCGACGAGGTAAAAGGGGGGATGCGCGTACGCGTGCACAAACAAAATCATTCTTGGTCACCATCATCAGATGTGAAGGACATTTTTTTGAGCGTTAATGAGGCACTTCCTTCCTGCAATTCCCCTTTTCCTGCCAGCCACAGACCAAAATAAAATGTAGAGCTCTGCCTTTACTACTCAAATAGTAGTTATGCTAACCTTTCCATGCTAATGCTAAAGGTGGAGTATCTGCTGAAGAAAATAAGCACTGCCATGAGCCAGGAGTGGGACGGGAAGCCACTGGAGGACCTCACGTCCCAGAACGCCGCCGTGCACGAGCAGGGCTTGTCCGTCTGGAGCTTTCTAGAGCACATGGACGCCGGATGGCTGCTGCGGGTCACCAGCGTTGAGGCCTTCAGCCTGGCCTTGGACGAGGTCTTCCTGGAGATGTACCACAACGTGCTGAAAAGGGTGGGCGAGCCGCCGAGCCGCCGTGGGCGGGCTGCCGAGCCTTTTAAGAAGAAATGCTAAACTAATGCTGTCCTCACCCGGCCAGGGATACATGTGGAAAAAGGGCCACGTGCGGCGAAACTGGACGGAGCGCTGGTTCGTCCTGAAGCCGTCGTCCATGGCGTACTACGTCGGGGAGGACCTGAAGGACAAGAAGGGCGAGATCCAGCTGGACAAGACCTGTGTCGTCGAGGTCAGTGCAGCTTGTCACATCATCCGGTGACGTAAAATGCATTTCAGCATCTTTTTGCTCACCTTTTTCCCCGCCTCCTCTCGGGATTCCAGCCCATTCCGGACAGAGAGGGAAAGCGCTGTTTGTTCTGCGTAAAAACCCACAACAAAACCTACGAGTTGAGCGCCTCAGACCAGAGGCAGAAGGTGGAGTGGACGCAAGGTGCGTAGGCTTTAGTAACACACAAACACGTCCTTTTGATATGGGAAAGCCGCTGAAAGGGTCCCTGACACGGTTCATCAATGCGATAATATATAGATATATAGAGATATAAAAATGCATAAAAGTGCATTAAAAAGATCAAAAAATTACCTTCACAACACGTGTTCATTTTACCACAGGAGATATGTCATGTTACACATATCAATATTGGTATTGGTTGATATCAGAATCAGAAATTGAGAGATGGACAATATCGGCATGTAATATATTGGCCAAAAAGCCAGTATCGGACATCTCTGTATTTTTTATATTGTTTGTAATTATGTTCTACATAGTCGGAATGGGCGTACATGGAAAGGGCTCTGTCAGTACAGCTCGGACAGGCGAGAAGTACGTGAAATCCACAAGTTACAAGTGCTGACAGCTGCTGGCAAGCCAAGCTAACCCACTTAACTGATGAAGTTCAAAGCGGTAAAGTGGCAACAATGCCAAACACAAAGCGAAATGATACCGACCCTGGTAATACGGCTGTCGGACGAGGAGGGTGGCGACTCAAACATAAAACCGGCTCCAGAATTTGAAGATCTTCTCGAGAGCAATAATTTGATGTTATTTCACTCCTTGAAGTTGGAGATGAGACAAGACCAAACTGTAATACAAAGAAAGCAAGGTCTAAGAGGCCTGCCTACACAGACTTAGAGGTTTATGAAAAAGTCATAGGACACTGCACAAGGATACCAAGGCACTACCAGACAATATCAAGGTACCACAAGATGGTCATGCTGCCTTGCACGCTGCTCTTGAGGGGATGAGAAGCCCTATGTAGAAAAACGATCACTACACAGATAGAAAGGTTCTACAGGACAATATCAAGGCACTATTTGAAGATGATGATGCTGCCTTTTTTCCAACGTGACGCTTGTGTTGTTGTCCAGCTGTCCAGACAGCCCTGCGCCTCCAGAGCGAGGGAAAGTCCTCGCTCCACTGGGAGCTCAAGGCCAAGAGGCGGGCCCAGCGGGAGCACAGCCAACAGGAGCGCAGCAGCAGCGCCCGAAGCAGCTGCAGCAGCCAATCGGAGGACTCCAATACTCAGGAGATGGAGAAGACGGAGCGCGAGAAGGACCGGCAGGATCTGGAGATAGAGAGCATCATACAGGTCGGTTGCGGGACACCTGATGCAATGCAAGCAAGTTGGGAGAATTAGGGAACGGCGTCTTGTCCCCCTGCAGCACGCACGTGAACTGGAGGCCCGACGGAGGGAGATGGAGGAAAGGGAGCGGAGGAAGCAGAGGGAGGTGCAGATGGAGCTGGAGAGACAACTCCAAGAGGCCCACATGGTGACACAGCAGATTCCGCTCTAAACCTCTACAGATTTCCGGGATTCGGGACAGAATGGTGACCGCCTGTGCCTTCCAGATGAGAGAGAGCATGAGGGCGGAGATGCAGCAGCGAGCCAAGGAGGCCGAGCAGCAGCGGCAAAGAATCCAAGAGCTGGAAGTGACCCAGAGGAAGCTAGAGGCCGCTCTCAACATGGAGATCCAGGCGCGACTGGAGGAGGAAAGGGCCCGGCAGGAGCTGGAGGGGTAACACACACGCACACACAGCAGACGGCGCCACCTTTCTTTCTATTGATTTGTATTATTAGCATAGATGTTTTACATGTGCTCTTGCTCTTCAGACTACTCCAAGCCGAGGAGGAGAAGAAGCAGCACTTCCAGCTCCTCCAAGAGCAGCAGAGGGTCCTGCGCAGCCTCAGCCCCGCGCACGACGGCCTCCCCAATGACCACGTGGATCACGACGCCCCCTCTGCTCTTCACTCGGCCTCCCAGGAGCTCCAGAATTTGCGGGAGTCCCGTCAGAGGAGCCACCAGCACCTGGAGGTGAGAACTCCATGGCTTGACCGCATTTGGGCTTCGGTTTTGTATTTCTGTGCTGGATCTTCTCACTGCAGGAAGTGCAGGAGAAGCTGAGGAATGCCAGCCAACACGTCCGCCACTGGAACGTCCAACTGAATCGCCTGATGAAGCCCATCAGCCCTGGAGGTGATGCACACCGACAGACACAGCTCTTCATCAAAAAAGCACCGTAACGTATATTTTGTGTTCTTCTATTTTAGAACGTTTGGAACATTGGCTCTCCTCAAAACACACCTGCCCCAAAAAGGAAGGTGCGCTGGCCAGCAACGAGTTCATCTCCAAGTTCAACATCAGAGCCGGTCGGAATAGACAGACTCCCGAGTACAATGACACGCTGGAGGAGCAAATGGAGGCGGCCAACCTATCGGATGATTCAGACGACGTGCCGGAAGAATCCAACGGATCAATATGATTTCAAATCTGCACACATTGGCATTGTGTGATATTTATAGTGATATGTGATGACATTTCCATGCAACACATTTGGAAAATTAGATTTATTACTTTTTGTAATAAAATGTATGATAATTCATGTTTTTATCTGCCAAACCTGCCTGAATCATCAATTTAGGACAATAATGCAAATTACTAAAGCCTACGCGAGTTGTGGTAATTTTGGATTGTAGTAATCACTTATGGCCACAGGAGGGCAGTGTGTGTGACACTAAGGTAAGCCAAAACACGGAAGTAAATAGCGTAACCCGGAAGTAACTTTTGTAACGTAACCGAGTGACAAATTTAAACATGGTAGCTTCCATAACAGGCCACGCTGAGACAATAACGATGTATTTTTTAAAGCAATAGTAGTAATTTGATGAATTAACGGCACGTTTTTTTTAAATTAAGAACAACTTAAGGTGACATTCGAGCTAAATGACGGCGTGGTTGGTTTACAATGCGACAAAGGTCAGACCGCTTCTCTCCCAATGCAGGAGGCTGTCCACCGACCGACCCATCCCGGGGAATGCTTCCCCAAGTGTCCCCGCCGAGCCTGAAACCCAAAGACCGTGGAAGGACCCCGCCGGCTGCTCCGTGTTCCTCTTCCCCGGCCAGGGCAGCCAGTTTGTGGGCATGGGACGCGGACTGTTGAGGTATCCCAACGTTGGAGAAATGTTCAAGGTGGCCCGGAAGGTGCTGGGCTACGACCTGCTGTCCCTGTGCCTGGAGGGCCCCGAGGAGGAGTTGATGAAGACCGTTCACTGTCAGCCGGCTGTGTTTGTCACCTCCTTGGCTGCTGTGGAGAGGCTGAACCAAGAAAACCCCGAAGTAGGACATGATTGCCAGCATGCCATTGGACACGTCAGCAATGCATGCATAGTTTTGGTCATATTCTGTTATTTTGATGACTCCAGGCCATTGAGACATGTGTCGCTGCTGCTGGTTTCAGTGTGGGAGAGTTTGCTGCGTTGGTTTTCTCCGGAGCTATGACTTTTGCAGAAGGTAAACCACAACAAACACCATTTTTATTGCATAATCCTGCCTCATTTGGTTGTGTTTGCAGCTCTGTATGCGGTGAAGGTGCGTGCCGAGGCCATGCAGAGAGCTTCGGAGCTGGTCCCTAGCGGGATGCTGTCAGTGGTGGGCAAACCTCAAGCCCGTTACAAATACGCCTGCTTGCAGGCCAGAGAGCACTGTAAGACTTTAGGCGTGGAGGAGCCTGTCTGCACCGTGGCCAACTACCTTTTCCCTGACGGCAGGGTCATCGCCGGGCACCAGCAGGTGGGAGAGCATCTTCACCTCGTACGTCACACGTACATTTACGGTCTAAATGCTCCTTCTACTTTTCCGTCAGGCGCTGGATTTCCTGCAGCAGAACTCCCAGCGTCTCCAGTTGGTGAGGACCAAAAGGCTACCAGTGAGCGGGGCGTTCCACACCGAGCTCATGAGCTCGGCTGCAGAGCCCCTCAGAGATGTTCTCAGGCAACTGGAGGTAAGAGCCCAACAAAGTAATGTAATTGAATGTAATAACGCATATTACCAGCAGGCGGCGATATCTCTACATTAAGGAAAATCCTTTTTATTGTCGTTTGATTTTTTGCATTTCCGGTGAGAGTCCATTTTATTTGTTAGAGGAAAAAAAGATAAAATCTGATATACTGAGTTACATTATCAACATTAATGTTTTTGTGTATTATTAATTATTGAACTTTAAAAAACGACAGAATCTCAACATTTAGTAGTTTATTAATGCATTTTTCAACTAATTAAATTTAATTCATTTCATTTTAAAGGTCTGACATTTTACATTCTAAAGGACCAGTGTAAGAAAATGTGTGATGTAATACAGTGTATGTTAATTATATATTGTATAAATAATATCTATGTATAATTTATTTGCCATCAATATCTTTTTTGTGCTTTGTCAGCGTTTTGCAAATTTATTTACCAATATATATTATTTCTCTGGTGTGAGTTGGAGTTTAAATATCGATTTTATTGAATTGAATTTGCACCTGGACAAAGTCATTTTAAGAGCCAAATTTGACATAAGTGAATTTAGTGTTATGTATATACTGAATACATAATATATGTATCAAATGTATTTGCTATTATTGTTTATTCATTTTATGCAACAACAAAAAAACCACACAGTAGTTTGTTTTTTAAGTGAAATGTTCCATTCTGTTCTGCTCCACTAATCATGGTTGGAGTTTAAATATTGTTACAGAATTATATAATAAAAAAAATTATAATTTACATTTATTTTTCCTTTTTTTGTCTTCATGTATTTTTTTTCCATTCTTATCTGGGTTTCAGTTGTAATATTATTAAAT
Organism: Oostethus manadensis; assembly: GCA_024372805.1. NCBI lineage: Eukaryota > Metazoa > Chordata > Actinopteri > Syngnathiformes > Syngnathidae > Oostethus > Oostethus manadensis. The sequence continues at coordinate 2,934,144 of QODF01000044.1, forward strand.
ATTTTATTTGACTTTTTTGCTATTTGACTTTTTTAAAACAACATTTATTTACATCTATTTTGTCATTTATTGTAATTAAATTAGACTGGATTTAATTGTATTGTATTATTCATATATAAATATTGATTAATACATATGTATTTTATCACATTTATTTAATATGTAATACACAGTGCTCAGCATAAATGAGTACACCCCACTACATTTGTCAGAAAACTTTTAGTTTCCGTTCAGTATCAACATTTTCTACAAGATACTATACTACAAAATACTCCCACAAATGTGGGCCATTGATTGCAAACAAGATTTGTTAATTTGCACACACAAAAAGTGACTTTCCTAACAAATTCATTCAAGCCCATGTTGCAAAAATGAGTACACGCCAATTATAGTCTTAGGAGAAAAGCCACATTTAAGACTACAAAATTCAAATGAACCGGCATTCAACCACAGGTGAGTGTGATTCATTTAAGAGGTGTGCAGCAGACAGGTGACTATAAAAGGGCATTGCTTGTCAAAGACTAGCCCTTCCCATTTCATACCGTCAGCAATGGCTCCCCACGGAAGATAAATGTTACAAAATCTGACAAAGGAAAGTTCCTAGTTCGTGAATTGTTCACTTACAATGGCAATAAAGTTTTTCTGATTCGGATTCTTTACACAAAAAAGGTGAGAGCTACAAGAAGATCAGCAAAGCTTTACATATCAGTCAAAATACTGTAGCAAAAGTGATCCAAACTTTAGGAAAGATGGAAGTGCTACCATATTACAGAAACGTCCAGGCCGACCACAGAAGTTAACATCTTCAAGGGAGCGTCTTCTGTTTCGAAGGGTTGAAGAAAATTGCCATGCAAGTTCACTAGCTACAGCAGGGATGAGCCAAACTGGAGTGAGCGTTTCCCGTGACACCATACGGCGCAGACTGCATCGGAATGGCATGCATGGTATCGTCCACGAAGGAAGCCTCTCCTGAAGCCCATGCACAAAAAAAGTATGCCTAGAATTTGCCAGGGCCCATAATGAAAAAGATGAAGACTACTGGGACTCTATACTCTGGAGTGATGAGACAAAGATCACTGTTTTTGGAACTAATGGGTTTAAAAGTGTATGGCGTCGTAAAAGTGAGGATTTCAAAGAAAAATGGATGGTACCTACAGTGAAACATGGTGGGGGCTGCATGAGTTCTGCTGGTGTTGGGGAGCTGCATTTCATTGACTCTATACTGAAGGAGAAGATGCTGCCATCACTCCGTGCACTTGGTCGTCGTGCACTTTTCCAACAAGACAGTGATCCAAAACACACATCTAAAGCTGCTGTTGCATTTCGGAACAAGAACGGGGTGAAGGTAATTGCATGGCCAAGTATGTCTCCTGATCAGAACCCAATGGAACACCTGTGGGGAATTCTGATGCGACAAGTTGAGCATCACTCAAAGATCTAAAAGAGGTTATTCTTGAGGAATGGATAAATACAGACATGGAAATATGCCGCCAACTTGTTCGTTCCATGCTTAGAAGACTGCTGTCCTAAAAAGTCACGGTGCTCATACAAAAAACCAGAGGTGGTGGTTTTTGTTGTGGGGCGTATTCATTTTTGCTTCAACCAGTTTGAGGAAAAACTGAAGATTTTGTCATCTGAGTTAAAATATTAACCATAATTTCATGTTATAGAGTAAATAAGTGTTCCATAAAACTCAGCTTTGTGAAAACTTTGAAAGTTTTTCTTTTCTTCATTGAGCTACTGATTAAATTCAGTTATAAATACTTATAATTAGTAGTTCTCTTAATATAACTTCTTTAATATTTTATTCATTTCAACAAAGTAATTGATTTCATTTTATCTATCGAGATCCAAAAGTGTGATTTTTGTTTTTGTTGGGGTCTTAACCCAACCCTCCTTTCCTTGCAGGTGCGGCGCCCCGAGATCAGCGTGTACTCCAATGTGGACGGCAAGCGCTACATGAGCGACGGCCACGTGCGGCGGCAGCTGGTCAAGCAGCTGGCGGCGCCCGTCAAGTGGGAGCAGACGCTGCATGAGATGTACGAGCGGGGGCGAGGGGAGAAGTTCCCGCACACCTACGAGGTGGGGCCCGGGCGGCAGCTCGGCGCCACGCTGCACAAGTGCAACCGCAAGGCCTTCGCCACCGCCTACACGCACGTGGACGTCACCGCGCCGGATGTGAGTTTTTAAAAAAATATCTAAAATAAAGAGACAATATGCAGCAAAGGCATTTTTTTTAATTTGTGGAAAAAGCAAAGAGGAATTCCAGCTCCTTTTTAATGTTAGAAAAGACTGCAGGCCCGCAACAGTCAGTATTGCAGCTTTCAAGCAGATGCTGATCACGGCCACTAGGGGGCAGTAACTAAAATCGTCTTCTTTTTGACGTTGGACAGCATCTCTCAGCATTCACACTCAATTGTGGAGTTGTTCCGCATTAGATGATGCAAAGTAAACAGCAGAGACAAATCACAAACCCCCTTTTAAGCCCCCGAAAATGTCCAAAAGACCCGCTTATGGATTATTTGGCTTTTCAGTCCAGCCAAGATGCACAAGAACCAGAACCGCTGTCAGAAAAGCTGCGTCGGTGCAACAGTGGGACACCTGTGAGGGGAAACCTGACCCAAATTCAGTGCATAATTCCATCATTGTACGCCGAATCTGTACCGTAACTTACCCAGAATGCCTTGGAGCCCTTGCTCGCCAAGCAGCCGTTCACTGCACCGCACAAGCCTTGGAGCCCCCACAGGAGTCCGTGCGCATGCCTGCACGCAGATGAGCCGTGCCTGGGGGCCCGCTCTTGGTCCATCTGATCTCCGATGACGGCCAACTGGCGACCCACGGCCCGCGTAGACCTGCTCGGGATCCTGGAGGAGGAACAACAATGACTCTTTTGGGACTTTTTTCAGGTGCTTCATCCTGTGCTTCAGTTGTGAGTGCTGGGCCGGTACCTGAGGGTGCCGTCCAACAAGCCCCCCGGTGTGTCCTCATCACCGCCAGGTCCGGCCTGGGGGGGCGAGGTGGCGCGTCTGGGCGCTCGCGTCTGCTCCACCATGTTGTTTACTGCGAGGACAGACACACAAGCTAGTATGCAAAGCAGCGCGCGTGCACGTGTGTGCGTGCGTGGCTCCTAACGTTCATAAACAGGCTATGTAAACACAAAGGGCGGGGGGTCATGTGACCAGGCTAAGCTGAACAGGCTCATCCAGGTTTTGAAAAAGTGACATCATCTGTTGTCTTGCTTAACATGTTCCTTTCTCTTTTTTTTTCTTGAAAAAAAATCCACTTAATTTAGTTTTTGTCAGAAATTGGCATTCTTTAATCAGGCATAAAAATCAGACAGCACTCGCGCTTCCTGTCCATGCAAATCCCCCCCCCCCACCATTTCCATTACTCAAATCAATCAAACTGCTGGAAAAGTCTGCAATTTTGTGTTTTTACTTCCATTTAACGCCAAACTGCTATTGATGTACAAATGAAACAAATCCAAGTCTGTTTAGGTGTCGGCGGGAATTTTTCAGCGCGTGATCTTAACGATCGGAATGCTTATTGTCATAACAAAGGCATGAAGTCATCGCCTGTCTCGCTCAAAGGTCATTTGGAAAAAAAAAATCATACACGCGCTTAGCGTTAAACAGGTCAGCATCCAAGTGATATTTTAGGTACACGTCCTCTTCTTTTCTTTACATTTTTTAAAAATATATTTTTAAAAAGACGCACATCTATAATACATGAAAACAGGTGCACGTATTGTGTGGAAAACAACTCACCTAGCCCGTCGATTAAAGCAGACGCCGCCCTGCAATAAACATAATGACATTATGATTCAAATATAACTTAAAAAAAATAATATTTCAATGTATTTTTCCCTTGTGACTCACAGCAGCGTCCTTTAATCTTGTTGCTCTCAGGTAACTGCCACCGACCACTTTGGCCACGCCTTTACCTGCTTTGGTAGGGGGCGGAGGGAGCGTCTGTTCGTGCGTGACATTTTTTTAATGACCAATTTTATTTAATTTTTTATTAAATATATTAAAAATGAAAAAGACCGAAAGAAGACCCACTTTTTTCCGTTTCATTTTATAACTAATACTTATCGTACCGTATTATATTATAACAGTTAGGCTTCCCCCTCATTGAACGCTGTGCAACACTGCCATCTGCTGGCAACAGCATGACACTGCTTGTCCCGCTGTCTAAAAATAACGCGTCTATACTTATTTTGCCGTTCTGAGGCCTGCGTAGAACAACAAAAAAGTACAAAGAAATGATGAAACTCATTCGTACCTTCATCTTTGATGAGTTCGTGTAAGTTCCTAAATTAAAGACTACACTGTACATGTTTTCCTGCTGAAATAGACGTTGAACCGCGGTACTGCTTAAAAACATCCATCAGTCTACCAATGTACATATTAAGGAGGATTTGTAAGAACAACAACCGTATAAAACAAATGCTAAAACGCTCAAAAAACAATGGACAGTTTAATCTTGAGTGGGTTGGTTTTGGGTGCGTGAAAAACTGGCGTTAAAAAACTGGATGGCGTGCTGCTCTCTGCTGGCAGAGCGCGGTACTGCTACGTTCTCCGCCTTAGAACACCGGAAGTCGGACGTTATTTATATTTCGGCGGGTCTTTAAGAACGGCAACCGCATAAAAAATTCTAAAACACTCAAAAGAGAATTACTAGTTTATGTTTGAGTCCTTTGTTGTTGGTTTTTGTGTAAAACGCCATGTTGACCCTGTTGAGACAGGCGGCGGTGTACCCTGCTGGTGGATGTGAGGTAGTGCTTATGAGCAATGCGCCTCTCTGTTGCTAGGTTTTGTGAAAACATTCCTCCGGAGAACCAGTGGAACCGTTTAGACGCTTACATGTAACAACAATTTAAATTGGGATTTTCAACCACGTGTACTTGAGCTCAACAACACAGACTTTTATTGTGAAGAGAAGTTTATTCCGTTGGCCCATTCTCCGCACGACGGCCGGATCGATAAATTGCAGCTTGGCATGCTAAATGTAAGCTAACGTGGAGGCCTTTTTTTCCTCTAAGAGGGGCAATGCCGAACTACCGCTGTCACTCTGCCGGGAGCTCAGCCGCTGACAAGACCGATGATGGAGCACCAGTGACGGGGCAGGGGAAGGGCGAGGATGCGGCATCCTGCTAGCCGAGACTGATGACTGGCAGTTAGCACACTCTAATCTGCAGGTAAGGTATGCATCATGCTTCTAAGTGTAATTGCATATATATTCATGTTGTGTTGCTATGCGACCCCCTGGGGGAGGCAAGATGGCGGCTAAGGTGAAATGGGTGACAGACATTGAGAAGTCAGTGCTCATCAACAACTTCGAGAAGAGGAACTGGGTTCAAGTGACAGACAATGACGACTGGAATTTTTACTGGTATGTTCGCGAATGCCTAAATGAAAATGTGTCGCAACTTCCTGAGTCCTGCGCCCGCTCGCAGGATGAGCATCCAGACCATCCGGAACGTCTTCAGCGTGGACACGGGCTACCGCTTGACCGACGAGCAGATGGTCAACCACTTCCCCAACCACTACGAGCTGACCAGGAAAGACCTGATGATCAAGAACATCAAGCGGTACCGCAAGGAGCTGGAAAAGGAAGGCAGCCCGCTAGCGGAGAAAGACGAGAACGGGAAATACGTCCATCTTGGTACGGGCAAGGATGAGAGTCCATCCTCCAACCGTGGTGGTTTATCGTTTGCGTGTGTGTGCACAGATTTTGTCCCGGTGACGTTCATGCTCCCCGCCGACTACAATCTATTTGTGGAGGAGTTCCGCAAGAACCCATCCAGCACCTGGATTATGAAGCCCTGCGGGAAGGCGCAGGGAAAGGGCATCTTCCTCATCAACAAGCTGTCCCAGATCAAAAAGTGGTCTCGGGACAGCCGCACGTCCTCGTAAGATCCCCTCCCCCTCGTCCCCCTCCTCCCTCAAGCTCGCAGGTTCAAGAGTGACATTGGGGGCTCATGCGACTGCGTCTCCAGGTTTGTGGCGGCCTCTAGTGGCAAGGAGGCCTACGTCATCTCCCTTTACATCGACAATCCTCTCCTCATCGGAGGAAAGAAATTCGACCTGCGTCTCTACGTCCTCGTCACCACATATCGGCCGCTCAAATGCTACATGTGAGACCCCCTCCCTCCCAATTGGTCATTCCACCACGACAGCAGTGAATGCATTCTTTTCTGTCAAATCGTTAGGTACAAGCTGGGCTTCTGCAGGTTCTGCACGGTGAAGTACACGCCGAGTACGAGCGAGCTGGACAACATGTTTGTGCATCTCACCAATGTCGCCATCCAAAAACACGGCGTAAGTCAACCTCGCGCACGGCATTCCTTTTTATAAACATGCTGCTGCCCTCCTCCTCCTCCATGCAGGACGACTATAACCACGTCCACGGCGGGAAGTGGACCGTCGGCAACCTGCGTCTCTACTTAGAGAGCACCAGAGGAAAGGAGGTGACCAGTCGCCTCTTTGACCAGATCCACTGGATTGTGGTACAGTCCTTGAAGGCCGTGGCTGTAAGTGTGCACCAACACACGCATTCCCGTGGAAAACGCTCAATTTTAGCCACTGGGCTTTAGAATGAAGCATTTTTGTAACGACATAACGAGTGTCTTTCACAATGTATATATAGAAAATATAAAAACAAAGTGAATATCCGGGAAAAGGAAGGAATGCAAGTAATTAAGTCTGGGAATATTTTACTGTGGGTGTAATACAGCTATATAGTATATGAATTTCTCTTTCTTTTTCATGGTTTTCTAATTATTTACAGAGACTGACTTTTATGTATTTGTTTTCTCCCAGCCTGTGATGAACAATGACAAACATTGCTTCGAGTGTTATGGTTATGACATCATTATTGACGACAAACTGAAGCCATGGCTCATCGAGGTGGGTTTGATCAGCAACTACCATAATAACAATAATACATATAAGATATGTATGTACGATAACATCGCCGCCACATTTGTTTTGGGACGCTGATTGCGCGCATCGACGCCATGTTTGTTTTGGGACCCAACAATGCTAATGCAGGATGTAGCATGGCAAGCTAAGATTAGCTAAGCTAAATGACGCGTTGTTTTGGTTTAGCCTAGCTGGGCTGCTTCGTAACTGGCGAACTTCACATCTTACATCGCGATTGGCCTGTCAAAGCATGGGATGTTTAACTCGCAAATGTTTCCGTAATGTCCGTGTTTTTAGTAGCTCACAAATACTTAGGCAGGTCCATGGGCCTATATCGCCTTCGATAGCTCAGTTGGTAGAGCGGAGGACTGTAGGAGCTATGCTGACATCCTTAGGTCGCTGGTTCAAATCCGGCTCGAAGGAACTTTTTCGGAAACATTTTGAAAAACGAAACTATATACGAAATATATAAACATATAAAAATAGTATCTCCTAAATATGTAGTTAAAATTGTATTATACTTGATACTTCATATTTACAGTTGCAGTTTTTTTGGTATAGAGAGGACTTACATTAACTTAAAATAAGAGTACTAAACAACTCTGACATGCTGAAAATACTGCAATAATGTGGATTAAAATGCCAAAAATAACACGTTTTTTTCCATTCCATGGTGACCGAGTATTTGTATGTACTGAAGGCGTGTCTCTCAGGCTACACTGTGCGCTTGCAAGGTCGTTTATTTATTGAATGACAAATATTGAAATCTCACCCGCTATCTAAACACCGAAGTGTCTCCTGTGATTGTGCCATGCTCGCCAGGTCAACGCGTCACCCTCGTTGACCTCCAGCACCGCCAACGACCGCATCCTTAAGTACAACCTCATCAACGACACGCTCAACATCGTCACGCCGAATGGGGAGATGCCAGACTACCGCTGGAATCGCAGCCCGCCGCGGGACGCCCTTGGCAACTATCAAGTTCTGTGAGTTCTTGTCAACAAAGCGCCAAATATAGTACATGCACACATCCACGCCACTGGAGGGCGCTACATACCTGGACACAACTTGCTTGAAGTTAGCGCTAATGATAAGAGGTTAAATGAATGAATAAATCGTGCCATAACATTCATTCATTCATTCATTTTCTGTACCGCTTATCCTCATTAGGGTCACGGGGGTGCTGGAGCCTATCCCAGCTGGCTTTTGGGCGAGAGGCGGGGTACACCCTGAACTGGTCGCCAGTCAATCGCAGGGCACATATAGACAAACAACCATTCACACTCACACTCTAATGGACAATTTAGAGCGGCCAATGAACCTAACATGCATGTTTTTGGAATGTGGGAGGAAACCGGAGTACCCGGAGAAAACCCACACACGCACGGGGAGAACATGCAAACTCCACACAGAGATGCCCAACGGAGATTTGAACCCAGGTCTTCCAGATCTCCTGACTGTGTGGCCAATGTGCTAACCACTCAGCCACCGTGCGGTGCCATAACATAATAATGATAAATAGGTAGAGTTTATGTTGACAGCCTTAGGTCGCTGGTTCAAATCCGGCTCCAAGTAATCACTTTTAACGCCAAAGCAGTGTCATGTTGGTGGTCAGTTATTTAACCCCTGCTTGTTGTTGACAGGTATGACGAGGAGCAGGCCCAGAGCGAAAGCGCCGACCTGCGAAGCCGCTCGGGTCAGTCGCTGGGATCCAAGGGCCCCAAGGGCAACACAGGCATCCGCCTGGCTGCAGCCACCTGGAAGTGAGGCAAGACTACAGACTGCCGTGCCTCACAGATGCCGGTTGCGGAAATAACATTTTAGTCCGGAGTGTTGCCTTTTCTGTTTGTCTAAGTTTCTGTTGAATTGTGCCTCAATGGACGTACTTTACCTTTCTACATTGTAAACTTTGCCTCTGGTTACTCACCATTATGACTTGGATTGGGGTTTTTTTGTAAGTCCATAAAGTAAAAGCCAAACAAAAAGGTGCACAGAAAAGATGTGTGTCTGATATAAGGATTGTGGGATGATGGGCAACATTTTCCTCTTAGCCATTCAAAGTGTGTAAACAATAGCGCGTTTATTCAGAGCATAATGATGGGTGTGGTTTATTATCTAAACGTCCATCCACCGTTCACACTTAGTCTGTCATTAACACAACACGCATGTTTTCGGAATGTGGAAAGATCCGGGATTCGAACTCGCAATTCCAGATTGTTACATGCGAGCCACGGTACAGTGGCCCGTACTTGTCTTGTAATCTTTGCTGCCAGGTTTCATCCTCTTTCACCCAAAACACGCCAACTTCCTGATACGCCCGATAGCGTAGTCATAAATATCCATTCCATTTTCTTCCGCTTATCCGGGTCCGGGTCGCGGGGGCAGCAGTTTCAGTAGGGAAGTCCAGACTTCCCGGTCTCCGGCGACCTCTTCCAGCTCCATCGGGAGGACACCAAGGCGTTCCCAGGCCAGCTGTGAGACATAGTCCCTCCAGCGTGTCCTAGGTCTTCCCCGGGGCCTTCTCCCTGCTGGGCATGCCCCAAACACCTCACCCTCATATAAATATCCTCGTTCTTATAATAACTATACCGGAAGTGACGGCAGACAGGCGCGCCTTTTCAGAGTACAGTTCCTGTCTCTGATCAAAACCGTTTCACCCGTAGGCTCCTCGTATCCGGACGCAACGGTTGAATTAAGAGCATGTTGGTTTTAAATGAGCGCCCTGTTTTCGAGGGAAAACCGCTTCTCTAATTCGCACACCAAAACGTCTTATTTTGGAAAAACTCAACCGGATGTGTTGTAAGACACTTCGGGGCAACTGACTGCGGTGTCAGCTAGCCAGTCGATCGATGGCTCCACCTTCGCTCCTTTAAAAAGGTGGAAAAATCCCCCCCAAAAGGCACTTCAAAGATAATTAACTAGCAATTTAGACATAAAGTCATCGGTTTGAGTGAACCCGCTTAAGGTAAGAACGCAGCACGGGTTTATTTTATATATTTGAACTTTTTCCGTACATTTTTAGCTAGTGTGCTAACAGTATGGAGGGCAGGGCTAATGATAAAAGTTTCGACGGGAGGTTTTGCCGTTTTTGTTTGTTGTTTGTTTTTTAAACCTCTCTCACTATACATTATTCATATAAATGTAGTATTGCACGATCAACTGGGCACTGCTAAGACGTTCACAATACCAATACCACCCAATGTGCTGACGTCAGAAAATGGCACCTACATTGATACTAATAAGAGCTTAAAATGAACCCAATAGGAATGGAGTCAACACTTGAATCAGTTTGCTTTAGAGTGGGGAGGGGCGGGGCAGCCTTCGAAAAGCTCACCACCTGGTGTAGGCCCTGTCCACAACTTTAGGTATACCTGCACAACCACATGCATAGTTCTAGATCAGGTATGAAAATGTGTTTACTAGGGTGATTGTTGCTGCACGGTGCCGTTTTTGGCTTAAAGCAGTAAAAGATACACTTCCTTCTTTATGGAAAGGTCAGATATTTATTTACAATCAAGGGTGGAATCTTTGTATTGGGTTTGTTTATCGCAAAGCTTTTTTTTAAATTATTTCAAACAAAGTTACATTTAGTTTGATATGTTTGCAAAGAAGCATGTGGCTATCCTTGCATGACCACGTCAAAAAAAAGTATTTGTGAAAGGTCACTGAATGCATCACTGAGAAGGGGTTCCCCCAGGAAAGAGTGCAGCGCTGTCTGTCCAGTACCCGGCCATGTAATACAGAGTTTCCCTCCATTATGTTTCTCTACAAGGTTGTGGCAAGAGCTGTGGAAAATGCTTGAACGTGTGGAACAAATGCCATTGTGTTGTTCCTTTTTTTCTGTTTTCCCTAGCGTTTGTTGGCTAGCCCCCTTGTAGTGTGCACCGTCCTGCAGGAGGGCAGAGGGGGCACACAAAATCAAGGTTGCACGACCATGCGCTGGAGAGTGTTTTCATTCTGGGGATTCTGTCCGACGCCCCGCTGTGAAAGCGCTGCAGTGATGGATGAGCTCGGCGTTACAGGCGACAAAAACAGGAAGTGGAAACAGACCTTCCTCCTACACGTCATAAGGGCTTTTTGTTATGTAACTGCCGGGGTTTTCAGTCGCTAATGATTGGACCAGTTTTTGACGAGCGGGATTAAATTATGGCCCATTGAGGCAGTTTTATACCCTATAACTGTTCAATCCGAGCAGGACTGTAATCTATGTCTAGCAGGATCACAAGTTGTATGAATGGCAAAGGGTGGATGTAGGGCCTTATGTTTTACGGAATTGTGGAACTGGTCAATAAAAACATTTACTGTTAAATAGGGAATCTCGCAGAAATGGACATAATATGAGTGAAATGATGTCAATGTGAGGAGAAGAAACCGTTGTGTGCGGACCTATTTCCCCGGCTGAAGTGTAGTGGAAGGTCATAACAAACACAATTAAATTTGTAACTAAACATTTTGAAGCAGCGGCATAAAACACAGAAACGGAAACTCTTAACGAAAAGTATATGGAAGCTAGCCGGGTTATCTTAGTTTAGCAGTGCATGCCAGTGCGCCTGTTGTGTTGCCCGTCACCATACATGGCTGGCATAGATACGTTATTTGTAGTCCATAAATAGTAACGTTCAGGCCAACAAAATGAAATTGGATCATTTCCTGCGGCACAGTGGTTGGGAATCGCTGCACTAAACCGGCGGCCTGCCACAAATAGATTTGGCGCTCACTCGTTAACGCATTATAACGGGACTGTCTGACTGTGAATGGAGCTTGTCTTTCCAACTCCGTAGAGTGGATGGCACCTTAACGTTGCTACTTAACATACGTCATACACAGCTGGTGTGGCGGTGAATAAGAAAACATGGCAGGAGGGATTGGCGTTGACAGCTTTTTCTGGGTTTTTTGGTGACTTGAACATGAACGCTCTTCTCAACAAGTAGCGGCATACTTTTAGTCCTTTTTTCCCTGCTTTGTGACTGTAAAAATACCATGCCCTGCGTTAGGGGTAGTGATGCAAATAAGAGATTGCCGTCTTGTGGGCAAATACGGACGTTTGTTGCTTGGGGTGCTCAAAGTGTGGCCGGAGGGCCATTTATGGCCCGTGGCTGTTTTTCATTGGCCCCGGGCATGTAGTAAAAATACAATAAAACAAGAAAACTTTTTAAAAAATCATTAATTTTTCAAGAATAAAGACAAAATATTAGGAGAATCATTTTCTCAAGTCGTAATACTTAAAAAAAAAAAATAACTTTTTTAGAAAAAGTCCCATGCAGCCTACCATCAGCTTCATAAAATCCTTGGGGAACGCTTACTTCATTATTATTATTATTATAGTATTATTTGAATAATAAATACACTCCAAACATTAGTCGAATAAATACAAGAAGAAAATGAAAATGTAAAAGTTCATAATAATAATATGGTTTGTCACTGATAACACAAAGATGGTCGTGATGGATTCACGTCAGTCAAGTGTACTCCAAAATGGACTCTGGCATCTTCGTCGCGCTTCGTCCCAGCTGCCTCTGCTCATCCTGGATTTATAAACAAAGTCCTGGCGTGTTTTGGAGCCAAAGTTCCCAGCAGTGTGGGAACTCGCTCGGCATTCCGAGATGGATCTTGAGGCCGAAGTCGGCTAAAATTCCATCAAGCTTAGGACAGCCTTGCAGGCCAGGCCGCTAGTGGACATCATTGTTTGTGTTTGATGACATCATCGCTAATCTAGTAATCTAAAACGCACAGGAAAGCCAACTTTTGTCAGAAAGTGCAGCCTTGATGGGAATTAGGGTGATATCATTGCCAATAATGTAAATTCATCCTGACTTTTTTTTGCTTGTGTAGAGTCGCATGTTGACTTTATGGACTTCAGACTGAGTTGCCGAGTCAATACTGTTGTTTGCACTTGTGGGTCAAGTCGCGTTTTGCCACTGATTAGATCAGAGCTGTTCTCAAGAATGGAGTAGCCCCTTCACAAACAAGCGCTCATTCACAAAGACGTTGTCTTGTTTTGGTAGGGGCAAGCTCCCAAAATCCAGTCCTACACAAGCCGTTGGTCTGGAATGCTGGCAAGGTCCTTTTAACTTAAATCCAAAATGATGGAACAGCAAACTTTTGGGTAAGGCATGTTGACCATAGTCAGGAGACCTGGAAGATCTGGGTTCGAATCTCCAACGGTGTTTGGAGTTGACACATACTGACGCGTGTTGTCCAGTTGAGATGGGGTTTATGGTTCTTTGATGGGAGCTGGATCTTGGTGAGCCGTTCCAAAAACTGGCTTATTTTTATATGAAGTTTTAAGAAGCCAAGCTGGCCCTAACTCATTTTATCTGGGAAATAACCACTGGCAGGTAAAGAAGTTAGATACGCCACCAATATGACTTTTTAATTATTCTGAAATATTTGTTATAACCTTATTTTACATGTCTGGATTACATTTTTAAGTCTGATCTAGATTCATTGTAAATATTCCACAGGGTGACGCCATATCGCTTTTCTTTGATGTCACTATTTTGAATGACCCTTCGTACACATTCCGTGTCTGTGTGTAAACCATGACTTTAACGGCTGCGACTCGGTTCCCATCGTTCATGATAACGAGCCATTCAAAGGAACCGGTTCGTTCGTGAACGTCACAACACTATTTGGCAACATTTTGGCTGCGTTAGCTGCGGTTTGACTGAGGATCACACCGTGAGCCTCCACAGCTCACCAAGCAGTCGATTTCACAACCGGACATATGACCTTTTTGGCATAAATGATAAAAAACCATACTTAATATGTGTGATATATTGGGCGTTATTTCCTTTGCCAGCATGTAGATTGTCTTTAATCACTGATTACTACTCCTATGTAGCTGAATTCTAAACTTCCCATTATTTCCCAATATTTGAGGCTGCAATATTGTTATCTTATTTGAAGTGAAAAAGTTGTCAAAACACCCTAGTAGGCCGACAATGATAAGTGAATTTCCTGCCAAGTAAGATATACTTTTATGGTTTGCGCATAGAAAACTTGTTTATAACCTTCTAATTACAGTTTTTAACATCATTAGAGCCCACTATACATGATATAACACCCCTATAGTCACCTTTACAGTCTCATTACACAAAATAATAAACATAGTAAGAGAAAATAAGACATTGTGCTCGTGTGTGTTGCTGTAAATGTTGACAAAAATAATAACGTGATTTTATTTTCCTATTCCATTCCTCCTAATTGTTTTTGCGTCCTGGTTCTGCTGACTTATCCCGGGGACCCCTGGTTTTTAATGTAGGGGGGATTTGTTCACTGTCTGCCATGGCCACAATAGCACCCTCTGTCCAGGCTGGTCTGCAGGCCACGGGTCACTGACCATTGATCATCAAACACACACTTCCATACTTTGCCGGAAAGAGACTCTGCTCCGTGTTGGCATGACTTGAATGCACCGTCGTGTTTGTGTGATCTAATCACTCCCTCACTAACAACAAATGTGAATGTGTAATTTATCTGGTAAAGAGGGAGAGTTGGAATCGAGAGGGACCGTTTGGGGGGTTCACGTTGATGGACACGATCCAGGGCGAGGGTGCAAACAAAGGCGTGTCTGTGGTTCCAAGGAAGCCAGACCAAGATACCCCAACCATGCTAATGCAGCAGAAAACTAGAGAAGTGTGACACATGTGACACAGATCGTGTGTTCCTCCAGGCCCTTCTCACGGCAGCCATGTCGGGTTCCTACGACGACTCCATGATCGACGTCTTTAGTGACAGCTTCTGGGAGGTGAGGGGCCGCCATCCCCAACCAAGCAGGGTTGACGAACATCAATCACACAGACGATGCATCTTTTTCTCAGGTGGGCAACTACAAGCGCACAGTGAAGCGCGTCGATGACGGCAACCGGCTGTGCAGCGAACTCATGAGCTGCATCCACGAGCGGGCGCGCATCGAGAAGTCTTATGCCCAGCAGCTCACCGAATGGGGCAAGCGCTGGCGGCAGCTCGTAGAGAAAGGTAGGTGCTTTGTTTTGCCACTTTGCCCTGCATTTATTTTGTAAACCAACATGTAGATATGCCAAGTTATACTGTATATGTCAAGAATGAAACCGCATCATCAATATTATTATTATTATTATTAATAATAACAACTTCGCTTTTTACTCTATTTCTCATTTTGGTTTTTCTAATTTTCCAATAATTTCACAAACAATCTTCCATAATTTTACATATTATATAATATTCCATCCATCTATCCATTTTCTATGCCTCTTATCATCATTAGGGAATATTAATATTACAATATTACATAATATAACTTTTAATTTATTGTAATTTCCCCAAAATTACTTTATTTTGTTTAGTTTTTCTAACAGTATTACAACATTCAAAAAACATATTTTTTCTGGAATATTGCAATTCTATTTTTCCTCATAATATTAGATTTATTTTTGTGAAATTGCATCTTTTTTCTCTGTAGACTACAACTTTTTTTCTTATTTTTTAACATTATTTTTGTGCAATTATAGCTTTTTTTTAAATTTACAATTTCTGTTTTTTTAATTTTCCAACTATCCTCTTGGCATTTTTCTTCTCACAATTATAACCTTTTCCCACTTTATTTTTACAATATACCTTTTTCCCCAACCCAGTTTTCCAAAAAATTACACCTTTTTTTGTTTTTCGTTTCTCATAATATTATAACTTTAGAAAAAACATACACTGTACATATTTTGTCTTTATATATATAATATATCAACAATATTTACCGTCACAATATGACAAGTTTTTCTTGTAAAATTACGCCTTTTTCTTATTTGAATACAACTTTATATTTTCACTTTATTCTTGTAAAATTGCAGCAGCCTTTTGCATTCGAGATTTACATATTCCCATAATATTTTGATGTTATTCTTGTTGCAGAAAATTTCAATGTTATTTGTTGTTTTGTTGTTTGTTTTATAATTAAGTTTGTAAATATTATGATTTAACTTTTGTTTTCCTAATTTGTGCTTATAAAATTATATGATTTTTATCTTCTTTTTACAACATTATTCTTGTAAAATGACAACCTTTTCTTGTTAGATTATTTTTTTCTCAATATTTTGACTTGATTCTTAAAATTACTGATGATTTTTCCATTTTTGCTGCTGCTGTTGTAGTTGAGTGTTGTAAAAAACACACTTTGGGCACCACCTGACACAGGAAGTCAAACAAGCCAATTTTAAAGGTAATGACGCTGTAGCGATGAACTGTATCGTCGTCAGTAGTATTGCAGTATCGCTACACCAGCATCAAATATCAATATTTAGTGTTTATAGCAGGACTGGACTCTAATTTGTGGCAATGGTGGTTTTTGGGGGTTGACGTAATTGGTTGTTGCTGTGTTATTTTGGATTTCCTTCCAACACAAGGACAACATCTGGTCACGCTGTGTCTCCAGGCCCCCAGTACGGCATGCTGGAGCGGGCGTGGTCGTCCCTGTGCATGGAGGCGGAGAAAGTGAGCGAGCTGCACATGGAGGTGAAAGCCTCGCTGATGGGTGAGGACTACGAGAAGCTGAAGAACTGGCAGCGTGACGCCTACCACAAGCAGATGATTGGTGGCTTCAAGGAGACCAAGGAGGCCGAGGACGGTTTCCGCAAGGCGCAGAAGCCTTGGGCCAAGAAGCTCAAGGAGGTTTGTTTACGATCACGTCTGCTCCATGGCGACACGCAGCAACACGCTGCTGCAGAAGGAAGGGAACGTGCGGAATTAAGTTCTCATCTCTGCTGACATTTCTCGCTGCTTATCCCCGCCTGTTCCACCTCCAGGCGTGCAGGCCTCATATCCTGTGTGTCATGTCACCAGGGGGGAACAGTAGAGATTTGTAGCCGTAGTGATTTATTGACAGATGGCAGGAAATGAGGCCGAATGACATGCTGTCACAGCAGATGAAGCCTCCTGCATCTACAACGTTGCTGTTCTCTTCCCAGGTGGAGACCATGAAGAAGGCCTACCATTCCGCCTGCAAGGAGGAGAAGCTGGCGGCCAGCAGGGAGACAAACAGCAAACTGGAGAGCAATAACAACCCCGAAGTGCAGAAGAAGCTCCAGGAGAAGGTGGAAAAGTGTCAGCAGGAGGCGCACAAGGTAGGAAAGTGGCATGAGGCAGGCCCCAGTTTTGGTTCTAAGTAGAGATGCACGACTTTTCCTTTCTCAAACCGATACTGATAACTTTGTGCTTCTCACGACCGATATGGTACTGCTAACCGCTAACTTTTTTATGTCTACTTTTTCCATTTAGATTGAAGTGTAGTTTGTGCACAGCTGGAGGTAAAAAGGAGTGGAAGGAATGAGAATGTGAATCCTAATCAAATATCATGATATTACTACTACCACATCACTACTATCAGGAGAACCAGAGAATAGATACCTGCTCTGGCCCAGCAAGGTGCACTGCATTCAGGCACACGCGCCGATTAGCCGGTGTGACGCCAACCTTTTGCGCTTTTAAAACACCATGGCGCTGGCGTTTCAGGTGGCTGATGAGGTTTTTTGTGTGCTTCAGTAGTTTGTTCTCCCTTCATCTTGCAGAAAATGAATGTGAGGCAAGAGAAAAAAAGGGGAGGTTTTTTTCTATTTTTAATGTTAACGATATGATGTCATCATTCCCTCGTATCAGCCCGATAGTTATGGTACACCCCTAGTTCTTAACCTTCATTCCGTCCTTACGCCGACAGACTAAAGAACGCTACAAGAAGTCCCTGGAGGAGCTAAACAAGCTGACCCCTCAATACATGGAGAACATGGAGCAGGTGTTCGAGCAGTGGCAGCAGTTTGAAGACAAACGCATTCGCTTTTTCAAAGAGCTTCTCCTGGAGGTCAAGCAGCACTTGGACCTCTCCTCCAATCACAGGTCAGGCATTCGTGTTTTTTTTCCCAGCGGGATCGTGGAACAGGAAGATGAATTAATTAACACGTTCTTTGTAGGTTCCAGACGATTTACCACACGCTGGAAGACACAATCTCCGCCACAAACGCAGAGGAGGACCTGAAATGGTTCCGATCCAATCACGGACCCGGAATGCCCATGAACTGGCCCCAGTTTGAGGTTGGGAAACGTGCTTTAGATGTGTCCTAACAGAGATGAACACTCGTGTCTCGGCTTTGTTTCTGTATGTCTCTCAAGCTTCTTGTTTCATAACTCCACAGTCCGCATTCATTCTTCCTTTCCCCAGAACTTAGACTGGTCCTGCCTTCGCTCCTTTAAGAGAAGGTCTATTGTAGTGAGTCCTGCATGGGATGGCCACGCTGTCACCTCAGCCATGAGGGGGGTGGGGGTGGGGGCAGGTTATCTAAAACATGCCTTATTTGGTTTGGTTTTTGTGTTATGAGGTGTTAATCACAAAGTCTGTTCTTTTCATCCCCGTCTGTAAGGCACAGGTGTGCAAAGTGCGGCCCGGGGGCCAAAACAACATCAAAAACGGCATAGGAACGCAAGAAAAAGTCAAACTAGTGATACCAATCAATCCCTTCAGGAGCCTGTGGGCTATTTTTGTCATTGTTGCGACCAGAAAGTGTAGGACACAATATTTCACAAAATATGGCCACACCAATGGAACCTGTGTGAGCCGTGCAGGGACACTTTTTATTGGCCAGACCAAAATAACAATTTAACAAGTAAACCTTTTGTTAAAAAATTCAACAGCAAATATAGAAAAACACCAGTAATTTCAGATATTTCAAAATCAGTCATTTTAAAAGCACAAAGTTGGAAAAGAGAAAAAGGATAAGTATCTAATGAGTTTTAGTCATAATTTTATGTGAATAAATTAGTAACATCTGGAAAAGTACTGACATTTTACGACCATAAAGTTTAAATATGGAAAAAATATTTTTTTATTTTAAAGTCAGATTATTATGAGAAACAAAAAAACAACAAAGTTTCTGTGAAATGTTGTGTAAGGTTACAAAACTAAAGTCAAAATATGGGAATAAATTGATAATTATGATCAGAAAGAAAGAAGAAAGTTTAAAGAGGGGATATAAATAGATTTAAAAAAAAACAGGAAAAAACAGCTGCACTTTCACGGAATTAAGTCAAAATATGAAGAGAAAAAAAGGTCGGATTCTAACAAGAAAAAAATGTTGCAATTTTCCAAGAATAAACTTGTAATAAATGAGGAAAAATTATGCCATTTTTGCAGCATAAAGTTGAAATATTAAAGAAAAAAATGTCTTTTTAAAGTAATTATATGGTAAACAAACAAAACAAAATAATGTAATTTTGGGAAAATTAATATTGGAATAAAGTCAAAATGTTATGAAAGGAACATTTATGAAGATTATTTAACAAGAAAGTTTAATATTTGGAAAAATAATTTTTTTTTGTTTTTTTTAAAAAGCACCCTTAAAGTCACCTTTACGCTTCTACGATTCATTGTTTACACCACACACTGTTATGCTGCAGGGACTCGTGATGGACGAGCTAGCAAGCTAACCAGTTAGCCTTGATTTTCTTTTTTCTTAATGTAAGAAGCCAAAAACTTACCACTTCCACATGGGATGGGAGGAGAACTTTTTTTACTCTATCATGTCAATGGCTGACTTCATGCTATGTTGAGATAACGTCACAAAGGTTTGTGTCATTACTGCCCCTAGTGACCAGAACACTACATATCACTAATAACAGGCAATAGTCCACCACCAAACAGCCAACATTTATTAATTTATTTCTGTAAAAAACACCATATAGGTAGAGAGCGATAATCAAACCATGATATTGTATCAGTGCACACCCCCGGGTGGAAAAACTTTGGATAGATCTGCTTGAAACGAATTCATCAGTGCAAATGCTCTAAGAAGAACAAATGAGGGCGATTCCTTTTTTTTCCCCTTTCAGCAGGTGATGGACTTATTTCTGCACTTTTGGGAACACGCTAGCAAGTTAGCATCCCCTCTGTTCCTACCTCCCCGCTAGCGTGTTCTCAGTGCAGCACACGTGTGTGTGTGTGCGCGCCGTTGCCTTGCGCCTCACGGAAGAGGTGCTCTCATTTTCAGCGACCTCAAGATGTTGAAATTTTGTTTTGTCGTGTGTGGCAGGACTGGTCCATAGACCTGAACCGCACCCTCAGCAGGCGAGAGAAGAAGAAGCCGTCTGAGGGCGTCACGCTGACGGGCATCAGTCAAACCGGATCCGACCAGCCGGTTCAGCCTCTCAAGACAAGCAGCAGGTAGGCATCGGATCGCCGTTCTCGGGCAGGAGAGCTTATTTGCGCTCCGTAGTTGGCGAGGCAAGGAATGCTCGTGAAAGGTTTCCATGACAACAGCAAACACTGTGGGAAAGAGTTTGCTAGCGCATACTTGACAGCGAGCCAAAAAAGCAATGTGGAAATACGGCTTTTGTACAGAGCACCATGATAAGGTACTAACAGCTCCGTGCGTCGTGACAAGGAAGCCAGATTATGCCTCATTGTCACACTTGATCAGGGGTGTCCAAACCTTTTCCAGCAAGGATCACAAACTGAAAAATGAAAGGAGCAAAGGCCACTTCGATACACATGAAGATATGCTTAGAAGTTATATCCAGTTTAGTATATACTGTATTTAGAAAAACTGCCTTTCAGGTCAAAAACATTGTTAGGATAAATAAATGAACTTTGGTCTTGCTGTTTTTTTCTCATTTTTGCTGTTTGTTTTTAATTTTCCAAATATTTCAACATTCTTCGTAATAAAGTTTCTTTTCAGAATATTTCTACATTATTCCCATAATATTTTGATTCTATACCAACATTTTCCCCAACCTAATTTTACAAGAAATACAACTTTATTTTGTTTGGTTTAGTATTTCAACTCTATGCTACTAAAATGACATTATTTTTTTCCTAATACTGTATTGCAAATATATTTTAAAATTGTGATGTCTTTTTTCTTGTTGTCTCATGACTTTTTTTTTCCTTAATATTTTGACTTTACAATATTCTGGTAAATTATGGCAGTTTTTTCATTAGTTTTTTTTCCTTAATTATTTCAACTTTCTTTAAATTTATTTTAAAAATTTTCTTTATTGCCATAATAATTTGACTTTATTACAAACAAAATTACACCAAAAGATGCCTATTTCCTTTAATATTTCAACATTATGCTACAAAAAAGACATTAATTCCTCGTGATATAATGTTACTACCCCCTAAATTACGACTTTTCCTCATTAGATGAAACAAATTTTCTCTTAATATTATTACTTCTGCTGATTTTGTGTTTTAACTTTTCTTGCCAAGTGCCACCTAAAAACAGCCATGGGTCGCCCTTAGGACACCCCTTTAATGGTAGACACCATACAACGTCTGTGCTGGTCTTGTTCACGCACCTAATCAACAGGGGGCAGCAGGAGGTTACTTCCATAGCGCAAAGCTGCTTTTTGGTCACAAGATCTGGGTAGCAGCAGACAAATGTGAGTCAGTCAGCTGCTCCTTCGGTTATGTTTGGATGGAGTGAGTCAGAATAATGTGAGCTTTTTCCGTCCGTGGAAAACAAGTCATCGTTTCCCCACCCGTGTGTGTGCGTGAGCGTGCGTGTGCTCGACTGTGAACAACCCCCGTCTCTCACTGTGTCCCGCACCATCAGTGTCAGCGCCCCTCCCAAAGAAGCGCCCCCCGGTTCAAACCCTTTCGAGGATGACGACGAGGAGGAAGAGGAGGAGAAGGAGGAGGCGGTGATGGTGCGCAATGAGGATGAGGAGACAAGCAACCACATCATTGTGAAACAGGATGACGTGAAAATGTTGGTGAACGGAAGATAAAACCTCGGCGTCTTTTGTCTTGTCTGTTTTGTTTGGTTGATGGACTCTGCTGGTGCTGTCCTCCTCCTTCTTTGCCGCCCTCTCCCTTCTGTATCAGGTGGTGTGTGTTCGTGTGTGCTGTTCACGCCTAACAGGGCTTGTAGAATGTTCATTCAAGTGGCTCCCTCTTCTGGCCACCAAAGGTTTACGCCGTATTTACTGCCTCAGTGATCTGCTTGTGGCTGTGTTTACACTTGTCTGTTTGCCGGAATGTTCTTATGTTATTTGTGGCATTTAAATGCTTCATCCGCTTGATTTTTCTTTTGTTTGTTTTCAGCATGAATGATTTCCTCTTCTAAACAGCTCAGCGGATGACTTCAGGATTTTGTGTGCTGGGTCTAACGTTGCTTTCTTCGTATTCCTCACGAAAATCTGTAATAAACTTCTAAGGTGACCCTTTTCCTTGGTGTGCCCAGTGCCAGCAGCACGGAGAGGATCCCGGACTGGTCTGACGAGGACGCCGCCATCACCACCACCCCTCCTTTCTCGGCAAACGGGAACGGGAACCCCTTCGAGGACGAGCCGGCCTCCCCGGTCATCTCCGTGCCCGTCCGAGCGCTTTACGACTATGAGGGCCAGGAGCAGGATGAGCTAAGCTTTAAAGCGGGTACATGACATGTCTATTAGTGCAAAAGTGCACGGCTGTGTTTCAATACAGTACATGCCTTTCCCTACTGTGGTGCGTTCAAGGTCCGCCTACAAAGTGGGAAATCTCAATTAGTGAAGCATGAAGACATAAACAAGTACAAACAAGTGTGGTCTTTTTAAACTTTCTTTTTTAACCAGAAGTCTGTGAATTTGTGCAAATCCACTGTGTCCTTTTTAATTTGTAATCATATGTCCTCAAGGGGACGAGTTGACCAAGATCGGTGAGGAAGACGACCAGGGCTGGTGCAAAGGCCGACTTAAGAGTGGACAGATGGGCCTCTACCCTGCCAACTATGTAGAGGACATCCAGTAATGATGAACAGCGAGTCAGTGTGTGTGCGTGTGAGGAGCGGCCAAAAGGACCTCGCATTGATTGGAGTCAAGTTGGCATTAAAAGACACTCGGCTGTTACAAACCAATGGCTAACACGCATTAGCCTTCAGCAAACACTGGGCCTGACAGACTGTCCACTAGCCGCCATGGACTTATTAACGGGAGCCTGAGGTTGATCACATGACCAGTTGAGTCCATGTGGTGGACATATTTGATGAGTATGAAGGAGCCTTCATGCGGTTCGTGACAAAATGGTGGGTTTCCTTTAGCACTGCACTTGAATGTAAACTCACTGATTGTATGTCTTTATTGACTTAGTAGCTGTTATACATTCAACCACTGATCTAATTCATATGCAATCCTCTCTATACTTTCCATTTAACACTGAATATTCAAGCTTATTTTGCCACCTTGGTTTCAAGTGCTGAGCAGTCAACCTGCAGCATTGTTTTGTGAGAGCACAAATAAAGCTATGAAATCACAGGTAGGTAAGTTGATGATTGTTAATTTATATATATTGCCCTTTATAAGTGCTTTTTTTGGATGCTGTGACTGAGAATCAGTTTGTACAAAAATTGAGTTAATGTTTCCAATTTGCCATCATGATGATTATTCCCTTTTGCATGGGGCCACGTTCATTCAATGAATTAGTAAATAATATGTGAATATGTTTTGATATTTTAAAACAAAACAATGCTCTGTAGTCTTTACAGATGTTTGGTTATGAGTTATGACTGCGTTGTGAATTAGCTCCCTGAAAAAATTTAACCCTGATGCAAAGTTGAAAGGTTTTGTTTTCAGGATACACAGCTTCAGCTGTACTTGCACAATGAAATGTTTTCCAAATGTCCCACAACAGAATAAATGAATTGACTGGAGTAATATGTTGACTTTCTCTCGCATAGCAGTATTCATTTATCATACTATACTTGCTATTTAGATAAAAAAAATTGTATTTATCTACCGAACAAAAAAAATAGATCATAAATCAAGTTAAATGATTCATATTTGTTCACGTCTGCAGACAATACCTCATTTTCTGTTTTCCACAAGGTTGAAAAGCGCACCTACCATATGAACTACATTACCCACAATGCCTTGCAACAACGCCACAAGCCAAGTGTCGTTTATAGCCAATCACAGGCCACCCAAGATGTTTCTCTGAAATGTACGTGTCACTTTCGGATATTGGTCATCAAAACACTATTTTACTTCCATGTCGACGCGCACGCAGTTAGAACGATGGTAGAGCCGAGCAAGCAGGACATTTGTGCCATATTCAAGAGACTCCGCTCCATTCCCACGAATAAGGTGAGCCTTCCGTACGTACTTCTGGGAGCAACAAGGAAGTATAACTCAGCATCTGACACGTCGTCGCACTTGAAGGAACAGCCGAGCGGAGCTTTAATCCAAGTCGGAACAACGTGGCAGCTGTTGTGCCTTGTCGGAATGTTTGTGTACTTTTCCGCTTGGAACCTAAACCGAAGTAAAAACAAAAAACACTGTCAAGAGTAATTCGCCATTAGCTTTAATGTTGGTAGCCTAGCTAAGCAGCGTCACGTGCTAGCCGTGTTGTCTTATTTTGAACTCTTCTCGAAGATTCTTCACGCCAGCAGCCGCTAATGAAACTAGTGTCACCTCTTTTACCAGCGTTTTCGTTGTTGCTCTGGACTGACGTAACTTTTAACCGCAGCTGTTGCTCGCTCGTGCCGCGTTTAGCTGGTTAGCGAGGTGTGTTGCTGGTACAGCAAATGTGACGTTAACACGGTAACTTAACTCGGTCTTAACTCAGAGCCTGGCTGGCCCCAACCGTGGATGGAATTATCTACACTGCTCAAAGAAAGAAAGGGAACACTAAAATAATTCGGAGAGCGAAGATTCCTGGCAGAAAGAAATATTCTTACTAAATACTTTCTTTCCATCGGGACCTTTCCCCAAATAGGTGTCAAGAACAGCATTTTCCCTTTTACGAAAGAAAGGCTACGGCTATGTTTAGACTGCAGGTCAATTCCGATTCTTTTGCTTAGATGCCTCCTGTATCGGATTTCTTCTTGTCAGTGTGAACAGCACAATTCCGATTTTTTTCAAATGCGAATCGGGTGTCATTCGTATGTGGAAAAAAATCGCACATGTGTGCGATGCGACTGCAGTGTGAACATATATTTGGCATATATTTGATATATATGTCATAGAAAGGCGTGTTTTTCCGTGATGTATTCGCCGATGTAGGCAAAAGTTCTTCTCACCTGAGAAAAATGCAGAGAAAAATTAGCGAGAGCCGCCGAAGCGGCGATGTCTCGCCACTCCACCCGCACGCTCCTTGGAACAGACGTGGCAAAAAGTTGTCTACAAACTTCCATACCAACGTTCTTGCCATCTTTCTTCTTAATCTTCCACATGGAAGAATTTGGTTGAGAAAATATGGACTCCCGTTGCACAAAATCCTTGAAATTGCCGCAAACACGTTAAGGAGTGCATGCTGGTAATGTGCGGATCAATACTGAAATGACGATAAAAGTCATTAAAGTCGAATCCCAATACCTCAATATACTTTAGGGTTTCATATAAAACATTTTTAACCGATTTAAACTGATTGACCCA
Source organism: Oostethus manadensis (assembly GCA_024372805.1). NCBI lineage: Eukaryota > Metazoa > Chordata > Actinopteri > Syngnathiformes > Syngnathidae > Oostethus > Oostethus manadensis. The sequence goes on from QODF01000044.1 coordinate 2,959,436, forward strand.
TGGAGGTCTGGATTTGGAGTCACGCCCAAAAATCATTCATTCATCCATTTTGTATATCGCTTTTCTTCATTAGGGTCGCGGGTATGCTATCCCAGCTGGCTTTGGGCAGGAGGCGGGGTACACCCTGGACTGGTCGCCAGTCAATCGCAGGGCACATATAGACAAACAAGCATTCACACTTACATTCATACCTATGGAAAATTTAGAGTCACCAATTAACCTAATATGCATGTTTTTGGATTGTGGGAGGAAACCGGAGTACCCGTAGAAAACCCACGCACGCACAGGGAGAAGATGCAAACTCCACACAGAGATGCCCAACGGAGATTCAAATCCAGGTCTTCCAAATCTCCTGACTTGTTTGGCCAACGTGCTAACCACTCGACCACCGTGCGGCCCCACACTCAAAATTAAAGTGGAAAAACACATTACAGGCTGATTCAAACTTGATGTCTTTTTGACTTAGAAGTCAAAATGAAGCTCAGTGGTGTGTAGGGCCTCCACGTGCTTGTATGACCTCCCTACAATACCTGGGCGTGCTCCTTGTGAGGTGGCGCATGGTCTCCTAAGGGATCTCATCCCAGACCTGGACCAAAGCATCCGCCAACTCCTCTGCGAGACATGATGTCGCAGGTGTTCTCAATCCGGTTCAGGTCTGGGGACCGGGCAGGCCAGTCCATAGTATCACTGGCTTTACCTGAGGAACCCAGGGCCTACCGCAAAAGCATATGGGTCCCCCAAGGCGTCTGAGGATCTCATCTCGGTATCTAATCGCAGTCAGGCTACCGCTGGTGAGCACATGGAGGGCTGTGCGGCCACCCGAAAGAAATACAAGACCGGTTTCCAATAGGTTCTACAAATTATCAAAGACTGATCCAAAAAATGTAGAATCATTATTTTGGCCTGAATCACAATATGGGGGGGGGGACTATGGTGCCTGGCGGAGGTCTACACTCTCCGCGGGCTTTTCTAGTTGTTTTTGTTTTTATTATACTAATCAGTGTTAACATTAGTCGGCCTCGCTCCAGTGGCAGCGACAGTGTTGCTTTTGGCAGTGATAAATTAAAAAAAATCCAATAATGCTTTATAATTTATACTTGTTCATCTTGTGTGAAATACACAGGCTGGGATTGCTTTGTTTTTGAGCGGAAGTAGAATAATATGAGGTCATCCGTGTTTATGTGAGCCCAATGGCGAGAACCGGACTTGACAAAATAAGGTGATGACCCCCGTCGCAGTACCGTGTTTTTGGAACTTAGGTTTTGTTGAGCTGGGGTTGTTGCCTGTATACGCCTGGGTGTCAGTGAAGTCGTTGCCTCCTTCTCCAAGGTTTGTTTTGACTGCTCAGCGAAAAATCCCAGTTGGGCCAGCATCACCTATGGCGTGTTCCTGTGTATAGACTGCTCTGGAACGCACAGGTCTCTCGGGGTGCACCTGTCCTTCATTCGGTAAGTAACTTCGCAAATATTGACCGTGGTCCGCGTTCCCGTTTCATTCCTACAACGCCAGAACTTTTACCTAAATACTCACACTTTACAAATAATTCAGAAAACGGTCTGGGACCATTGCTTGAAATAACTTTTTTGTGTGTCCATAGGTCCACCGAACTGGATTTTAATTGGTCATGGTACCAGCTACGATGTATTCAAGTGGGAGGCAACGCCAGCGCGGTAAGCGCACACACTAGCAGCATGACCGGACTGTATGTATCCCAAACACTGTTTTTTCTGTAGACGACGTTCTTCACCCAGCACGGCTGCATGGTCAGCGCAGCCAACGCAAAATACAAAAGCAGAGCCGCTCAACTGTACAGAGAGAAGATCAAGGCTTTGGCCACACAGGCCACCAAATGCCACGGCACCGAGGTAATGAGCATCCTTCATATAAATCGTGTTCCAAAATTCCTAATAAAATGTACATATGTTTTGAATTTAGTGACAAATATTTAAATAAAACGGTATGTATTACTAACGGTACATATAATGTCTTTCCCAGCTGTGGTTGGACAGTCAGGGCGGCCCGTTGTGCGCATCACCGCACGACAAGCACGTGGATTTCTTCAGTTTTCACTCACAAGTAACTAACGTTGTTCGTTTTGCTCAGCCTGCGATGTTTATGACACTGCGTGCGTTTGTGCTTTTATTCTAGGAGGTGCCAGAAAATTTAGGCCAAATGAGCCTCAGTTCTGCTCCGTCCGTGACGAAGGGAAACCAGGAGGGCAAAAATGGTATTGTTGTGTTTCATTTCATACCCTGTCATGTGTTGCATGATTGAATGTGTTTGACACCGGCAGGCAACCTGGAGGACGGGCCCAGCGTGGACATGCTGAGTGTTTCCCCTAAAGCACATCCAGGTAAATACACCAACATGACCTCAAATTTAGAGCAAGTATCGTCATGGTCTTACAGCCGTGCAACAAGTGCAAACATTAATAAATACATTGTGTTTACAGCACGTGTTTAAACTTTGTAAACAATCCTCAAATGTCGGTAAATGCACCAAACATGGTAGTAGTGGATTCTTGCTGTATGTCTGCAGCGTCTGGCCCCAAATTTCAAGGCAAATATGGTGCAAAATTTGCATCAGCATGGTCTGGTGTTGCACACAGTTTGGCACAATGTTTACAGCCACGTCAAGAAGCTAATTGCTGATGCTGTATCCGCTTCACAACAGATATGTGTTCACTCCACAACAGGAGATACGTGATGATACACATATTGGAATCGGTTGATATCGGAATCGGAAATTGAGAGTTGGAAAATATTGGCATATCAGATATTGACAAAAAAGCCGACATCGGACATCCCTAGTTCCGACTGATACTCTTAAGGAAAATATGGTTGGCATGGTCTTACTACCGTGCAGCAAGTGTAAACGTGAATAGAAACCTTATAGCACACGTTTAGACCCTATTAAAGAAACTTCAAATCCCAGTAAATACACCAACGTGGTATTGGTAGACCCTCACTCAGAACACATTCTGACCTAAAATCTTGAGGAAAATACGGGCCAGCATATGCATCGGCATGGTCTCCGGGAGAATACACCAACATGGAGTACATAAGGTTTCTCTGAATTTGACTGAAATGTCAAGGCAAATATTGTCCCAAGTTGGCATGGGCTTACAGCCAAGTGTTTACATGAATTGCCATGCAATATTTTGCAGCGCCTCAGGAATAAATGCCATCCTGTCTGCTACCCTGTGTACTTCTTCACTGTTTCATGATGTATTTGTGTGATGCAAGCGCACGACTAATTTACGCTCACCTTTTTCCAGAACCTTCCTCCCTTCTCAAGAAGAAGCCGAGCAGTAGCAAGAAAACGGTACGTAAGTCACGCGGGTCCCACACTATCCACAAGCCTTTTCCCAAGATGCGTTGCGTGTTTCCACAGTTGGCGGCCAGGAAAGGAGGTCTGGGCGCTCAGAAGGTGAGCAGCAAGAGCTTCACAGAGCTGGAGAAGAAGGCCCAAGCTGCCGACAAGCTGCGAGAGAAAGAGGAGGATGCCGCCGGCGACAAGAGCAACGCTCAGCCCGAGAAGGCCATGTGAGAACAACGCCGCCGCTGCGAACGTCTCCTGTACGGTCAAACAGGTTGATCTCCTTTCTCCTCCCGCCCTCAGTGCTCTGTCCATGCGTCTGGCCTACAAGGAGCTGGAAGAGCAGAGGCGAAAAGACGAGCAAAAGCTGAAGAACCTGGAGGGCAGTAAGCGGGAGCAAGTGGAGAGACTGGGAATGGGGCTCGGCGTCAGGAGGTGAGCGCCAGACACAAAGACGGCATTAGAGTTTGATCGCAGAAGACTCACTCCCTGTCTTTTTTGTCTTTGCCCCCATAGTGGCGTGTCTCACTCTGTCATGTCCGACATGCACATCATCCAGCAAGAGCGCCCTCTGGCCAGGGCCACCAAACTAGGACGCTTCACTGAGGAGGAGGAGGATGATGAGGGGGATGAGGGAATTTTCAGATCAGGGTAGGATGCTTTTTAATGGAAGGTGCCATGTTGGCATCTTTACGCCCTTTTGTGTGTCTGTAGCTTTAATGCTAACCGGCATTCTTCTTAACACTTGTCATCTTTTAGGTTTGTTTCACGCTACGACAAAAATGACTCCACAGATCTTCTTCCCTCCCGATGGAGCAAGAAAGCCGAGCCGGACTTCTTCCTCACCTCCGCCATCACTTCACAGGACGAGCGGTCGGTGACGAGCCCTCCTTTTCTCTTTTTGATCGCTGCGTCGTCGTGGTGACGGTTTGTTGTCTGCCGCCAGGCCCGCCACCCGCAGGAAGGCTGAGCCGGCGCCCGTGGTGGACACAGGAGAAGCTCAGAGGAAGTTCGGCGACAACGTCAAAGCCATCTCCTCGGATATGTACTTTGGGAAGCAGGACAACACCGAGGTATCAACACTTTTCTGTCGACATTTTGTCTACAGCTCTTACCTGCTTTTTGCTATCATCCATACTTAATGACATAACACATATCGACCACACCAATAGAGTTGAATGCATTACCAAAAAACAGCCAATGACAGAAAGGAGTGAAACATCCATAGATGTTTTATTGTTATAGTTCGTTACAATTTTTCTGAGGAAAGATGTTTGGTTATGAAAATGGAGACAAAAAGTACCCACAAAACATCTACAGATGTCTTACTCTTTTTTTTTTTAATTCCATTTTTTTGTTTTGGTTAGTTTTTACAACGACCAGTCCAGGGTGTACACCGCCTCTCGCCCAAATTCAGATGGGATAGGCTCCAGCATACCCGCGACCCTAATGAGGATGAGCGATATAGAAAATGGATGGATGGATACTTGATGGCCATCATCCATATTTAACTAAACACAATAACGTTGATTACATTAGCAAGCAAAAGAAAAAAGCATTTGACAATAGGAAATGAGAGGGACAGAAAGCGAGAAAAACAGTAACCACAAAACATCTATAGACGTCTCACTTGTTCTGTTTTTCCTTTTTTTTTGTAGTTTTTGGAACTTGATTGCTGTCGTTAATATTGAATTACATAAGCAATATTGACCATGGCAATAATGTTGATTTACATTTACCACAGAAAAAGAAAAAATGGAATGAAAAAGAGCGAGACATTCGTAGATGTCTTATTGTAACTTGGTTTTTTGATGAGAAAAAAGTTTGGTTAAGAAAACAAATGCAAAAAGTAAACATCTATGGATGTCTCACTTTCTTTTTTTTCCCCATTTTCATTTTTTGGTAGTTTTTGTGATTGCCGTCATCAGTATTTAATCAAATAATACATTTTGACCACAGCAAAAAAAGTTTATTCACATTTGTTTCATTTTCATTTATATTTGACTTATTACCATCATCAATATTGAATTGAATCATGCAAATTAAAGTTGATGAGTTTTCTGCTAAAAAGGAGCTATTGTTATTACATTTTTAGATTCCTATTGCGCCTTTTCCTAAAGTGACCTTCTTCAGGCTTCTGATTGGCTAAGCTGGCCCAGGAGTTGTTTTTGTAATATCGTTAGCTTTAATAGTTGATTGGATTGACTTCCCGTCGTCAGTACGAAGCCAAGACCCGCTTGGAGAGACTCGCTGGGAGTTCTGCCATCAGCTCGGCCGACCTGTTTGACGAGCCGAGGAAACAGCGCGGTACGTAAACGACTCTCACGTGTGTGTGTCATCATTCATCAAGACGAGTCACACGAGGACGCTTCCACGCTGTCTTTGAATGCAGCGAGCTCGTACCGCCTGACTAATGTGCTACCTGGCGCTCCCGACATCACGCAGCTGAAACTGGGAGTGCGCTCCGTCGCTGGGAAGCTCTCCGTCATGGCCAGCGGCGTTGTTAACACCATTCAGGTCCCCGTCAACTATCTTTAATAAGCCTCTTTTGCTGTAAACAACACTTAATCACGCTTTGTTTTTTTCAGGATCACTACAGTTCTTGAACATCAACTCAGAAGATGAACACCTACAAGGTGTTCTGGTTTGCAATGCAGCGGTCTGAGCATCCTACAGCTACAATAACGCATGTATTGTCGAACGAATGCCAAGAGAATCATTTCGAAGTATATATTTATGTACTATGTAGCGGTGTATGAAGGTCTCTGGTCATATGAAGGTTTAGTCTTTCTCCACTCCCCCAAGGTGCACTTATATTTTGGGACACCACCAAAACTATACAATTGATGCGTTCCAGTTAATAATAATTATGCATTGACAAACCAGGCTAGTATTGCTGCACCTTCTTCTGACTCTTGAAATGCAACAATTTGCAGGCTTAGCTTTATCTTGCAGGCTTAAAGGAACGTCTCAAAGATAATGCAGTTTTGCACTATATTCTTTCTATATTTAGATTTTGTGTTGGAATCGGTTCACTTCCTGGTTTACAGGACTCCTAATTTGTGGGTATGTTGTTTTTTTATGTTTAAGGTGGATGTTTTTAAGCCTGCCTTTTTTTTTGTTGCTTTGAGACAAGGCTCATATCTTTGATTTAGATTTGGGCGGTGGCACTCAAGTTTAATTTTAGTCTCTCATTACAGCACAATGGCAACACATGGAATGGCTATTAATAGAGGAGTCTTTCAGGACAAACATTTCCACCAAATATTTATGTGATTCCTAAAATCCAAAGATTGTGATATTGTGCTATACTGTTTTTTTTTTTTTTTTGCATTTACCCAAAAATATGGACAGATGTATGACTCCCCCCCAATTTTCATATATTTTTGGTAGTATTTGTAATGTTTTAATTATGTACGAAATATCGATCACGGCAATAACGTTGAAGTTGTGTTAGTTGCTATAATGACGTTTACTTGTGTTGGTTAGTATTATGTAAAAGAGTAGTAGTACGTTAAATCACATTGTTGGCATTTGACATGTTTATTTGGAAGCATTTCAAATAAAATGGCTTACATCTGAGCTCATTTGTTGTTCATGTGTATGTTGCTTATGTTAAAGATTGTTTTATAACTGCGTGTCGATTTATTTGCAAGTTAATACGCAGTTGTATTGATTTCTATTTGTCAACACGTCTGGCAACCGCTTACGTGGCTGCCTGAGGCGTTTAATGGTCTTCTTGGAGCGTGGGAGAGCTGAGTTATTGGCAGTGATTCGACACATTCCTATATATATAAATAATAAATAAAGCGTTGCAAAGTCACGTCAATAAGCTGGTTTTTAAAAACATTATATTCATTGAAAATGTTTATACGTCCATAATGCTCACGTTAGTGGTAAGGTAAGGAAGTGGCAACTTCCGAGGGTTCATGAATGCATCCTTTCTCAAGCACAACCGGGTTGAAAGGAAAGAGTTGTTCAAAAGAGATATAACCGTAATTCCCACTTTTTCCTGAGTTTTCACATTATGAACATCCCCAAGAAGCTAAAGTGTTTTTTTTAACGGCGGCCCTTGAAGAAAACCGGTAAGCTTGTTTTTGTTTTTGCCCTGTTCGAAGTTTTCCTTTTCAAAAAAGTGCTTTTCGTAAAAATGCCCGCTGAGGTGAAGCAGAGAAAGAAAAGGCCAAGTGAAGATGTCTCTGCAAACTTCAAACAAGAAGAGCTAAAAGTGAAGAACGAAGTCGGACGAACGCGTAAATCATCAAGTTTGGACTTTAAAAGCATCATGTGCGTTTTGTCGCTCGGAGTCTGCGCAGCGCTCGGCTGGTAGGTGAGATGTCACGTTAAACAAACGACGCTTTTCGGCCTTTTCCCCACTTACTAAACAGCTTTGTTGTGCCCCGGCCGCAGGGCGGTGCTCCAGCAGCATGAGAGGTTCTCCCAAATGGAGGAGAAGTTACGGCTTTTGCATGGAAAGACGTCAAGTTTGACTCAAATGGAGGAGCAAGTGGAGAAAATTACCAAAAAAGTAAGTTTTTCACAACAGCTACTTAAATGAAACGAAAATACAGGGTCAGAAAAAACAAGATGGAATAGACACTTTTTGGCCAACATAATTAGCACTGGGGATATGTCACACTCGTTAAATGACACTCCAAGGTTTTTTCCATAAATGTTTTATTGTCGTGCTGAAACAGCAAAACAAGCATCGGCGTCTGTTCTGTGCAACACGAATAACTGCATCGTATGCGCTCTTTTACTACGGTAGAGCGAGCGTCGTCTCCAATGCCCACTCTTACCGCGGCTGCCATCCGGTGGCGAACGCGAGTATTGCAGATGGGTCTGTCTGCTCAGAATGAAGTAACACATTATTATGAATTTGAATAGAATTTTAAAAAGTGCCTTTAAAATTAAATCGAATGGATCAATACAATATGGGGTAGAAACTTTTTGGCAATACAGTCATCCCTTATCACGGTAGGACTGCATGGTAATACATAGAATATTTTTGGAGTTAGAACATTTAAATCTAGTCGCTCTTGAGAAACGCCTTTGGCGGTAAGAATCCCAACATAAATCCATTCCAGTGACTACAGAGTCCAACATGTGTAGCTTCCCTCCCTTAGGTATGCCCAAAAATGAACAAATCCCATCCACCTGTTGGCCTTAGTGCTTCCTCCCTCCTGTCTTGTGTTGCGGATGCAGCTTGCCGCCGCCGAGGACGACCTCCAAGAAACGCTCTCCGCCATCTCTGTGGCCACGGGACTCCGTCAGGACGTGTCCACGCTCCACGACACCGTCCTTGCCATGCAAGCGGACGAGACCTCGTCGTCGGGAGACCTCCAGGCGGTCAACGCCCGCTTCCTGAACGTGACGGAGACATGGCAGGTCCGTCTTGCCGCTGCGGCCTCAGAGCTGGCTGCTCTCAAGGCAGAGGCCCGGGAGGCCTACACAGGGTCCACAGAGAAGGTAAACGAGGCAGAGAGGAGGCTCAGGGCGCTGGTGGAGAAGCTGGAGGAACTTGAGGACAGCACCAGGAGGAACGCCCGGGCATTGGAGCGCACCGAGGCGGACGATGCCAAGCGCGCTCAGGACCAGCTGGACTGGAACACCAAACAGATCCACAAGCTGGAGGAGAATGTCAAAAGGCTGGCCCGCAAGGAGGCGGAGCTTAGCGTGGCGCTTCAGGAGCACATCCCGCGGGCGCAGGAGTGCGAGGAGCACATACCCCACGTGGAGGAGGCGCTGCGCTCCATCCTCAAGCTGGGCGGCGACCTGAGCGGGGCGGAGAAGCGCCTGGAGGAGGTGACGCTGCAGGTGTTCGGGGCCGAGGACAGCATGCTGAAGACCCTAAACCAAATCCTGGAGATGAGGCAGGAGGTGGACGCCCTGCAGGCCCGGAGCAGCATCATCAAGATGAAGAGCGAGCTCTCGGTGGTACGGGAGGCGGTGCATGAACTCACCATGGTGCTGAGGGGGAGTCGGGTTACTGACGGAGATGAGGATGAGGAGAAAGAGGAGCTGGATGAGGAGTGGGTTGAAGATGATGGCGCCAACCAATGATGTCATGCACTAGGGACAAGGAGTGTAGCTGTTTTGAATCATTCTGGACTCCTGAAGTAGTTTTACTCTGCAATGGCTCCCTCTAGTGGACAAATCGCTGAATTGCGGCTTTTAGCTCAAGCTCTGTTGTAAACGTGACGTTTTACGTTACAACGTGTTAATAATCGTAAAGTAGCAAAAGTGGACATCTTTGAAAATAAAAAAATTAACGCGCTAAAAAAAGACGTTTGAAGTAAATGTGTCTTATTTCAACGCATCGGGCTAACATTTCAGCTAAAAATGGCCATCATCTTTCCACAGTGCGATGACGTGCGCCTCCTGCTGGATGACGTCGGCACTCGGAGCCGAGTTCTCCAGGCCCAGCTGGAGAACCTGGACCGGGATGTCCGCCATCTCAAGGAGTGGGCGTCCAATTTGAGTGAGAAAAGGTCTGAGCGGCAGGTGAGTTTGGACGCGCTGACCGGCGCCGTGGATCAGATTGAGGCGAAGACATCGGCCATCACGACAGACTTTGGCAACAAGGTAAGTTAATTTGTTGCTTTAATCGATAACTAATCCACAATGAACTCCTTTTGTTTCCTTTTTAGGTGGCGTCAATGAGGACCGACGTCCGCCGCATGGACGGCTTGCGCTCAGAACTGGAGTCTCTCCTGACACAGGTGTCCCAGCTGGAGGACAGAGTGTCTCAAGCGGAGCACAGCATGGTGAAGCGGATCGGCGACGTGCTGGCCAGCAGCATTGACCGCGTCTCCAACCTCCGCGCGGCCTCTGAACGCAACGCGCAGGCCCTCGAGCAGCTGCGCCGCCGCCTCCCCGAGTTTGACGCCGCCGACCGGGACGTGTCCGAGCGACTGAGGGAGCTGGAAGGCGGCCGGGCTCGGCTCATCCGGACGGTGAGCTTCGTCGGGGACCTCAAGCCCAAAGTGGCCGCCATAAAGCGAGACTTTTCCGCCTTTGAGCCGCGCCTTTCTGACCTGACGGTACGCATCGGAAGTCTGGCGGAGGACATCGGGAAGCGCGGGGAGGAGACTGCAGAGTTGAGACGCGTACTGGACAATCTCACATCTGTAGAAGACATAAGTGACGAGACTGAGCAGGCTGCACTTTTATCAGAATTTAAAGGCACGGCGCAGCCAATATGAGCAACACGCCGCTTTTACTTTCACGATCACTGATCTGAAAATAAACACTGGGGACTTTTCACCGGCACACATTGTCCTTTCAAGTTATTTCGCTAATTTGGTGACTGTCAATACAGTTTATTGAAAAATATTATTAGTATTAATATTATTACATTTTTAATTTTAAGTGTTTTTTTAATGATTTACATTTATGTACATTTTTATTTTCATTGTATATTATTTTAAGTATTTTTATTTTCTTGGTATAATAGGAGAGACTTCAGTGGAATTTAATTAAATTTAAAATGATTAAAATTTCTTATTTAATGTAATAAAGACTCCAATGAAATGAAGAAAAACTTAAATAAAAGTAAAATATTTAATTAACTGTTCTTCAACAGCAAAAACAAAAGTGGTAAACTACCCCAGTCAGCAAACACAGTTTAGCTTCTTTTATTTAATTATATTTAATGTTTTTATTAAACATTGCACATTTAAATACTTGTATTTTTTTTATTTTATGTATATTTTATATTCTAAATACATTCTATATATTCCATTCCATTTCCTCGGCTTATCCGGTTCCGGGTCGCAGGGGTAGCAGTTTCAGTAGGGAAGTCCAGACTTCCCGTTCCCCGGCGACCTCTTCCAGCTCCACTGGGAGGACACCAAGGTGTTCCCAAGCCAAGTGTGAGACATAGACCCTCCAGCGTGTCCTAGGTCTTCCCGAGGGCCTCAACTCAACTCATCACCAGGTGGTGATCAGTTGACAGCTCAGCCCCTCTCTTCACCCGCGTGTCCAGAACATGCGGACGCAGGTCTGATGATACGACCACATAGTCGTTCATAGACCTGCGACCTAGGGTGTCCTGGTGCCAAGTGGACCAGGACATCCTTATGTTCGAACATGGTGTTTGTTATGGACAAACTGTGATTCGCACGGAAGTCCAGTAACAACACACCGCACGGGTTCAGGTCAGGGAGGCCGTTCCTCCCAACCACGCCCCTCCAAGTCACACTGTCATTGCCCACATGGGCGTTGAAGTCTCCCAGTAGACCTATGGAGTCACCAGCTGGGGTGCTCTCCAGCACCCCTCTGATAGACTCCAAGAAGGCTGGGTACTCTGAACTGCCGTTTGGCGCATACGCACAAACCACAGTCAGGACCCTTTCCCCAGCCCTAAGGAGTAGGGAAATAACCCTCTCGTTTACTGGGGATGACTCCAACACAGAGGCACCAAGCCGGGGGGCTAACAATAAGCCCACACCAGCTCGCCGCCTCTCCCCTGCGGCAACTCCAGAGAAGAACAAGGTCCAGCCCTTATTAAGGAATTTGGTTCCAGAGCCCAATGTCTCAACCTCTTCTACGAGCTCGGGCTCCTTCCCCACCAGAGAAGTGACATTCCATGTCCCAAGAACCAGATTTGGCCGCCGAAGACCAGGTCGCCCAGACACCCGCCCTCGACCACTGCCCAAATCACACAGCACCGGACCCTTATGCTTGCCCCTGCAGGTGGTGGGTCTGCGGGGGGGAGTTCCTGTGTGGCTTCTTCGGGCTAGGCCCGGCCAGGCCCCACCGGTGAAGGCCTGGCCACCAGGCGCTCGCCTGCGAGCCCCTACCCCAGGCCTGGCTCCAAGGTGAGGCCCCGGTATCCCACGTCCAGGCGAGGTGCGGTCACTCCTCTGGTTGTTTTTCATAGGGGTCTTCTGAATCACTCTTAGTCTGGCCCGTCACCTAGAACCTGTTTGCCTTGGGAGACCCTACCAGGGGCATAAAGTCCCCGACAAGATAGCTCCTAGGATCACTCGGGCACTCAAACCCCTCCACCGCGGTAAGGTGGTGATTCACGGAGGAGTATTATATTCATTATGATAATATTTTTTATATTATATTTAAAGGAAGCAATTTAGCTGCCTTTGATTAATTTAACAAATTTAATTTAATTTAATTATTAAAAATGTATTATTTAAAATTCCATTTACATTTGTATTTAATTAAATAAATAATTAGATTTAATTTAATTATTCAACATTTCAAACTAAAAAAAAAGTAAATAATGTGTATACTTTTTGATTTGTATTATATTTATATTTTATATTATGCATAAATAAAATAATGTAAATAAATCTATTATTTCATATATTATTATATTTAAATATATACATCTGGTATTTTTGTAGATTATATTTTAGTTATATGAAACAACTTATTGGTGCAGCAGATTCTGACACAGATGGTGTTGGCTACTGCCTTCAGTACCTGGTCATGGCGCCATCGGTACCTCCCCTCTCCCCGTGCTTTCGGGCAGCAGCTCAGGATGTGCTCCAGCGATCCTCCTGCCGGGCACAGCGGACACGATGGTGCATCCGACAGACCCCGGCAATGCAGGTTGGCCGGGTTTAGGAGGACAGCATACACGGACTGGATCAGGAACTTGACTCTTACTGGCTCTGACCTCCAAAGTTCTGACCAGGTGAGTCTGTGCATGGTCTTGATTGAATTTAATTAATCATTACAGAAAATAAATAAATAAACAATTTAAATATTTGTATATTTTAAATAAAAAAAAATTGTATTGATTAACACCCAATCTGCTAAATGGTCATAATACAAATATTTTATTCATTTACATTTAATTTGAAATGCTCCCCCAAAGGCGGCGTTGTTGTTGTGAAATACACGTCACAGGTACAAAAGCGCTTTAAATAAGCCCTACTGAATTTTTTTTCGTGTCTGTAGCGTTAATGCTAATCAGACTCCCTGCAAATGGAAAAAGAAAAATCAATAAGATGCATATTTTTTCTACTCTAGCCCACAATATTAATCTTGCTAGTATTTTAAATGTGTACTTTGCAATATTGTACAATCACACATCACATCTTCCGGCTGAGTGAATTTTAAAAACCTTTCCTGCAAATAGCACCATCAGCATCATTTATTTAGTGCTCTATGTTTACGTCGAATTCTACGTCGCACTGAGTCGCCAAAGAAAGTTCCTAGTTTGTGAATTGTTCACTTACAATGGCAATAAAGTTTTTCTGATTCTGATTCTGAAAAAAAAAACATTGTTTACAATTTCAAGCAATTATGCGGGGATCTGCTGTAACACTGCAACTTTGCACTTTTTATTTTATTCAAATACATTTCATTTCAATAAAATGCAATTTAAAAAATAATATAGTGAATTGAAATAAAAATGTAAATAAAAACTGCAATAATGTTTTACATTTTGTATTTATTTTAAATGTCATTTTAATTTGTTTTATTGTGAATTATGAATTTAATTTAAATAAAGAATACTACATTAAAATCAAATTAAAGGTATTTACTTATTACTTATTGCCTTTTAAGTTTCTTTCAATTTAGTATTTTAATTTAATGTAAGAGGGCACTCTCCAGTTAAATTAAAAAATTAAATTCTATTGACTTTAACAGGAAAGACTCCAGCTTATTTTAATTTAAAGTAAAGGTAATACAATAATTATTTATTTAATAATTTCAATTTTTTTTGTGGAATTATTAATTGAATTAAATTTACTTCAGAGAAACAGATTTTCAACAATTTCAAAATTCAATGGAATTTAATTTCTAAATTAAATTGCATTTAAAAACATAATATAGTCAATTAAAATGAAAAAAAGTTATTGAAACGGTATTATGAATTATTAATGAAATGAAATGGAATTGAACGGAGGGTCTCCAGTTAAAGGTCGTGAAAAGTAGAAAGGAAGGTAAGAGGAGCGGCGGAACGAATGGTTGATTTTGGACTTTTGGATTTTGGCTCCGGGCGGTGAAAGCAAGTGAAAGTGTCCCCATGAATGACATCACACATAAAGGGCAACAGGAGTGTTTTATTGTAAAAAGCTGAGTAAACAATCCAGGGAGTAACCGTGCAGGAAGTGGAGAAGGGGAAGAAACCAGTGTGGAGTTCGCAGATCATCAGTCCAGCTCGCTCCTACGTGTGCAAAATAAAGTCCACGCGACTACAAGAACCCCATAAAGTGTTTTACAGACGCTCCTTCTCGGGTGAAGTCGTCAGAGTGTGTGTGTGACCTCCTGCAAGGTTTTCTGCATGGAGGCGATGGCCTGTCCGTGCTCCTCCACCATGGCAGCGAGCTCCTCCTCCCCCTTAGACGCTAGCAGCTTCCTCTCCAGCTCCTCCACCCGCTGCCCCATGAGGGAGTCTGTGGCGGCCATGGTGTCCTGGGTTTCCCCCATGGAGGCCACAATGGACTGGAGGTCCTCCAGTCTGCTCCTCAAGCCCTCCAGCTCCTTGGGCTTTCCTTGCTCCTTCTCGTGGGAGTCGTGCTTGGACGCAAGAGACTCCAACTTGGAGAAGAGGGAATCCCCGCTCTCCTCGGATGCCTTCAGCCGGGTTTCCGTGTCGTCCCATCTCTTCTGCGACTGAGCGGAGACCTCGCTGAGCTTCTTCTCGACGTCACGTACACTACCCAGTGCTCGCTCCAAGCTGCCCTCCAGCACACCGCTTTGATCCTTTAGGGCTTGGACGTCCATCTCAGCCGCAGACACGGACAACTTGAGGCTTCCGACCGTGTCCTGCACCAAAGATCTCACTGAATCCACCTCCTGTGACAGCGACGCCACTTCCTGGTTGCGCGTCTGGAGCTCCTCCCTCACGGAGGCGATCCGCTCCTGGATGGACACGGCGGAGCTGTCGGCCTCCTGCTTGGCCGCCCTGATCTCGGCCACCGCGTCCACGATGGCGGAGAGCTCCTGCTTGACCAGGGCGGGGTCCTCGATGCCGCCCAGGCGAGCCTTGAGGTCGGCTAGCTGGCTCTGCACCTCGCCCTGAGCCTCGGTGAACTCGGCCACGCTGGCGCGCACCGAGCTGCTCACCTCCTCCAGGCGCTGCTCCACCGTCCTCTCTAGGGAGAAGAAGTCACGCTCCCGGGCCTCCTTCACCTCGCTGATGCCCTCGGAGAGGTCACTAAGGAGGTCGTTCTGGAGCTTCTGGAGGGCCTCCTCCACTCTCCTGGTCTCCTCCTCACCCTTCTTCATGCGGGTGATGGCGCCCTCCAGCTCGACGCGGGTGGCGCCCAGCGACGACTCCAGACCGTCCACGGCACTCCTCAGAGACCCCACCTGCCAGAACAACGAGGGCGGCCATGTTGGTAAGTCCAGGCCATGCATTCGCACAAAAGAGCAAAAGTATTGGGTCATTACACTACCTTTTTTGTTTATTTATTTATTTGTTCGTGTATTGGCACCTTTATGCTGGTAAAATTGGAATATTTTCCCTTAGAAATTGCTACTTTATTTAGGTAACTTGTAATATAATCTATATTTTGGTGAAATTTGGACCTTTTTCTTGTGTATTTATAATTTTTTGTAAAATTGTTTCTTTCCCCTTAAAGTGTTATTTTCCCTCATAACTGACTAATTTGTTCTTGTAATATTCTAACTTTTTTGTAATAGAGAATATATATTGGTTAAATTTATATGTTTTCCCTTGGTATTTATGACTATTCTTGAAAAATGTGATTTTTTTCCCATAGAATTGTGATATTTTCCCTCAAACAACCACTGTATTCGTGTAAAAGTTTTTTCTTGTGATATAAGGACTACATTTTGGTTCAAGTTGGATGTTTTTTTTGTGTACCTACCACTTTATTTTTGTAAAATTGTTTTTTTTTCATAAGATTCTGATATTTTTCTTTAAAAAAAAAAATTGCTGCTTTATTCATGTAATATTCCAACTTATTTCATGTAATATGATAACAATATTCTGGTAAACTTGGGGACTTTTTTCCTATTAGCATACACCATGACATTTTCCTCTATTTATTTTTTTACTTACTTTGGAATAAAATTATTATTTTTTTTTACTTTGTCATATTTCAGCTTTTTTTCCTTACTTTTTCTTCTTGTAAATTTTACTATCTCATTGTAAAATTTGGACTTTTCCCTCCTCATTAAGTAGTAAATTCATTCATTCATTTTCTATACCGCTTATCCTCATTAGGGTCGCGGGGATGCTGGAGCCTATCCCAGCAGACTTTGGGCGAGAGGCGGGTTACACCCTGGACTGGTCGCCAGTCAATCGCAGGGCACATATAGACAAACAAACACTCACACTCACATTCATACCTATGGACAATTTAGAGTCACCAATTAACCTAACATGCATGTTTTTGGAATGTGGGAGGAAACCGGAGTACCCGGAGAAAACCCACGCACGCACGGGGAGAACATGCAAACTCCACACAGAGATGCCCAAAGGAGATTCGAACCCTGAACCTCCTGACTGTGAGGCCAATGTGCTACCCACCCATACACCGTGCAGCTAAATAGTATATTTTTCTTATAAAATTCAAACATTTTTCCACATAAATGCACTGCTTTTTCCTTGCAGCTTTTTTCTTGTAATATTTTGATTTTAGAGCCCGCGTACCAGTAGTGGTACTCACACCACAGTTTGAGATTCTATGTTTAAATTGTAACTTTTATTCTTGTATAATTCCAATTTTATTTGTCTAAAATAATATTTTTTACCCATACAGTCGTGTATTGTATCATGACAAAATTATTCCACTCATTAAAAATATTATTTATTCCACTCATTAAAAAAAGTGACTTTCTCTCATAAATTTCAGACCTTTTTCTGATCAAAATGCTACTTTTTTTTACTACACCATAATATTGCAACTTTTGAATTGTAAAACTGAGACGTTGCAGCCTGCGTACCGGCGCAGGTACGGGCACCACAGTTTGAGAATCAGGTGACAGGAACAAAAAGTGAAAAGAGTTGTGTATGTTTGGTTTTTTGTTGTTCTGGGGGGACTTTTACGAGATTTTGGAACGTGCCTGTGGGATTTTGTGTCTATCTGTGAGGTCAGAGGTCAAGCTCTTCCTCACCACACGCATCAAACGAGGCACTGTGGGAAGAAAATTTTGATTTTCAAGACTGAAAGGCATCTTGTCTATTTTCTGAGAGAACTAGATTGTTGAGTAGACTGACAAGTGGGACCACCCAACCCCCCCACATCCTGCTACTCCAAACTCCCTGCAATGAATGAAAGACTTGAGGAAAAGTTATTCTACAGCCCTGTAGAAGTCGAGCAGTGACATGACGTCGAGGTTTACTAACCTGCTGGACGACTTTGTCCATTTTGCGGCTCATCTCCGCGCTCATCTGAGCACTCTCGGCGTTTTTGGCGCTGGTTTGGCGGATCTCCTCCACCACCTTCTGCAAGTGGAAGGCAGCCAGGCCAGCCCCGCCGAGCATGGCCGCGTAGAAGAGCGCAGACACCAGGCTGCCCAGACAGCTCCTCCCGGTGCGTGGCCGCTGGGGTCCCGCGGAGCCGCTCATACCGTTGCTCTTCTGGGGCTTCTTCTCATCCTGGACCGGCGCAGCAGCAGCCTTCTCGGTGGTGGAGCTCTTCTGTCGGTTCTTCGCAGTCATGTTCGGGGAGTTTGAGATGCTGTACTGCCGCTTTTTGCCGTCGTGGATGGATGGATGGATGTTTTTCTTGGTAGCTTCAACCCCACTGGAGGAGCAGGCGGCGTATCAGGGAGCGCGTCGTGTCTTTGCTGAGGCTTTTCACAGTGAGGTATGCGGATGGGGGACGTCCCAACTTGAACTACTCGGTCTTAACTTGCATAAAAAGTTCAAAAAGTTGCCGGAAGCTTCGAAGAATCCACTTCAGTTGGTCTTTTGGTGCTTGTTTGTGTCGCAATCGTGATAAAAATGACTTATTCTGCAAAAAAACGTATCTACAGGGGGCGTGGTCAACAAGCAAAACATTCCTTCACACTATTTTACATTTAATGCAATAAACAATTATGAGTACGGGTAAGAGTCACTGTGGTGACACCAAATATTATTTAAAAAAAAACTTGTGTAAAAGTTGGGTGGAACAGTGGTGGGCGGAGCTTAACTTTTATACGTGGCAGCACATCCCATAATGCCATCTCACGACACAAAACGCAAACACTTTTGGATGAATAACACTACAATAAGACATATTTTTGCTCCTTTTTGACATTTCCTTTGATTAAAATGAGAAAAAAACATCTGTTTGACGTGTAGGGGTGTTTTATTTGTAGAACATGCCTCAAACGTGTGCGTGTGTCGTAAAAAAAAAGAATACTGTTTCAAGAAAAAGTGCCAATTCATGAACGGACAATGACGTTTATGCTGCTCAAACACGCAATCCCAGTTTTGGCCGCTAGAGGGCGCCAAAGAACCGGTACTGCTACAACTATATGGCCACCATCTTGCGATCTAAGTGCATAAGTTTGGACTGGACAAAACAATACACTATCACTCTCGCTTAAAAGCATGTAATTTAATTTAACGGACGTCAAATTGTTCTACTTAAGTAACAATTGCACCGAATATGAAACGAAACGAATTAAAAAGCATGTGAATGCATTAGTAGTTTCCGAGCGGAGCCTGAACACACCACCACAGCACGCCCAGCCCCGGCTACAAGAGACGCTATTCGCGGTCGTCCAGGTACTCTCTTGGGGTTACTCCTCTCTCCATCCGCCCCTTTGGTGAAGCATCCTGGATGAATTGGAGTACAACTGTGCTATGTCTTCCCTCCGACCCCATGAAGCGGGAACACGTTCCAAAATGAAGACGGCTACATTTTGACTCATCCCTTGGTACACCCCCGGCGAGCAGCCAGTCTGCTCGGACGCCCGGCGGCCAGGACCTCCCGGCGTCATGGCTGGGCTCATTAAGAAGCAGATCTTGAAGCATCTCTCCAGGTCAGTGCGGAGGGTGGGGGTGTCATACCCAGTCGTCACCGAGCTAATCGAGGCTGCTTACGTGAAAACAGCCGTTGTGCGTGAAATGCGTGTCCACTGTGGCTTGGCGGGTGTTGCCGACCCACGCAGCCGCATTGTGACGACTGTCAACCGCCGTTCGCCTCCCCGTGACCCTCGCTAGCCGGCTAAGCTACTAGCATTGCTTAGCTAGCAGGCTAGCCCGGTGCTAATCCCTCGACATCAGCGCTGTCGAGGCGACAGGTCGAACAGGTCGCTCGGCTCTGCCAGATTGACTAAAACAACAATCTCAGCCGGCCGTTTCGTGTGTGTGAACGTGACAAGCAAAACACAGCATGGTTTATGTCTAGCCAACGCACACGAAGGCACCACATCAACATGCGACGATAGCAAGTTTTATTAGCAACTTCTCACTTCCTTTGTGCTCACGGTTCATCAATAACGCCTTCGTTTTCACACCGAACGAGCGCCCCCTTTTTTCTGCTCAAAAGCCAAATCAGACGACCTAACGACGATTTAAGCTAACAAGCCACACGCTGCTGTGACCTCCATGTACGTTTTTCTAGATGCATTATTCATTCCTGTCACGCACTTTCCTCGAGGGACTTCCTGGTTGCGCTCCTGTGACGTCACGCAGCCCACCTGCTGCCATTCACCTGCAGGACAGTCACACCTCTTTGACCTCATTTACCAGCTAGTCTCGCACCTTCCTTTTAGAGTTTCAACTCGTTCCTGACAAACCAATGATCCCGATCAACCAATAATCATACAGGGACATACTGTATAAAACCAAAGAAAAGCTAAACAGACGATGTTAATGTTGCGTGAGTGACAGGCGTGGTGTTTTGATGTAATAGTCTTGTTTTGGAATTGGTCCACGCCCAAAGTCCATTCTAACATAAGGCAATGGCACCAACCTAAAAACCTTTCATTCAAAATGACAGAACAATGAACATAACATTTGGTGTACTAGCATGCCTATAAGCAACAAAACTATTTTCCAAAACAAAACTACAAGCACAGTATCAAATTTAACACACATCTTTTAACTTTAATCCAAAATGATGGCACAATGAACACAACATGTGGCATACTGACATGCCTAGAAGGGATAAAACCATTCTTTTATCTTGCCCAAAAAATCTCCAATATAAAATTGAAACATCTTTTAACTTTAATCCAAAATGGTGGAACAATGAACACAACATTTGGCCATTTAGCAAGCCTTAAAATGACAAGACCATGTTCCTCTCTTGTCAAAAAAAGGGGGTGGGGTGGTTAGGTAGGTGTGCTTACACAGCCTCGGGCCGTGTTGTAGGTGTCAACACCAACACGGGTCACACGTCCTTGCAGTTTTGTCTCTTGATGAGGACAAGACCTTGTGTGTGTTTTAATGGCACATCCTAAGCGATGAAATGCACTCATTGCAGTGTTGCGGCTGCAGATAAAGTAACTAGAAGCGTGGATAAGAGCGTCACATTTGCTTTCTTGTTCACGCCAACCTTCTTGCCATCTCGTCCGGGTGATAAA
Organism: Oostethus manadensis; assembly: GCA_024372805.1. Classification (NCBI taxonomy): domain Eukaryota; kingdom Metazoa; phylum Chordata; class Actinopteri; order Syngnathiformes; family Syngnathidae; genus Oostethus; species Oostethus manadensis. The sequence continues at coordinate 2,980,223 of QODF01000044.1, forward strand.
TATTCCCCGTCCTTCACAGCCGGCGTGGGGCCGTTCTTGAAATATTCCTGCTTTAGAGTCGTAAAATTACTATGTTTTTCTCTCATAAATTGGAGTCTGTTCCCTTCTTTCTTGCCTTTCCCCCTTTTTATGACTCTAAAAATATTGCTTTTTTCCCTCAAAATGCAAGTTGTATTTTTCTGTTTTGCCCGTTTTTTCACGTAAAAATTTATTTTTGTAATCATCCTACTTTATACCCATAGAATTACTGTACTGCATTTTTCTCACAAAATTAGGGCTTTTTTCCCATTTTTCACACTTTTCCTGCTTTATTCTTGTAATATTACTACTTTATACTCATAAAAATACTGCTTGTTGTTTTTCTTCCATTTCTTGCACATGTGTATTTTCTCGTATTATTCCAACTTTATACTCCTAAAATGTCAACTTTTTTCCTCATAATATTGTGACTTTTTTCTTGCATTTTTCCTCCCTTTTTCTCGCTTAAAATGTTTACCTCATTTTCATATTATTGAGTTGTTTCCTGTAAAATTACTACTTCATGCTAATGAAATTACTACACTGTTTTCATAATATTGTGACCCTTTTCCTTGCATTTTCTCCCATTCTTTTCTTATAACGTGTTTTCTTGTAAAAATACAGTGTTATTTTTGTAATAATCTTATACTATACTCTAAAAGCACCCCCCCCCCCCGGCTTTACTCACTTACAAATGTGACTTTTTACCAAGTAGAATGTATTTTTTCTGGCATATGCAGACTCATTCTTGTAATTTTGGATATTATTATTTCTCTCAGTGAGACAAATATGCCCCTTACCTCTTTAACTCTGCTGACTTATTGATGAAGTAGTAGCAATTCAATCAACAGGACATTTGATCGTGTACAAGGATGAATATTTCACCGGGAGGTCTGAGATGCTTGAGCAGAACCATACCAAACATATTCGTTAGTGTGTTCTGTGGCTGCAGTGTTCAGGTTGTGTCTGTGCTGTTGCTGAATAATTTACAGACCTGGAGAAGAATGTGACGCTGGCTGGCAGGAGGAGGTGTGGGCTGGAAAGAAGCTCTAGCGTTCTTTTTCCTGCAAGTCCACATCGAGCATTTAGTGACACCCTGCTGGCAGATAACCAGTCAACAAAAGGCTGGGAACACCGAGGTCATGTGTGTTTCGATGTGTTTACTTGAACCGAAGAGCCAACCCAGTGAACACACACAGGGGCAAAACCCTTTTTTGGACTTTGTGTAAACACTCAGACCGCTAGAAAGTGCTTATATTGGTCTCTAACACACAAAGTTGCTTTTTATCCGCCTCTCTCTCCTCTGCATCTGCCAGGTTTGCCAAGAACCTGTCTCCTGACAAGATCAACCTGAGCACGCTGAAGGGGGAGGGCCAGCTCACCAACCTGGAGCTGGATGAAGAGGTTCTGCAGAGCCTGCTGGACCTGCCCACCTGGCTGGCCATCAGCCGTGTGTGCTGCAACAAGGCCGCCATCAGGGTGAGTGCTGGGGCAAACAATACAGAAAAATGGACTGTTCTGTCTGTCTATATGGTTCTCTTTCCTTCATTAAATTAGCAGTAATACATTTTATTCTGTGTTTTTTTCACACTATTCACCATACAGATCCCATGGACCAAATTGAAGACCCACCCCATCTCTCTGGTAAATTGAGTCTTGTAGGAACCATCAAATAGAGCCCTCTAGGCATGAAATAACACCCCTGTATTTACCTTTACACCCCTAATACGCAATTATAATGATTATTATGTTATGTCTCACGTTCTGGCGACACTTAGTGGCCACTGTAGAAGAATTCTTCTGCCTTGTTCTGTATTTTACTTTACTATTTTTATGCTTGAAAATACTTAACATAGGTCAAGAAAAACGTGCAATTTGCATAAATGTGCATTTATTCTTACTAATAGGACGTATTCAACCACGAAACAGGAGTCTTTTATTCATTATTTTTTCAAAAACCACTGTATAGTGAGAGAGGGAACGATATTCAAACTGCAAAAAACGACTGTATTATCCCAGAGCATAGAAAACCTGTTTACGACCCTTGTGTACATCCCTTTAGTGACCTTTACACTCCTTTTACCTAATATAGTAGACATAATAAGAAAAAGTAAGACAAATTAGACATAATTAAGACTTGTGTGTATGTGTGTTGTTGTAAATGTGTCCCAGTGCTAAGGGAACTGAGTGGGAGAGCGGACAGGAAGTGACTTCAGGGGGTTCATAGTTTTATCATGGCGTGGGGTACGGCTGCAACAGTAGCCTGTGGTAATGATTATTGTGCTTGTGAGATCATTAAAACTTGCAATAAAAGCCTGGCAATCAAGTCTGGTGCTTGTGTGTCTCAACGAACACTGTAACATTACTGACACCTAGTGACAAGTGTCGAGTATACATGTAATCTAGGAATATTATGGGAATAAAGTAGTAGAAAGTCACAATATTATAAGAAAACATAGTCAACTACAAGAAAAAAGTAAGAAAAAATTATTTTACAAGAATTAAGTCAGAAAAATACAAAAATAAAGGGAAAACAGTGTGAAAAATGAAAAAAAGGAGTATGAAGTAGGTAGGAATATTACAAAATTCAAAGTATTAATTTTACAAGAAGGAAGTCACACAAATAAAATAAAGAATAAAGTAGTCATAAAATGGTGGGGAAAAACTTAAGTGGGGACTTACTGAATACTGTGGTCAGTAAGTGCATGTTTTATACAGTAGGATTTCATACAGTGCCATCTTTATATTTTACATAAATTGTCCATTAGAGTTTGAATGTGAGTGTGAAAGTTTTTGTCTATATGTGCCCTGCGATTGACTGGTGACCAGTGCAGGGTTTACCCCACCTCTCGCCCAAAGCCAGCTAGGATAGGCTCCAGCATACCCGCGACCCTAATGAGGATAAGCGGCATAGAAAATGAATGAATGAAATTCAAAAGCCAATGAGAGTAATGATTTGGTTGCTTGCTGTGCAGACACTAGATAAAGTGGAAATGGAAATGAGCACCTGCGATGAGCCCCGCCCCCCCAACGGCCCCTCCCCCATTGCGACAGCATCAGGTCAAAGGTGAGCCACACAGGAAGTAAAATTGAATCGCGTGAATCCTCACTGCCGAGGTACCTGCGCCCCAGTGAGTACGGCTTTGCTGAGAAGGTGGTGGAGGGGATGTCCCTGTCCATCAACTCCATCGTGATCCGGATCAGCGCCAAAGCCTTCAACGCCTCCTTCGAGCTCTCCCAGCTGCAGGTCTACAGCGTCAACACCAGCTGGAGCATTGATGACCTGCGTTTAACTCGCATCCAGGACTCTCAAAGGGGAGAGGTAGGAAGCTCACTCGTCACCAGCTCTGGACCCGCATTAAGCTAAGAGCCGATTTTTGCGTGCGGTCCAGATCCTCACCTTCAAAGAGATCAGCTGGCAGATGATCCGCATAGAGGCGGACGCCATTCACAGCTCCGAGCACGAGATGCTGAGCGCCCCAATTCGCCTCATCACCAACCAATCCAAGATCAGAGTCACTCTCAAGCGACGGGTCAGGAACGCATGCCTGAACATTCCTGCCTGAGCCGTGTTGTCATGTGACATCTTCCACTCCCCGATCCAGATCAAGGATTGTAACGTGGTGGCCTCCAAGCTGATTCTGATCCTGGACGACCTGCTGTGGGTGCTGACCGACTCCCAGCTGAAAGCCATGGTGCAGTACGCCAAGTCCCTCAGCGAGGCCATGGAGAAGTCGGCGCAGCAGAGGAAGAGCATGGCCACAGAGAACCAGGTACAAATCAAATAATCTTTTGTAAAATCTTCCCAACTCTACCTTCTTTTTCTGCGTGCCAGGTCTCGTCCGCCCAGTCCTCATCCCAGCAGGTCTGCTCGCATCAGACATCCACGGCCGCCGACCAGAGCGCCACCATTGCCAAACAATTCAGCACCTACGATGTGTGTGAGACGTCGCATCACCTGCAGATCAAGCACCTGGACCTGCACATCTGTGACGACATCCACGCCGTGGACAAAGGTAGCCACGCCCGCTCTCACACACACACACGCACACACGCGTATACCACCATTTCTTGCAGTACAGTAGTTCCTCATTTATGGCAGTAGTTTGCGTTCGGACCTACCCACCTTGAGTGAATTTCCTCAAAGTAGATTCCTTTTTTATGAAAGAAATATATTCATAGTTATGGCATAGAAAACCTTACAGTCTTATAAATACATTATAACATTATTAGATCTCTCTAGACATGAAATAACACCCTTATAGTCCCCTTTATACACATTATGATCAATACAGTAGACATAATCCGAGAAAATAAGCTATTTAAGACAGTTTACCTTGTAAAGAATCCATGGCGAACTTCAGGCATGACGAGACGATACACATGAATGGATTGATGAGATGACACGAGATTACTTTTAACTCGTTCTATCCCAGCCATTTTTCAAAAGACAACCCCTTCAGTAGCAGCCTTTTTAGACCATTTTCACTGATCTTTCAAGGCACACAGACTTATTGTGTTATATTGTGTTATACTATATAAACATGGAACCTACCAAAACAGAGGTTAGAGTCCTGTCTTTCATCATAAAAAATGTTTTTTTCTACCTTTTTCTGTTGCTAGTAATCAGCAGTAGAACAGGTAAGATTTAGAAAAAAAAAAAAATGTCAAAATAACACAATGACTATTTACAGTTTTCACATTTGGAATTGAACTATGTGAGTTGGAACCAAATGTGTGTCCACGGTTAAGATTTCCTTTTTTCCGCGTGGTACGCAATCCAACAGCTGGATTTATGCAAGGGCTTCCTCTTTCCGCCATGTGGGTTTCCCCTCCTTTCATGACACACATCTGTCACCTAGTGGCCGTTTTATGGCATTCAAATTGCTACCCAGCCTAAGCCATTGGTAGGGGGTTGCATCATCGCCTCGTTTAAAAGCCGTATAAAAACGTTGTTGGGATCAGGCTCACTTTGGTCTGTTTAATTGCAGCGATCAATAAGAGGATCACCGGTGGAGCCATGCAGCTTTCCTTCAGCTCCATCTCTCTGGACTACTACCCCTTCCACAGAGCAGGTAGGACCCCCACAGCGGCGGCGCATTTTTTCTGCATTTTGACCCCCCCCCCCCCAATTTCTCATTCTTTCTCCAACAAGGTGACAGTTGCGCCCACTGGATGCACTACAGCGAGGCCACTAAGACCAGAGAAGGTTGGGCGCGGAGCCTCCTGGACGAGTTCAAGACCAACGTGGAGATGCTGAAGAGTGCAGTGCTGGACCAACAGGGCGTGGCTCCTGCACACAGCTCACCTGGTAAACATACACGCTGCTTGTTGATTGTGAGGACCTGAAATCGTCACACACACACACCGTGGGTTTTCTGTCCCCAGTGTCCGTTAGGGACGATGTATATTGGCCTATTGGAGTAGGGCTTAGGGAGGCAGATGGAGGCCTGGTAGAGTGGAGCCCACAGTCTCCAGCACACTGCTGCTGGTGCCTAGAGCCAGGTACCAGCGTGTGGTGTGTGTGTGTGCGGTGATACACACCTTGTGTGAGGCTCAGTGGTCTCCCCCTTTGAGTCCCCGGCTGGTCGCTCTCCTTGTTGCTCTTCTCTTCATTCTTTTTTCTCTTCAGGGAAGATCAGCACCTCTTCCAGCACATCCTTCAGCCCTCCCCCCCAGAGCCCCAAGGCCCATCTCATGTCTAGCTCTGTGGTCCTCAGGATGGCCGACTTCAGCATCTACCAGGTCAACTGTTGGATCAAACTGTGGTCCCATGTCCATTTGTCTCACTAACGTTTTAGGATTTGGTGGTTTTTAGGTGTCCACGGCCGACCAGCGTCGCTCCAGTCCCAAGACCATGATCTCCTGCAATAAGAAGACCTTGTACCTTCCTCCTGAGATGCCAGCCATCCATGTGGAGTTTACAGAGTACTACTTCCCCGATGGAAAAGACTATCCGAGTAAGACATTGTGTGTTTCAAACACAGCGTTAGGGTTTTCCTAACCTGATCTCTTCTTGCGGATTCCTCAGTCCCGTGTCCCAACCTCTACGTCCAGCTAAACGCGCTGCAGCTGGTCATGGATCCTCGCAGTCTGGTGTGGCTCAACCTGTTCGCTCTGGACCTCAGGCAGAGTCTGGAGCAGTTTATGGAGATCTACAAGCTCAACAACTCACAGAAACCCGACGAACACGTGGACATCAAGGTGGACGGCCTCATGCTAAAGGTAAAGGAGGCTGGCGTGAACATGGGGGCTTCAGGAGGTGTCTCCTACTTATGGTCTCTCCTTCTTCAGCTGGTGATCCCTGCCGATCGGGACACTTCCTGCCCGCTCAACCTGCCTCGCTCCATCTCTGTGCAGACGTCGGAGATGGTGGCCACCAACACACGGCACCCGGCCAACTGTACCCGTGCCCACCTTGAGGCCCTCCTGCAGGCCTTCCAGGAGGAGCCCTTTTTCTCTTCCTCCTTTGTCTCATTCCCTCGTTCGTCCTCGTCCCTGCCTCTCCTTCACCCCGTTTTCCACTACCACGCCCACGAGCAGGACACCAGGTTGCACGACATCTACCGAGGCCTTGTGTTGCCCACCATGCGGGCGGATGCCCTCAAGATGCCGGCTGCCGCTGACTTTTGGGCGTTGCACTTTGCACAATTCTGGGTGGACTACGAGGGCACCCGCGGGGGTAAGGGACGACCACAGCCTTTTGTGGAGTCTTTCCCTCTGACCGTGTGGGCCTGTCAACCCGCTAAGCTCCTCCAGCACCAGGAGAAGCTGAAATGCGCCGCCGGGTCAAGCATGTCCCAAAGCACCTCTGTAGAGACCGCCGGGCGCCTGCAGCGGAAGCGCCTCCTGAAGGAGTACTATAGCACTGATGGCGCACCCACGGCGTCTCACAGCCCAAATGCTGCATCTACAGCGCCAAGTAATGGACTCCATAAGCCGCACTCACTGGACAGCTTGCCTTCCTCATCCTCGCCTAGCCAAGATGCGGATGTGCATGCGCTGGTTTACGTTCAGAAGCATTTAAGCGCTCAGGTATGTTCACACTGGACACGGCGGAATTCGTGCCGTCGTGGAATTCGTCACGGCTATGTTGTGTGTTCACCAGGTGAGCCATCGGCAGTACGTCTTCTTGATGCGTCTGCAGCGCAGCATCAAGGCCCTACAGCAGACGCTGCAGCAGGACCTGGAGGAGATGGGCTCCAAGAGGGACCATAAAGCTTCAACGCAGCGTCCGGCAGACCACCAGCCCTTCACCGTTTGCCTGGGCCTCCTGCTCAAAAGCGCGGAGGTCGCTCTCCTCTTGAAGCCCGTAGCGCAGCCAGAAGGCTCACAATCTTCTTTGGGGTCCGAACCATCCCCTGCAGAGAGAAGAGGGACCTTGGAACCCTCAGCGGTGGACCAGATGTTGTGTGCCGACGCCCTCGATAGCAGAACCCAGCGAGGTCCTGAGCCGCTCGTCCCCACGTCCGCCGCACACACGTACTCAAATCACAAGTCCTCACTGGAGGAGAGGACTCCTGGGAAGTGGGGTTCAGAAGAAGGTGAGGAGGTTTTTGACGACAGGGCAGGCGCAGGAGAAGCCGGAATTCTGTCATGTAACCCGCTCGGTGAGGAGAAAGCTGCCAACGCCAAGATAGCTCAGTCAACGTCCAGGTATTTATTTTACACCACATTGACTCCAAGCAGCGCATTTGACAGCAAAGTCAGTCGTTAATCTTGTAGGACATCAACCACACTACAAAATCTCGTAAATTGTCTCCTAAATTGCAAATAAATGTTCTTGTGGTTCCTGTTCTACCATGAATACCAGCAATGTGCGCGTTCACCTCAGCATGCCACCGTCTCATTCTTCTCACGTACCATTTCCCATTTCATCAACAAATTGTCCTAACTTCCTTTTTTGGCCTCTTTGACCTTGGCTTTAACCCTTGCAGCTTGTGTGTGTGTGTGTGTGTGTGTGTGTGTGTGCGTGCGTGCGTGCGTGCGTGTTCTCTCTCAATAAAGGAAAGGAAGTTTGTCTGTCGTTTCCGATCTCCTCAGCTCCTCATCTACCAGCAGATCCACTTCTCTTTATTCCATGTCAAACATGTAAGGCCCACATGGATCTGCGACTAGCTGTGCTAATGAGTGTGTGTGTGTGTGTGTGTTGCATCTTTGGACTCACACATAACAGTGAAAATGCATGTGCTTGTGTGCATGACGTGCTGGTTCTTGTCTCTTTGTGTTACATCGATAGAGTGTGGATTTGGAGAGCTGATAAACTGCCTATTTCAGTTTAATTGTTGTTTTATGTACTTTTTCGAAGTGCTTTTTGTCACACTCGCCCTTCTTGCTTTTGCATATTGTAGCTCTAATTAAAAGCTCATTTAGATCCAAATGTGCAAAAGGTCAATTCTACCAATTTTTCAACTGATTACTATATCACTATAGTGTATAAATACTATATATATATATTTATATTATATATAATACACATACATACATACATACATACATATACACACACACACCATGAAAATCAGTTGATATATATATCAGTTATCATATATCAGTTTATATATATCTATATACATAGATATATGTATCTATGTATATAGATATATATATATATATATATAGACACACACACACACACATACTGTTGTTTTATACAAGAAAACATGTGTGGTGTACAACTCTGTGTGTGTGCGTTGTAGTGGACGTTTGATGCGGGATCGCTCCCAGTCCAGTTTCTCAGTGTCCTACAAGAACATGAAGAAGAGTCCGTCCCTGCAGTCTCTGGACAACATCTCCATAGACAGCTGCCTGCTGGAGGACGGGGACACCTACAGCCTGACTGAAAGAGGTGCGCACGCACGAATGCACCGCTCAATTCACCGATCTAGGATCCCGCCTAAACCTGTAAAGCAGCGATTCTCACCTGGTGGCCAAAAAAAAAATCATGCGATGAACATATTACCTTGCAATGGGTAGCACGTTTAATTTGAAAAGCAAACACTTGACGCGTATGGGGTTTTTTGGAGGCTTACGGTGTGATCATCAGTCAAACGGCAGCTAACTCAGCCTAAACGCTTGACAACATTCACCCGTATGTATGTTGTCAATCAGAAGGCTCAACAAATATTTTCATTTTTGAATCTAGCAAAAATGTGACATACACAGTAAAATGTTGTGAGAAAGAGTACCACAAGCTACCCTGCATGCCTTGCTGCAGGAATATATGGGTGTTTTTTTTAGCATGGGTATTGCGCGTAGATATTTGTTTGTATGTACAGTAGCGATCAAAATAATAGCAGTCTAATGTAACTAACCATATTTAGTATATAATGATCAGCTCCAGGATGGTCAAAGACAGTCTGGAGTTACCTGTAAGTACTGTGACAGTTATATGATGTCTGTGTGAAGCTAATCTATTTACAAGAATCCCCCGCAAAGTCCCTCTGTTAAAAAAAGGCATGTGCAAAAGAGGTTACAATTTGCCAGAGAACACATAAACTGGCCTAAACATAAATGGAGAAACATTTTGTGGACTGATTAGAGTAAAATTGTTCTTTTTGGGTCCAAGGGCCGCAGACAGTTTGTGAGACGACCCCCAAACTGTGAATTCAAGCCACAGTACACAGTGTAGACAGTGAAGCATCGTGATATGGGCATTTTTCTCCTACTATGGTGTTGGTCTATTCATCCCATAGCAGGGATCATGGATCAGTTTGCATATGTCAAAATATTTGAAAAGGTCATGTTGCCTTATGCTGAAGTGGAAATGGCTGTTTCAACATAACGACCCCAAACACACTAGTAAACCAGCAAAATCTTGGTTCCAAACCAACAAAATGTATTGTTTGGAGTGGTCAGCCCAATCCCCGGACCTTAATCTGTGGGCTGACATCAATAACGCTGTTTCTGAAGCAAAACCAAGATATGTTATTGAATTGCGGAATGTTGTTAAATAATTGGAGTGGAATAACTGCTGAAAGGTGCCACAAATTGTTTGACTTCATGCCACATAGATGTGAAGCAGTTATCAAAACCTGTGGTCATACAACTTAATATTTAGTGATTCACAGGATTGCAAAATCTTAGAAACAAAAAAGTTTGTACAAAATAGTTTGTGTTTTTATGGTCAGCGACAGACACTACTTTTTTTCTTTTTAACACAACCGTTTGAACTAATTGCCCAATTGCACAGCCTTAACACTAAAGAATATATTTGTTTTGTATTCCCACGTGGTGCCTTAAGTTGGTCGCTTTGTGTTGACGTGTTTGGATGGCTTTTTTGTACAAGCTACAGATTGCATCTAACTATTGTGGCGCCTCTAGCGTGCAACATTAGCACTGCCATTCCTGTTGCCCGCTACAGATTCCATGTTAGAGGTTTAAAAAGTGGAATTTAGAAATGCCCGGTGGGCCAGATTAAGACACTTGGAAGGCCTGATGTGGCCCCCGGGCCGCAGTTTGTCCATCTTTTGATATAGCCAATAGCAAGGGTGCTCCAGGAATTCTGAGCCCCATTAAAACTTTTATTTTAATTAAATGTTCCACAGCCTGGTGGAAAAGGAATGGGGTGAGGTTTAAGTGTTATAAAGTGCAGGAGTGGATGCCACGAAATTGCTTTGACAATCAGTGCTTAATATTTTTACGCTACATTTGAGCTCAGAGCCTCAAGCCTTTCTGCTTTTTTGTTGTTTAGACAAGATAGCAGGATCATTTTCACCCCTCTCACCAGAAGGTGGCAGCATTGTGCAACATTACAGGAAACCTTTTTTTTTTTTTGTCCTGCACAGACCACATGTCCATCGCAGGAGTTAAGGCCGCTGTCAGCGAGCATACCGCCACCGAGGGCGCCGGCGACCCAGAGCAGGAGGGAGCCGTCTCCCCGGACACCGTCAGCGCCGCATCCCAAAGCATCGACGAACCCTCTAAAGACATTGTAAGATGACGTATGCTGCTCTGTGTATGTATTACGCGTGTGAGGTGTAATTATTGTGTGTGTCCGGTCCAGGTGTCTGTGCTAGTGCTGAGGGTGCACTCTGTGTGCGTGGGCATGGAGGTGGTGGGTGAGAACACAGCCCTGGCTCTGGAGGTGGACAAGGTGACGCCCAACCAGCTGGGCAACGTCAGCCTCAGGCAGTACCTCAGCAGCCGCAGCCTGGGTGAGCCAAGCATGCTGCCACGCTTTTTACCTCACATGAAAAGGTCCTTGACATGATTAATCAACTCATTTATAAACATATTCAGAGTATTTTATTTATTGTTTGTTAAAAAACAAAAACATTTCTAGTTGATGGTGCCAGCAATGTCGCTGTCCAGTCTCATTTCCTGAAGTGACACGATGGGAGTGCTATCACTGAGCTACATAAACTTGGCGGGGTTCGAGACAGAGGATGTTTACAGTCACTTAGAGACTGTGAACATCCAGCAGCAACACAACATTTTGGCATGATTATATTTTGATGAAAAAAAGGAAACAAGTTGACAATCTACGTTTATTTACTTTGCTTTAACTGAGAGGTTTCACCGCAATGCCGTCATTTCCGTAAATGAAAATAAACAGCGAGAGCTAGTCATGGGTGGCGCCAGGAACTCTGTTCCATTTTTGAAAGCGACCAGGAAATTCGCAAAAATGACAATCTGAAACCTAATTACATTGTAAACAATATATATATAACATATTTAAGGAAAGTTGATAATTCATGTCAGGGACTCACTCATTCGTATCGTGCACGGGGCCGCTTTACACCTAAAATCGGGCACATTTGGCTCGTGTGAGTGCTCTGTTCTGTGTTGAAGTTTCAAATTGCAGGAATACCGAAGTGGGGGTACACCCTAACAAGCTGTGGTCTCATTCTTATTTACCTTGCTCTTCACAGGTATGGTGTGTTCAGTGCCTGCCCAGAGCAGTCAAGGTAGCGTTTGTGTTCGTGCATTACCTGCAACTTGGCGTGCGTGCTCATGTTTGTTTTTTCTCCTCCGGTCAAAATGCTATTTGCTGCACTCAGGACTTTGCTTACACTACTAACACTCTGAGGGTTTGCAAATGAAACTAGGCGTGTGGGACTCCCATGGAGTTTTTGTTTGATGAGGAAGTGCTTTTGTTGTCTGTAGCAGTGGAGGAGAAGAAGCCACGTCATTGAAATTTATATTCTTTCAAAGTCTTTGAAAATCACATTAATGAACAAATCATGCTGTTTGGTGGCTGACTATGGCTTGTCATTAGTCAAAATATGCATACTTAAGCAAGTTTTACTTTATTTTTGCAAAATGAAAAATTTTCAAGCATATAAAATGCTAAATGAAGTAAGCCACAAATGTAAGGCGTTCAAAGATGTTGTGATATGTAGTATTCCGTATTGGTCACTAGGTGTCAGTAATGTTACTGTAATGTTGTAATGTCGGAACAACAGGCTTTTATTGCCGCTTTGAATGATCTCACACTTGGCACAATAATCCCTAACACGGGTTACTGTTGCGCAGTAACCCACATCAAGATAAAACTCAACTCTAAACCCTCGACATCACTTCCTGTCCGTCACCCCACTCAGCCCTCCTTGCACCGGGACATCGTTTGAATTTGAACGATTCCGGTTCCGATTCAGGTTGACTCTTGAAAAGTAGCATACTTAGTTTGTAGTCTCAACAGCATGAGACAGGCATTGTTTATTGTTTGACTTCTGACTGCTTAGAGGAAGTCTGATGTAGCACATCAAAGGAGGTACTGTGTTATGTCTACGCCATGAATGTGTGAACATGAATCATGTTGGTCCATCTTGCCATTTCTACAGTTGGTATTGAAACTAGGAATCAAAATAAAACATTTTTGATCAATCGGTCCCGGTTCCCATTGATGCACGAGACTAGCACAACCCAAGTAAACGAGTGTAAAGCTGACTATAGGGGTGTTACGTCATTACTGCAGCGATCTAATAATGTTTAAAACCTTATCAACAAGGCTGTTAACAGCTTTTTATGCTCTAACTACAAAAGTAGTCTGTCTATAAATAAGGAATCCAACTTTGTGGAAAAATCATTTATCACGGTTGCGTATGAAGTCAGTGAACTGTGACAAATGAGGAATTACTGAATTGTGTAGCGGGAGTCAAAGCTTGACACCCTTCTGCTTTGGCCTTCACGGTGAAATACGTAAACAGACAGAGAGAAGATGAGTGGATACGATGAAAGCAGAGTGTAGAGATGGAGAATGGGACTACAAGCCGGAACCTTACTGAAAATAAAATAATCTTTCAAGCTAGAGATGCATGCTAATTTTTATTTTCACCAGCCAATTCTGAGTATAGGGGGAGAAGCCAACTGCTGTGGCCCAGCAAGGTGCACTGTATTCGGGCACACGTTCCGAGCAGCCAGTGTGATGCCACGGAGGTGTCTGTCAAACCTTTAGCACTTTTCAAATGGCGCAGCACTGGCGTTTGGTGGCTGATAAGGTTTTTTGTGTGCACTATGTTTTTTTTTGTCCTTCCTCTTAAAGTGAATGTTTGTTTACAAGTCAGCTTTGGGGAAGTTACGACAGGCAGGAGAAAAAAGGCGCCCTTGATTTTCTGACCCGCGCAGTACAGGTAATCTTGTCTCTAAATTGAACCGAACCGCAACCTTAAAAATGTAGCGTCATTCAAGGGCCGTGACATTGAGCTCTTTCCCTGCCTGTGTGTGTGTGTCCCTTTTGTAAGAGGCTAAATTTGACAGTAATAGACCGAGCGCTTCCATTATTTGCAACATTAAGCCGGCAACCTTAAACGTGTGTGCAACTTAAATGAATCTCAAATCTTCCTCGCTGCCTAACTCACCCCACCCACCTCTGCTTCCTTCTGTCCTCCCTTCCCTCCTTTCCTCCATCATCTCACCACTGCAGCAGACTTTGCAGTTTCAGTCCAGTGATCCCTGGCGATGAGCGTTTCCTCTCGCTGTTTGCACCTACAGTATCTCTCCTCCTCTCTCTCTCTCGTCCCCCCTTCGGCGCCATCCTAATCCTCCCCTTCCTCCTCACACCACACTTCCTGCTTCGGTTTTGTCATCTAAGCGTGTGTGTGTAATTGGACCTGCTGCTGTGCTATTAACCCGGCCTTCCCCCAGCAGGTGTGTGATGCACTCTTTGCTATTGTGATGAATTTTTTTCAGCACCGCCACTTCCTGCTTGACGCCTCTAATCTCTCATTCAGACGTCTCCTATATGCCACCTCTTTTTTTTTTTTCTTTCCTGTGGAAATGTTGCCCCCATGCACTGTGCCTCATACAACACCGAAACAAACATGGCCGCCTCTCCCCCCCCCCACCCTCCAACCACCCTACTACAGCTGGTGCCGACGTCAGCTCCCCATCAGTGTTGGGCCACAGCCGCTGCCGCACCCCGGAGTTGTGGGCTCGCCTGGAGAGCGGCCCCCGCGCTGCCGCCTACTCGCCGCTGGCTGAGCGCAATGGCTTCCTGCAGCTGCGCCTGCACGGGTACCGGGCGAACCTTCTGATGTCCACGCTGCGCAACCTGGCCCAGTTCCTGGAGGACGACACGGCGCCACAGGTGCTGCCCATGGAGATCAGCGTTATTGACGCGCGCGTGGACCTGAAGGTGGGTTTTTTTCGAGTCTGTAATTGTGACGTAAACGAGCCAAACCTTTAGCTTAATTTTTAAACCTCATTTTCTGGCTCCTTAAGAATCGCATTGGTCATTGAGTTGGCAGCTGCTGAGTTTAGCTCGATGGCTAGTGGACCCGTGCAGGTTACATTGGCACCGCTACTCATGTTAGACAGCATTGATAGCAGGTTGCTACACTGCTGTTGAGGATAAGTTCTGAGCTTCAGGTGCTTCCACCGTAATTGCTCTAATTGGACTGTATGATTTTATTGTGGAAAAGCACACTTTCTTCCGTTTCCAATCATGCCAAAAGATTAGCCGTTCACCTCCAGTCTTCTTCCACAGGACGACGGGCCGCGCGACAGCCCCGCCAATTCGGAGCCGTCGCCCATCTCGCTGCACGTAGACACGCTGGTCATACACAGAAGAGATGACGGCGCCTTCTCCATCTCCGGAGGTGAGACGCCCGCACGTGCACATGCGCTGACTCACCGCTGTTAGATAACCCCGCCTCCGTCCCCTGTTCTGTCATCTGTCTCCGCCCCCTCACAGCGGAGGCCAAGCGCCGGAGCCGGAGTGAAGACAGCGTTCTGTGTTTGGGTCCTGCGGATGCTGATGCTGCTAGGAAGGGGATGCAGGTCCAAGCAACGTACTCCAGCCCTCGTCCATCGACGCATGAAAATGTAAATAAATCAGATTTAGAGGGTCTCTTTAAATGATTCATCAATTTAGGCTATGATTAGCAATTCGGATTAGATAATCGGAATTGACCGGCCTATTAGCTTAGGCCATTTTTTGCTCATATGTGACCTGTATCTGATTTTTTTCATGTCAGTGTAAACAGCACAATTCAGATTTTTTCAAATGCGTCTCAGGTCTCATTCGTATGTGGAAAAATTGTAAATGGTTTATGTATGCGATGCGACTGCAGCGTGAACGCTCATGTGGCTTATAACCGACATATACGTCATGGAAATGCCTGTATTGCCGTGCTTACCGAGACTTAAAGGTAAGCAGTCATGGATGTAATAGTGATACTTTTTGTCCTTTGTCTTTTTTTATGTTGTATATTAGCTTGGCTATATTTTAATTCTCACCACTACCTTAATACACTTCACATTTTAATATAAATCAATAAATGACTATGATGTATTGTATTTTTTATGCTATGATTTGAAATACCTCCTCCCTGAGTCACCACCTTATCGTGGTGGAGGAGTTTGAGTGTCCCAATGATCCTAGGAGCTAAGTTGTTGGGGGCTCTCATGCCCCTGGTAGGGTCACCCATGACAAACAGGTCCTAGGGGAGGGATCAGACAAAGAGTGGATCAATAGACCCCAATGATGCACAAGAACAATCGACTTCGTTTTCCCTCGCCCGGACGCGAGTCACCGGGGCCCCCCTCTGGAACCAGGACTGGAGGCGGGGCACGATGGCGAGCGTCTGGTGGCTGGGCCTGCACCCATGGGGCCCGGTCGGGCACAGCCCGAAAAGGTAACGTGGGTCCCCTACTCATGGGAGGGGCAAAAGGGGTCGGGTGCAAAGAGAGCTGGGTGGCGGCCGGAGGCAGAGGCCTTGGCGGTCCGATCCTCGGCTACAGAAGCTAGTTGTCGGTACGTGGAATGTCACCTCTCTGGCGGGGAAGGAGCCTGAGCTGGTGCGTGAGGTGGAGAAATTCCGGCTAGATATAGTCGGACTCACCTCAACGACGCACAGCAAGGGCTCTGGAACCAGTCTTCTCGAGAGGGGCTGGACTTCATTCCACTCTGGTGTTGCCAGCAATGAGAGGCGATGAGCAGGGGTGGAAATTCTTGTTGCCCCCCGGCTCCAAGCCTGCACGTTGGAGTTTAACCCAGTAAACGAGAGGGTAGTTTCCCTACGCCTTCGGGTGGGGGGACGGGTCCTGACTGTTGTTTGCGCTTATGCGCCAAACAGAAGTTCAGAATACCCGCCCTTTTTGGAATCCTTAGAGGAAGTACTAAAAAGTGCTCCCTCGGGGGATTCCCCTGTTCTGCTGGGTGACGTCAACGCTCATGTTGGCAACGACAGTGAGACCTGGAGAGGTGTGATTGGAGGAACGGCCCCCCTGATCTTAACCCGAGAGGTGTCTTGTTATTGGACTTCTGTGCTCGTCACAGATTGTTTATAACAAACACCATGTTCAAGGATAAGGGTGTCCACATGTGCACTTGGCACCAGGGCACCCTGGGCCGCAGTTCGATGATTCACTTTGTGGTTGTGTCGTCGGACTTGCGACCACGTTTTGGACACTCGGGTGAGGAGAGGGGCGGCGCTGTAAACTGATCACCACCTGGTGGTGAGTTGGTTCTGATGGTGGGGGAGGATGCCGGTCAGACCTAGCAGACCCAAACGCATTGTGAGGGTCTGCTGGGAATGCCTGGCAGAGACCTGTGTCAGAAGGAGTTTCAACTCCCACCTGCGGGAGAGCTTTGACCATGTTCCGAGAGGGGCAGCTGACATTGAATCCGAGTGGGCGATGTTTCGTGCCTCCATTGTCGATGCGGCCGATCGGAGCTGTGGCCGTAAGGTGGTCGGTGCCTGTCGTGGCGGTAACCCCAGAACCCGTTGGTTGACACCAGTGGTGAGGGATGCCGTCAAGCTGAAGAACGAGTCTTATAAGGCCGTCTTGGCCCATGGGACTCTGGAGGCAGCTGACAGGTACCAGAAGGCCAAGCGGTCTGCAGCTCTGGCGGTCGCTGAGGCAAAAACCCGGACATGAGTTCGGAGAGGCCATGGAAAACGACTTCCGGAGTGGTGGTGGGGTGGTGGTCCCGCTTTTCAAGAAGGGGGACCGGAGGGTGTGTTCTAAATATTGAGGGATCACACTCCTCAACCTTCCCGGTAAGGTCTATTCAGAGGTTATGGAGAGGAGGATGGGCCGGATAGTCAAATCTCGGATTCAGGAGGAGCAGTGTGGTTTTCGTCCTGGTCGTGGAACTGTGGACCAACTCTATACTCTCTGCAGGGTCCTTGAGGGTGCATGGGAGTTTGCCCAAACAGTCTACATGTGTTTTGTCGACTTGGAGAAGCCATTCAACTGTGTTCCTCGGGGAATACTGTGGGAAGTGCTCTGGGAATATGGGATATCTGACCACCTAATCCAGGCGGTTCGTTCCCTGTTTGACCGGTGTCAGAGTTTGGTTCGCATTGCCAGCAATAAGTCAGACCCGTTTCCAGTGAGGGTTGGACTCCGCCAGGGCTGCCCTTTGTCACCGATTATGTTCACTACTTTCATGGACAGAATTTCTAGGCGCAGCCAGGGCGTTGAGGGGTTTCAGTTTGGTGGCCGCAGGATTCGATCCTTGCTTTTTGCAAATGATGTGGTCCTATTGGCTTCATCGAGCAGTGACCTTTAACTCTCACTGGAGCGGTTCGCAGCTGAGTGTGAAGCGGCTGGGATGAGAATCAGCACCTCGAAGTCCGAGTCCATGGTTCTTGCCCGGGAAAGGGTGGAGTGCCATCTCCGGGTTGGGGATGAGGTCCTGCCTCAAGTGGAGGAGTTTAAGTACCTCTTGTTTGAGTTTAAGTCTTGTTCATGAGTGATGGAAGGATGGAACAGGAGATGGACAGGCGGATTAGTGCGGCGTCTGCAATGATGCGAACTCTGCACCGATCTGTCGTGGTAAAAGAGAGCTGAGCCAAAAGGCAAAGCTCTCGATTGACCAGTCGATCTACGTTCCTACCCTCACCTATGGTCATGAGCTTTGGGTAGTGACCGAAAGGACAAGATCGCGGGTACAAGCGGCCAAAATGAGTTTTCTCCGCAGGGGGGGCTGGGCTCTCCCTTAGAGATAGGGTGAGAAACCCTGTCATCCGGGAGAGACTCGGAGTAGAACTGCTGTTCCTCCGCATTGAGAGGAGTCAGATGAGATGGCTCGGGCATCTGGTTAGGATGCCTCCCGAACGCCTTCCTGGGGAGGTGTTCAGGGCACCTCCTGAGACTGCCTCTCAGCTGGCCTGGGAACGCCTCGGCATCCGCTGGGAAGAGCTAGACGAAGTGGCCGGGGAGAGGGACCTCTGGGCATTCCTGCTTAGGTTGCTGCCTCCGCGACCCGACCTCGGATAAGCAGAAGAAAATGGATAGATGGATGGATGGATTTGAAATACTGCACACTACGTTTTAAAATTTACCAGACACATTAGGTGAATTTGCACATAGTATTGAATCTGTATCGCCGATACCAGCCTGAAGTTTATCCAGTATGGAATCAGAAATAAATCATTGGTATCGCACATCACCGGATCACACACCTCAGCAGTCTTTAGTTCCATAAACACACGGAAATGCGAATGATGTCGTACTTTTGCGCATGTACGTCACTTCCCAGGCGCATTTATTTGCTAATGTAAATCAGCACATAAAAAATCAGATTTTAAACAAAAAATCCGAATTGGGAATCCCACCCTGCGGTGTGAACGTAGCCTTATATATAACAATACGTTATATACTGTATTGTTTCTAATAATCTTCTACGTTGTTCCACTTTAAAGGGAATGGTAAATTCAAAAAATGACTATCACTCAGGTAAACAAACATGGAGGCGTACGAGACAGAGGATGTTTACAGTGATTATAGCCAATATTTGAGCAACGTGTCAATAGTTTTTGAGCAGGAAATAACATTTGGAGAAGAAACTGAGAACTTGTAGAACATAGAGATGAAGATTGGTCACCTTCAAAACACAGAAAATGACTCTGGGATTGCTTATCTTTCAATTATTATTTTAAATCGGCTTATTAATTAGCATAAAAGAGCCTTATAGCCTGATTTGTGTTATATTTTGGGTGGCCCACACAAGTAAACATACATATGGCTGTGATGAGATGTTTATGTACGATGTATAATGCTTTACAGCCTTGTTGCTATCATGTAATAGTGTTAAGAACGGTGGTCCCCAAGCTTTTTATCACCGTGAACCGGTCAACGCTTGACAATTTTGAAGCAGTTCGATGGTGGTGGGTGATAAAGAGAGATGTGAACTCACCGTAACGCCAAATCAATACAGTTTGCCACCAAGTGCGATGCTGTCAGTGCATTTCCATTTACTAATGTGGTGGCCAACAGTAATTTCTTCTGTTCTGTTCTTTCAAAGCATTCCAGGGTCTTTTCTTTTAATCCAGGTGTTTGGTGCTTGGCTTCATTCCTCATTAGAGGTTTGTTCTCCGCATATTATGCAGAGCAGCCTTTGTATTCGGGTATCGCCGCCACGATAAATCCATATTTTAAGTAGGACTCCTGGTATTGTCTGTCAAAAGCTTTCTCTTTTTGGAAGTCGAAGGTTCTTGCCCTGTCTCTTCATTGAGCCTTTTCTCCTTTGCAAAGAAACGTTCCAAACATGTCTGTTTCTTACTCATTTTGCTAGCTTATGGGGACGGATTACATTTTGGCGCTCAAGTGACCGAGACGTAACCAAGAGAATCTGGTAATTTTTCAACATAAAAGCTCGTTCAGACTTAAGTAATACATAAAATAGAAATAGTTAATTATTTCTTGTGCGCCCCGGTATCCAGTGGTCGGCAGCCTGGTACTGGTCTGCGGAGCAGTGGTTGGGAATCCCTGGTTTAGAAGACATTACGTAAACAAGACAAGAGTTGCTCTGTTTTGAGGCAACTGTGTATCAGGAATAGCATCGTTTTTTAGAAATGCGCTTATAGCGTACTTTGAAGCCAAAAGCTTCTTGTAAATCTCTTCCTTTTTAGCAGTCATCAGTGAAATGATCACTGCAAAAAACAGAACTTGAGTTGGGTGTCCATATGTCTCTTGTGCTCTGCACTTGCTGTGTCCAGTTTTGTCTTAAAGCTTCCTCTTTTGCAATAGAAACTTACAGTATCACTCGGAAACTGTCAACATCCAGCAGCAACACAACATTTTGGCATGACTTATATTTTGATAAAAATTATACTGAACCAAGTCGATGATCTACCTCATGCTTTATCTGAGAGGTGTCACCCCGATGGCGTCACATCCAGAAATGAGTCTGAACAGCGAGAGCTAGCTTGTCTACAAATGTCATTTTGGCAAATGTACCGTTTTCTTTTAAAAAATGGAACAAAGTAGAAGATACTTACAATGTATAACATATTCAAGCAAAATTGATGAATTATGTCAGTCACCTTTTTAGCATAGTTCTAATTTTAGAACTACAAGTTGTTTTCCTCCTATGTCAACAACTAATAATGTTTTTTTTCTCCTCCTACAGATGCTAATGGAGGAGAACGACTGCTTGAAAGCAGAGTTGTCCCGGGCCAAGAAGGCGTTGGCCGAAGTTCAGATGGAAAGAGACTCTCTGCTCCACCAAATTAAGAGCCTCAAGGTCACAAACACCAGTTAGCCATTCAGGTGCTGGGACAGAATTAGTATAGTTTATACAGCAATGCAGTGGAGTTTTTTTTTTTTTTTACACTGCGAGTGTGCGACAAACGACGGGGACTTTTACTCATGAGGAATCCAAACAGAATCTTGAATGTCACATTTTCCAAGGAATGATCAATTTTGCACCGCTCTCTCAAACCGGGGGCGCTTTGTGCTCTAATGCGTGTACTGAGCTCTTCTGCAGTGTTTCTGTTGAGTGTGTGTGTGTGTGTGTGTGTGTGTGCGTGCGTGCGTATCGGCAAGAACAAGCATTCTAAGGATTTTTTAAGGAACGCTTGTTTTCCGCAAGTACAAAAAAACCAGCAAAAAACTTGCTTCCCGTCTATTTTTCTAGGGAATAACGAGCTTGTGGTATACAATGCAGGTGTACGCTCAAGCCCCGCCCACTTCATTTGTCTTGAACTGTCAAAAGGAACACACCTTCCGCTATTCAAACGCCAAAACATTTTGTCTGTCAAAGCTGCTGAAATGCCGTTAAAAAAATAAATAGGGTCTAATTTAAGAGCATCCCTAGCAAGCTGGCTGTGTGCTCATATATGGTCATGACATTTCCCAGCTATGCTGACACCAGGACCAGCACTGGTGCTTGCAGAAATGGGTCAAAAGTCAAGACCGGGATTGTTGTACAGTTTAAAGTGTACAAGTGACCTTCTTGATATGATATGATAACATGTTGTATTCATATATATATGAATATATGTCGTTCAAAATTCAAAACAAACCCTCAGGACTTTTTTGTAGGACTGCAGGAGCCTTTTGACGCTCAACCAGCATGGTTCGACTGCGCATGCGTCGCTCATCTTCCCCTATTGAGCGTCAAGCTACTCCTGTTTTTTTTTCTTCCACTTTTCATTTTTGGAGGATTCGAACAAAAGGAATGGGGGCCTGTGGATGTTGGACGCAGACCGTCATCATCACCACCATTCTCCACACCCAGCCTCCAAAATGAAGCCGAGAAAAGGGCAGGAAGTCACCACTAGTGCTTTCAAAATAAACGCCCACTCGTGGCTAAACGCAGGGGAAATGGGATACGTGAATGATTAATGTCATTATTGTGTTGTGCTGTAAATTTTCGGCGGGAATCTTGATGGTCGCTTCAGGTGAGTCTTTTAACGAGTCAGGAGTGCACAAGTATTTAGAAAGTAGGGAAGCTAACTACGTGTTACGTGCTAATTGGTACTGTATTGAGAGTGTAACACCCGTCTAACGCAAAAGCTAGCAAAGCGTACTGTGGCTTTAAAAAAGAATTTGAACAAATATGCTGTAATGTAGTAATAATCGTTATATTTCTCGTTATTGTCCCTGGCGTTGAACATCCGGTTTTGTTTTGTTTTGAAACTACACACCGGAATGCCGGTGTCCTTTGCCAGCTAGCATGACACCTGTCTGCACGCAGGAGCACCGGCCAGTGCGGAAGGTTCGTGTGACACAAGCTGGACTAGGGAACCTCTTCCTGGGCCAGAAACGGAACCACCTACAGCCTGCCATCACCCGGACCGGATCAGAGAGGAGGCAGAAGGACTTTGTGTTTTTATTTAGTCTTCGCCGTGCTTCCCTTCATCCTCAAGGAGACACCGGGGCTCCTCAAGCTTGACGCCGGCGAGCGGCGCACGCCTGCGGGGTGGTGGTGTCGGTGGCGGTGTCGTGCACCTGGATGAGCGGGGAGTACCGTGGGACGTGCACCTCTGTAGCCTGCACGGCGAGGAACCCCTCTCCTTTGATGCCTCCACGGTGCAGCCAGCGTGATCGAGGGGAAAAGGGTTAATTTATGGAAGATTGTGGTCCCCGCTGGGCCGTCGTCGTGCACTTGCGTCCGGGATGGGGAAGGAGCAGGAGCTGCTGGAGGCTGCCCGCACTGGGAACGTGGCCGTGGTGGAGAAGCTGCTAAGCGGCAAGAGAGGCATTCTGGGCTCTGGCTCTGGCTCCATTCCGTTGCCCAGCCTGCTGAGGTAAGCCGGTTCTGGTTCTGGTTGCATAGCCATGAGTACCGCAGCCTCCACACAGGGACATATTATCATGACATAAAAAGTTTGCTTTAATGTGCGCAGCATTAGTGTTGGAACCAAAATAGGTGCCACACCTGTGTGGCATGGATTTATTATTATTTTACCTGAGGAGCTCATGTCCTTTCATGTCTCTTGGACAACAATACATCATACTTAAACTAGAAACTCAAAGGGAAGCACCAAAGCTTGTTGTGGTGATTTGTCAACCTCCTCCCACCCCTGCAGCCTCTCCTCCTCGGCCGGGTCGGGCCTGGTTATTGGGAGATCAAAGCGGGGGTGTACAGAAGGCCCCCGGGCAAGGTGACACTCCCTGACCAAGCCTGTGGCCCCTGAAAGGCCCTTATTGGGAAATTTAGCATCGGCATGTTCATAGTGGGAGTTTACGCTGCTTAACTTCTTTGTACACTTTTTCAACGCCAGCCCTTTATTGTGAAGTTGAGAAGTAATATCAGTAACAGGATGTATGTTGAAAGAAAAAAGAGCATCTTTGAAGTTACACTTTTCATGTCATGTGGTACAACTGGTGGTGGTCAGTGTCATCTAATTTGCATAATGGTGGGAGAGCCTCTGAGTTGTGGACAGGGGAGGGGCCCAGCGGGACCTGCTGCTTGTTGAAAAGAGCAATACCTGCTTTCATCTCAAGTTTCCATAAACGGCCAAAGCTGACCCGGGAAAAGACCGACCGAGTATTAATTATCCCCTGCTTATGTTGAAAATTGCTGCTCTTTATGGCTGAGGTCCCGCGACGTCCAGAACCCACAGAGGTCCGCCCACGTGGTTTTGTGTGTCAGGACGGCTGAGGCTTACTGGGAATCGATGCATACGTCTCTCGTCTTAAGGCCTCTGAGCCACTGGCAACATTCCTGAGTCATGAGGTTCCTCTTTATGCTGAAGGGAAAGCACTAAAAACTGTTAAGAGGGACTTAAACACACACAGGATGTAGAGAAGATGATCCGCTGGCAATGACGCGCTCGCTTTGTGGCGTGGAAAATGGATACAGGGATGATGTCACGGCTGGTTGGGAAGGGTCATTCCCATTTCCTGCGTAGCTTGACCTCACCACAAGCGTTTGGGGTTCAACCCCCCGCTCTCTCGGCCCTTGCAACATACGGGTCTTTCTGCTTGCACTTCCTTTTGGTGCGTGAATTAACAAGTAATGGGTCACTCAGGCCTGACAATGCAGTTTGGATGATCATAAGCGGTGGAAAGGTCGTTTTGGGTGATTGTGTGTGTGTGTGTGATATAATTGGCGGTGGTGCTCGTGATGATGTTCTACACCCTCATTCATTACCTTTCCTCACGTTCAAACGGAATGACTCATCACACGCTGCAGATGGCAGCCTCTCTCCTTTCGTTCCGGGGAAAGCCCGACTTGTGTTTTTTTTTTTCCCATTTCTTTTATGTGACGCTCACTGTCTGTTCCCTCCGCCGCCGCCTCCTTTGCAAACAAACAACCTTTAAGTGACTCCCGGGAGGAGACGAGCGCCCGCACTCCTGTACCGCCTGCTCTAATTGGCGTTCTTGCTGATGCTATCCTCCTTTTTGTAAGACTCCATACGCCACTGCCCCCCCCCCACACACACACACACACAGCATGAATACATTTTGTACATTGGCCTCAATGGTCGCAGTGGCCCGGGGTTGAAGGTCAAATGTTAGGAATGCGAGCTAAGATTGTGTGGCTGTCGATTGTGCATAAGGGACGAGGGCCGTGGATGTAACGGAACTAATGCTAATGAAAGAAGTAGCGTAAATGCTACATTGCACCCGGAAAGTATTCACAGCGCTTCACTCTTTCCACCTTTTGTCATCTTACATCCTCATTCCAAATTGTATTAAATTAATCTCTCACCACAAAATTATACACACAATACCCCATTATGACAATGACATTTTTTGAATTTATTAAAAATGGAAATCACATTTACATAAGTATTCACAGCCTTTGCCATGAAGCTCAAAATTGAGCTCAGGTGCATCCTTTTTCCACTGATCATCCTTGAGATGTTTCTACAGCTTAAGGTCCCACAGTTGACAGTGCATGTCAGAGCACACCACCAAGCATGAAGTCAAAGGAATTGTCTGTAGACCTGCGAGACAGGATTGTCTTGAGGCACAAATCTGGGGAAGGATACAGAATAAATTATGCTGCTTTTGAGGGTCCCAATGAGTACAGTGGCCTCCATTATTCATAAATGGACGACGTTTGGAACCACCAGGACTCTTCCTAGAGCTAGCCGGCCGTCTAAACTGAGCGATCGGGGGAGAAGGTTCATAGACAGGGAGGTGATCAAGAACCCGAGGGTCGCTCCTCTGTGGAGAGAGGAGACCCTTTCAGAAGGAGAACCATTCTGCAGCAATCCACCAATCAGGCCTATATGGTAGAGCGGCCAGACGAAAGCCACTCCGTAGTAAAAGGAACATGGCAGCCCGTCTGGAATTCGTCAAAAGGGACCTGATTGACTTTCAGACCGTGGAAAAAAAATCCTCTCTCTCCTCTAAGGTTAAACTCTTTGGTGTGAATGCCAGGCGTCGTGTTTGGAGGAAACCAGGCACCGCTCATCACCAGGTCAATACCATCCCCACAGTGAAGCATGGTGGTGGCAGCAACAAGCTATGGGGCTGTTCTTCAGCAGCAGGAACTGGCAGACTAGTCAGGATAGAAGGAACAATGAATGCAGAGATATATACAGAGATCTCCTGGATGAAAACCTGCTCCAGAGTGCACTTGACCTCAGACCGGGGCAAGGGCTCATTTTTCAGCAGGACAACAACCCAAAGCACACAGCCAAGATCTCAAAGGGTTGGCTTCAGAACCACTCTGTGAATGTCCTGGAGTGGCCCAGCCAGAGCCCAGACTTGAATCCGATTGAACATCTCTGGAGAGACCTGACAATGGCTGTGCGCAGACGTCTCCCACCCAACTAATCTCAAATATAATATAAATACAGTGAGGGAAAAAAACTACTTGAACCCCAGCTGATTTTGTAAGTTTGCCCACTAACAAAGAAATGATCAATCTATAATTTCAATGGTAGGTTTATTTGAACACTGAAAAACAACAAAGACCAAAAAAAATCCAGAAAAATGCATTTAAAAAAGAGTTATAAATTATTTTGCATTTCCATGAAGGAAATAAGTATTTGATCCCCTATCCGTCAGCTAGATCTCTGGCTCCCAGGTGAATCTTATACAGGTAACGAGGTGACATTGGCAGCCCTCTCAGCTCGTTACCTGTTGGCCTTCACCCGTGGGGCCTGGCCGGGCCTAGCCCGAATCAGGAACACGGGAACTTCCCGTCGCAGACCCACCACCTGCGGGGGCAAGCATAAGTGTCCGGTGCAATGCGATTTGGGCAGTGGTCGAGGGCAGGTGTTTAAGCGACCTGGTCTTTGGCGGCCAAATCTGGTTCTTGGGACATGGTATGTCCCAAGCTAGAGGAAGAGGCGGAGACATTCCGACTAGTATATAGTCGGACTCACCTCAACCCACAGTTTAAGCTCTGGAACCAAATTCCGTGAGAGGGACTGGACCTTGTTCTACTCTGGAGTTGCTGCAGGGGAGAGGCGGCGAGCTGGTGTGACCTTATTATTAGCCCCCTGGCTTGGTGCCTCCGTGCTGGAGTCATCCCCGGTGAATGAGAGGGTTATTTCCCTACGCTTTCAGGCCGGGGAAAAGGTCCTGACTGTGGTTTGTGCGTATGCGCGGAACGGCCAGTACCCAGCCTTCTTGGAGTCTATCAGAGGGGTTCTGGAGAGCATCCCAGCTGGTGACTCCATAGTTCTACTGGGAAACTTCAACGCCCATGTGGGCAAAGACAGTGTGACTTGGAGGGGCGTGGTTGGGAGGAACGGCCTCCCCGACCTGAACCCGTGCAGTGTGTTGTTGCTGGACTTCTGTGCGAATCACATTTTTTCTATAACAAACACCATGTTCCAACATAAGGATGTCCTGGTCCACTTGGCACCAGGACACCCTAGGTCACAGGTCTATGATTGACTTTGTGGTCGTATGATCAGACCTGCGTCTGCATGTTCTGGATATGTGGGTGAAGAGAGGGGCTGAGCTGTCAACTGACCACCACCTGGTGATGAGCTGGATTAGAACG
The DNA here is from genome assembly GCA_024372805.1 of Oostethus manadensis. NCBI lineage: Eukaryota > Metazoa > Chordata > Actinopteri > Syngnathiformes > Syngnathidae > Oostethus > Oostethus manadensis. Next base: position 3,007,335 of record QODF01000044.1, read on the forward strand.
GCGGGGAAGAATGCCGGACAGACCTGGTAGACCCAAACGCGTAGTGAGGATGTGCTGGGAACGTCTGGCAGAGTCTCCCGTTCCTCGAGTCTTTAACTCTTATCTCCGGCAGAGCTTCGCCTTCATCTTGAGGGAGGACCGGAATATTGAGTCCGAATGAGCCGTATTCTTTGCCTCCATTGCTGAGGCAGTCAGACGTAGTTGCGGCCGCAAGGTGGTCGGTGCCAGTCGTGGCGGCACGCCCCGAACCCGATGGTGGACATCGGGGGTTAGGGCTGGTGTCGAGCTGAAGACGGACTCCTATCAAGCTTGGATGGCTTGCGGGGCTCCCAAAGCAGCTGACAGGTACCGGCAGGCCAAGGGGCACGCGGCTTCGGCGGTGGTTGAGGTAAAAACTTGGGTGTGGGAGAAGTTTAATGAGGCTATGGAGCACGACTTTCGCTCGACCTCAAAGAGGATCTGGCAAACCGTCCGACACCTCAGAAAGGGAAAGTAGCCCCCAGTTCACACTGTTTACAGTGCGAACGGGGGCTTGCTGACCTCGACTGTGGATATAGTTGGTCGGTGGAAGGAATACTTTGAGGCCTTTCTCAATCCCAGCGACATACCTTTCGTAGGGTGGCTGGACTCACCCTAAGAGTTAGAGTGAGGAGCTCGGCCATCCGGGAGGAGCTCAGAGTAGAGCCGCTGCTCCTTCACATTGAGAGGAGCCAGTTGAGGTGGCTCGGGCATCTAGTCCGGATGCTTCCCGGGCGCCTCCCTGGTGAGGTGTTTCGGACATGCCCAGCCGGGAGAAGGCCTAGTACCCGCTGGAGGGACTATGTCTCCAGCTGGCCTGGGAACGCCTTGGTGTCCTCCCGGTGGAGCTGGAAGAGGTCACCGGAGGCCGGGAACTCTGGACTTCCCTACTGAAGCTGTTGCCCCCACGACCCCGTCTCGGATAAGCGAAACAAGATGGGATGGATGGAATGGAATATTATATATATATTATTATATTTGTTTTTTCATTTAAAAAACACAAGTTCATTTTTGAACATTCAATAATGATTTGGAGTGCATAAGAAAGTGGAAAGGAAACCGGTTTTCTTTGTGTTAATAAGTGAGCAACACAGCAGCATGAGGCCCAAACTGCTCAGCCGGTCGAGTAGCAACATTTTAAAGTGCAGGCAGAGGTAGACAAAGCGGCTCATGATACGTCCAATCTAACGTCTGCCATCTTGGGTGGACGTAATAAACCACCCTCCCCACCGGCATAAGGCAGGTTTCCTACAGCCACAGCTGTTTTTGACTAATTTGAGACCATGGCGGGTTATGGGCTTCTGTAGACCGCACACCCGGCTTCTATAGCACAGATGGCACTACATGGCCACACTGCACACGTGAAAACTGGCATACGGCAAAAACGCAGACGATCCCAGACACATGAGCCTCGTCAAGTTAAGTCGTCGCTTTGCGTCGCGCGGCGGCCCCTGTTGTAAAAATGTAAGCGTTACGATTTTGCAGGGAAGATTGACGGCGCCCTCCCTCCACCACTGAGAAGTGAATTACCTCCGGCTGACAGCATCACTACACACACACATTTCCCAGCATTCATTTTCCGTGCTAGTAACAAGGAAGCTAATGTGGCGTTCCCAGCTAAACCCACGTTTTGATTGAATAAACTGTAAAGCGTTTTATAAGGTGCTTGTCCGATGGTGAAATATGAGCGGAATGAATCATTTTTTCAAAAGAGACAGAAATATTAATGGGCTTCTTATCTCCTGAATGACAAAAGCACTTTTGCTGTGACATTCCTCCAATGTGGGGACGCCACGACTGGAGCGTCACGTTGTTATTGTGTGCCAGGACAAATGGTCCGCATTGAACGACACACCGGGATCGGCCGCAAAGCAATGATGCTAATCAGACGTGATGCACTGATGTACTGCGTGGTCGTTAAGAGTCTCAATATCTGGCGTTTGCATCCTTGAGGTTGTGTATGGCTAGTGTCAGGCCTTAAGTAGTCAGTGCCGTGTGTAATTCAGCTTGTTTGCTGCCTAGAAGGGCTGTGGGAGAGATTAAAATCAGCTGTTTTAATCTTGTATATGTACTGTGTACTCATATTTCATGTCAGTAAACACCAGGCTGGACTTAACTTTGTTTGATTAGCTCATGGAACAAGGTTAGCTCAAAGCTTCAGACCCGTCATACTGATTTTGTTGTGAAAAAAGCAGCTCCACTCAGAACTGATGCCAGTCTATGCTACAGATGCTTATGTATTGTTATGAAAATCAGGTGTTTTTATCTGGTAGATGTACTGTGTACTCATATTTATCATGCCTGATACCCGTCTAGGGCACAGATGCTCATGTAATGTTATTAAAATGAGTTGCTTTCGTTTGGTATAGGTTTTGTGTACTCGTATTCGTCATCAGCAATCACCAGGCTGGATTCACTTTGTTTGGTTAGATGATGGAACAAGGTTAGCGCAATGTTTCAGACCCGTCATACTAATTTTACTGTGAAAAGACCTGCTTTCCTTACTTACTGATTGTACAAATGCTCACGTGCTGTTATGTGTCAGGTGTATTTGTCCAAACGTCTCATTCTATATACACTTTTCTTGCCCTCCCTGCTGCCTGACTCAACAGGGAGCTCCTGAGTAAGCATTCTCGAGCCAGCGAGCATAGCGGCCCCCATCGTGGGCATGATAAATGCATACCTGAAGTTAGGTGTTGTGGCCTAAACGGGCTGCTGGACAAATGCAATTGAGGCGTTTTTTGTTTTGTTTTTGTTTTTTGGACTGATTGTTAGCAGGCTCACATTTGTCATTACAAAAATTGCTGCGTTTGTTTTCTTTCGCTTCATACCCGTCTGATTTATATTGTTATTTATGATATTTAGAAGGTGGTATACATGTTTTCTATTTCTTATTTGATCTTGCTATGTCTACTATATTGGGTTATAGGAGTATAAACGGGACTACAGAAATGTAATTTCATGTCTCGAGGGCTCTAACAATGTTAAAAACTGTATTTAGAAGTTAGGAATCATTTTTTCTACGTCTTATGTTTCCTTACTATGTCTACTATATTGGGTAATAGGAGTGTAAAGGTGAAGGTAGGGTTGAGCGTTTATTTGTTTTTGTTTTTTTCTGCTTCATTCTCGTCAGATCTATCAATGTTTTCTTGCTTTCCTGTCTACTGGTCCATCTGTGAGGTGGATTTGTCTTGAAATACTTCTTTCAAGACTTCTTGTTGCCTGACTCAACGGGGAGACATCGACAGTCCTGAGCAAGCATTCCTCAGCCTGGGAGCGCAGCCCCCCCCTGCAGGCATCAGCCTATATGCTTGCACACAAAAAGCACCCACATATGTCCTTCTGGCGTCCTACCTTCTGCCTTTTCTTCTCCTCGCCTGCCTGCACTCGAGTATTGTTTAGGAATTCGTTATCTGGCGAGGGGGATGCGGCGAGAGAGGGGTTGGCGATCAATTACCTTCCCAATAACAGGTGTGTTACGGATTTTCTGCCCGGCAGCTCCTTCATTTGTCTACCTGCTGGACGCTGTCTACTTTCCACACACTGTAAAGGCAGCACGCTGCTCGTTTGTGAAGTCTGGTGTTTTGTCAACATGAGTCACGATGACTGACGTGGCGCTGTCCTGTTCGGCCTCTCGCTGTCTCGACGAGGCCTCTGAAGATTGATGGATTGATTGACGTTCGTTTCGCAGCATCGCTTGACTGTGAGAATGTGACCCATTCGTTGCTGCCTAAATGGGCTGCTGTGAAAACCAGGAAGCATAGACTGTGGGAATGTTAATAGGAGTGTAAAGATGACTATAGGGGTGTTATTTCATGTCCAAAGGGCTCTAATAATGTTTAAACCTGTATTTAGAAAATCCTAAGTAGGTTTTATATGCTCTAAATATGAAAATATGTTATTTATTATTATTGGATCCTGTTTCACTTCCTAATTCAGTTGTCACATCGGGTCTGGGACCAGTTAACCACGATAAATGAAGCTCGCCACTTTGGATTTCACAACTTAATTCTCACGCTTTTTCAAAAAAAAAAGTTTTTAGTCTGAAAATGTGCAGATTTAAGCAACTTGTACGTAGTTTTTCTTGTACCTAAATGAAGCATTTTCTAGCAATGGCTAAATGAAGTAAAAAAAGACAAATACAAGGCATTCAGAGGACGCATTCAAAGACGACGTCATGATACAAAGTGTTCCACGCTGACCACAAGGTGCCAGTAATCTTACTGTAATGTTGGGTGAGACACACAAGCACCAAACGTACTTTTTTGCAGGCACACAGGCACAGTAATCCCAAACACGTGCTACTGTTGACAAGCTAAAACTCAACTCTGAAGCCCCGACGTCTCTTCCTGTCTGCCCCCCACAATCCCTCATCTCCGGAACACAAACGAGCATGTGTCTTATTTTCTGTTATTATATCTACTATATTGGGTAATAGGAGTGTAAAGGTGATTGTAGGGGTGTTAATGTCTACAGGGCTCTAATAATGTTTCAAAACTGTATTTATACTTTAAGGCAGTAAACGGTTTCTATATATGTCTTATTTTCTATTATTATGGCTACTATATTGAGAAAACGAGTGTCGAGGTCACTATAGGGATGTTATTGCATGTCTAGGGGGCTGTAATATGTTAAAAAAACATTTAGAATGTAATAACAGGTTTTCTAGGTCTATATGTCTCATATAATAGGTAATAGGAATGTAATGGTTATCATAGGGGTGTTCTTTCATGTCTAGAGGGCTCTAATAATGTTAAAATAATATTTTAGAAGTTTTTCTATGCGTTAACTACCAAAATATTCCACTTATAAGCGGGTCACGGTCAGGTCTGGAACCAATTAACCGCGATGAACGATGGGTTACCGTTACTGTGATTTACAACATGCCCCTTGACTCATCATCTTGCCTGCTTCCTGTTTCATTAGAATCTTTTTCGCCTCCCCCTCTCTGCCCTTTTCCATTCCCGCTGAGTCACCGCCGTCCATGTGTCCTTCTCTGCCGTCATGCGAGCCTGTGTCGCCGTCCGTCCGTCCCTGAGGAGGCGGGGACCTTTGAACTTTAATAAACTTTTGCGTGCCAGACGTGCACTTGGGTCAATGTTAGCCTTGCCATCATAGTCTGCGTAGAAATGCCGCATCATACCGGGAGCTGCTAGGTGCCGGTCACTTAGCATGAAGGTGGTATTTTGGTGTAGGTTGTTTTCACTGAAAGCTTCTAAAAAAGACTTTGAAAGAGCGCCGCCGTCGCACACACACACACACGCACACACACCAGACTCGAGTACCAAGCATCTGCCAAGATTGTCCTCTGCAAAGGTTTGGAGGACGTTTGCTGATTTGCTGCGATAATAAAATAATAAAAGCGCTGTGACGAGCGGGATAGAAAAAAGTCCCTTTAGTCACTTTCCTTCTGGCTCCGGTCCACAAGGATCGATGGCAGCGTCTTGTGTAGCCGTGTCCGTGTACTCTCGCAGGTCACGACCCCTCTAATGAGCAGTTCATTTGTTGACTGTGATGTTGGCGGGCAGTGTTAGCATGTAGCTTACTTGTAGTTTTAGCCATTTTCATAAGCAACATTAGCCTACTAGCTGTTTTCATAAGTAGGCACTTATAAGAACACTTAGCACTATTATGCTAGGTGTTAGCATGCTAGAATTGTAGCATTTTCTGTTGTTTCTCTTAAGTAAAACTCACACTTTTGATGGTGTTAACATTATTAGCCTCGCTAGCGTGTTAACACATGGCATGCTAACAACAATGTACTAACATTTTTATCTATTTCATAGGTAGACATTTAACACTATCACGCTAGGTGTTAGCATGTCGGCATTATTAGTCATTTTTATAAGTAGACACTTATAATCCCACAGTGTGTAAACACACACTGCTATCATGTTAGGTGTTAGCATGCTAATGTTAGCATTGGTAACATGCTAACATTAGCATTCTAGCATTTTTTGGCAATTTCATATAAAAAAAAAACACTAGGTGTGCTTGGTGTTAGCATGCTTACATGGTAATATGCCAGTGTAGTAGAATTTCTTGCTCTTTTTATAAGTAGAACTCAAACACTTTGTGTTCTCATGTTAAGTGTTAGCATATTTAGCATTAGCATTGCTAGCGTGTTAACATTAGCATGCTAACGATAACACAGTAGCCCTTCTAGCCATTTTTAGTTAGACACTTAAGCATTTAGCACTGTCATGCTAGGTGTTAGCATGTTAATGTTAGCAAGTGTTATTGTTAACATGCTAACAATAGTATACTGGCATTTTTAGCCGTTTTCATAAGTAGACAATTATGTAAACACTTAGCACTATTACGCTAGGTGTGTCAGCATGCTAACATTAACATAGTAGCATTTTTTGCTGATTTTATAAGTAGAACTTTGTGCTCTCGTGCTAAGTGTGTGCGATGTGGTAGTTGTCATTGTCGACCCACGCAAGTGAAAAGGTGGTTTTTGATGCATTTAGTGTCTTTTTTAAATTTTTTGTTAGCAGATTGTAGCTTATTGTTGCTGTTTAATCAAAAGCAGGCTTGTGCTTCTTTGTTGTTTACACTGCTTGTTAATATTTTAAAACCATCTGGGGGGAAAACCGCATTTTTATCAGATTAGTTCTGTACTGCAGGCTGTCGAAATTCAAATCCTCCTCCTCCTGTCTCGGCTCGCCGCTCTGTCACACTCCTCCTCCTCCTTTTCTTCCTCCTCACTCTCCGTGTCTCTCTGTCATCCGAGGCCCTCCAGCATCTGCTTGCTAGTGATAACAACGCCACCGAGGGGGTGTGGACGCCTCGAGTTGAACCTGCAAGCGTCGGCGTATGGATCTCAGGGTGCGTTTACACCCCGGTAACAGCACGGAAACCACCACAAACGCTGTAATGTGCATTCCAGATCTTTTGAACGCGCTTTTCAGCAGCGTATGCAGTCGTGTCAAACAGGTAGAACATCACACGATGTCTGAATAGCTTCCGATTTCTCCATTCTCACACTGAGCTTTCGTGCTTATGTTTTTATTGAATGCAAGTCCACCGACTTAGTGGACTATTTCCACCTTTCTCAAGGTGGTGGGTGTCGTTAATGACCTGCAAGAGGAACGATCCCATTCATGAAATCCACACAAACGCAAATAGTTTTATAGACAAGCAAGCGTTTTCAACTTTTAGACTATTTTGAGTCTTTCTACTTAAGTATGTGCACAGCGCTGCATGTGTGGAGATAGCTCCATCTGCTAACATCCTTCCAGTGGGAGCACATTTGCTGATATTGTTTTGGCGTGTTTTTTTGTTCAATTAACCCATTTTTGAAATACCACGGGGTGGACATCCTTAACAATGACATCATTAAAACGCACAGAGCTAGAACATTATCAGTAAGCGTAGGCAAAAGAGTATCGTGCTGCATGTGTTGAGACAGCTCAGTTTGCTGATATTCTTATCACAAATTTGCTGATATTCTTTTGGCGTGGCAGACGGTTTTGTTCATTAAAGCCATTGTTGATAGTCCACCTCCCAGTCACCCTTATAGCGTGCAATAATAACAATAGTAAAGCAAACGGAGCTAGAAGAATATCAGCAAAAGTAAGCAAAAGAGTATCAGCGAGTGTAGCGCTTGTGTGTGTGGATAGGGCTGCGTGTGTGGCGACACCTCAGTTTACTGATATTGTAGCAATAGTACATTTGCTGATATTATTTAGGCAAGGTTGTGGCCAGGGATATTTTTGATGGACCACCTCTGTCTTTTGTATCGTATGTGTACACGCTACAGTCATAATGATATTAAAGCAAACTGAGCTGTGGTATCAGAATAGTATCTAAATTGGCATCCTTAATGAGCAGGGTTTGACTGATTGATTGTTTGTAGCCAAGTGGTTGTGTGCTGTGCATTCAAAGAGACAATATTTCAGAGGTCTGCTGCGAGAAGATGAATGAGCTTGTGTAGCCGAACCTTTACTTGGCTGCCCTGATCTGGTTATTTTATTGTATGTGTCCTATGCTGTGCATTAAAAGAGACAAGATTTCAGAGGTCTGGTGCAAGAAAATTGATGATCTCCTCTAGCTGTGCCTCCACTTGTCTGCCGTAATCTGATGCTTTTGTTATATTAAAACAAGACACAATCATAGTTATGTAAGTGTGCATATCTTACATGTATGGAATTATTACCAGTTTTACCTCTCTTTAATATCAATTTAGTCTATGATACTGAAATCAGCATTTAGATTGTTATATACGAATATAATAATGAGACTAAAAATAATGGTAATGGTCATAATCAAGCAAATAGATGATCCTGCCAAATAGGAGAAGATCGTGTATAAGCGTTATGTGTACTGTACATGTGTGATCTGAGGTGTATCATTACTTATATTCTTATTCAGTTCATAATTAAAATAATACAATGTCATAGAAATGATCATATTACATAATTTGTATGAATAAAAGGAGATTATTAGACAGTACAACATGTTATCTTGGACTTGCATAATTATGCGTAATGATCCTTTTATTTGAATGATATCTAATAGTATCTGAAACCTACCAGGCGACTAAAAAAAATTTTTGATCAAAAATCTTTGAATTTGCATCCACTGGTCACACTTGGTGTTAAGAAAACGAGTACAAATGCTGTAATGTGCATTCCAGGCCAGGAGGAGTCAGTGTCACTTTAAGAACCACGACTCACATCTGCAACCCGACGACTTTTGAATCCCCCTTAATGTCATTTTTGTTGACGTTTTCTGCGTTATGTTTGTGTTAGCAGTCTTTTCCGTGTCAAAGCTTGCCGCCGCCAGGATCTCACTCTTCTGTTGACAAGAAGCCATATGCTCAGGCAGCGTAGAGGAGTGCGTCACGTGGCGGCGGCGGTCTCCCCTCCAGCACGCGGCCCGCTAATGCAGGCCAAGCTGTTCGTCCGCCTTCGCACGCTCGCATCGTTCTGTAACTCGGCAGCCTCACGCTGACTCGACATTTGGTCCCGCTGGCAATTCCTCCTCGCACAGATGCTGCTGTTTATTGACCTGGGATTGCATTACGCAGGATTTAAATCACATTGCGATAGATGCAGCGGGTCGCTAGCACCCGTATGTTCCCGGGTCTTTCATGAGACTTCCTCGCCTGCGTGTGAGGCGCCCATCCCTTCTTTCCCAGAGTTCCTCCGCTGTTAATCGGAGCGGGCAGCAAGCAAGGATGGATGCGTGGAGGCGCTCGCAGGGCCGTCACTCACGCAGGCTGGTGGGGATGACACCAGCGAGGAAGTGACAAGACGAAAGCAGCGAAAGTCACAAGAGGGGAGAACACCCCACGGGACGCTTTTTCATCAGCCACTAGAGAGCGTGGCAGTGACGACCCGTCAGCTTGTGTTCTTTGTCAGCCCTGCTTGGCTAGCAGTTCATCTGTGCTTTTGTTGGAAATCTTCTTTAGCTATAGCTGGAGAAACACCAGAACAGATCAAAGTAAAACACTGCACAAAATGAATACTGACACCGGTGTAAGAAAAGATGATGTTAGCATGCTTGGATGTGCACGAGTGACAGTCGCAGGGGAGTTTTACCGTCCGTTTGGCCGTAGAGGCCAGTTTTTGGAGTGGTAGGAGTCCAAAATCCAGTCTTACACAAGTCATTGGATGGCAATGGCAAGGTCATTGTGGAAAGTTGTGGATAATTCCATTTAACTTTCATTTAACTTTTTGAAGGCATCTGGGGCAAAAGCACACCGGGAACTGATAAAAGGCACATTCAAAGTAGCTGCTGTAATCATTTGGATCTAAGTTTTTTACTTGTCTTCCATTTTCCCTTGATGGTAACTTTAATCCAAAATGAGGGGACAACAAACTTCTTGGAAGAGATTTTGGGCATAAGCGTACCTGGAAGTAGCTGCTGTAATGGTTTGAGTCTGATTTGCTTGCTTACTTAACTTAAATTAAATCCAAAATTATGGAACAAGAAACTTCTCCAAGAAATTTGGAACATACACACATTTATCTCCCAATTATCTTCAATGGAAACTGTAATTCCCCCTTAAATGATGGAACAATGAACGTCTCGAAGGCATTTGCACCATAAGCACACCTGGAAGCGACAGAAAACATATTAAAAGTAGCTGCTGTAATGGTTTGGGAGACAGGGAAGCAATTAGACCCAATTATTTTTACTGGTAGCTTTAATGCAAAATTATAGAACAAAAAGAACCTCTTCAAGGGTTTTGGAGCATAAGCCAACCCATCTTTGAAGTAGCTGCTGTAAGGGTTTGTGTCTAATTTTCCTTGTTTATCTCCCAATTATCCTCAATGTTGACGCTAATCCCCCCCAAAATGAATGAATGAAATGCTTGAAGGAATTTTTAGCATAAACATACCTAGAAGTGACAAAAATCGTATTATTCGTTCATTAAATATACAAATTGTATCTGCGGTAATAATTTGTATCTTAATTTTGCTTGCGTGTCTTCCATTTATTCTTTATTGTAACTTTGTCCAAAATGACGGGACAACAAACCTTATGAAGGGATTTGGAGCATAAGCACACCTGGTGGTGACAAAAACTGCATTTAAAGGTGCTTCTGTTTGCTTACTTGTCCTCCAGTTATCTCCACAGGTAACTTTAATTCAAAAAAAGGGACGAAAAAGGACAAAAAACGTATTTAAAACATCTTCTGTAATAATTTGCCTCTAATTTTGATTTCTAATTTCCCAATTATCCTCACTGGTAACGTCAATCCAAAATGACAGAACAATGAACTTATTAAGGGGTTTGGAACATAACCATACTTGGAGGTGACACAAAAAAGATGGTTTCATATTTTGGTTTGAAATTTGCTTTCTTGTCTTCCTGTGATTTGTTATTATGTAAAAGAATCCACATTGTTACCAACATGGATGCATGTTTACGTTTCCTTTGTCTTTTTAATTATTTTAAAATGCAAATGCTGACATTTGTGGGCCTCCTCAGCTAGTGCTTGCACCAAACTGGGTTTTTTCCAACAAGGAAAATCCTGCCCATGCTTCTCACAGCCACCAGAGAGCAGAGTATCTTGTATTGTTATGTTATGCTGTTATTTAAAGTAATATAATTATTTAGTTCAGCATTCAAATGATTTCCACGGCAGCCTCCTTGGGTGCAGCAACCCTAGTCAGTGCTTGATAAATACTTGCTGGTCTCCTCTCGCCGAGATTTTGCGAAGCCCGGGGACTCCAAATGGCTTGATTCACGGGTGCGACTCGGCGCCTCTTTTGTCTGCTCAGTTGGCTCGCATAACTGTCACGGACGGCCCTGATGCATGCTGGGAGTGGTGGCATTGTCATTAGAGGTCGTAAGTCAGGCTCGGTGTGCAGAAATGAGCCCTCGTGCGGCAGTTTGTTTATGAGCTGCGGGGGACGACTTCCCTTCCAGCTGCACTTGACTTCCCTGCTGTCTATTTATAGGTTGGGCTTTCAAATGGAGTTATCTTTTGCATTCTTGACATTTTCTCTTGGACTTGGCCTCTGAACTCAGCATTTTAGGAAGTGCTTGGCCAGAAAATCCAAGAGATTGGTGAAGATAGCGAGCACATGAAAAGTGGGGGATAAAAAGGCAAAGAGACACGGCTGTGAGCTTCCTTAGCCGGCATAATGAAACATCTTCACAAAACAAAGATTCAGCAAAAGGCTGCTAGGCTAGTGTTTGTCGCTAATTCATCCCAGGACAGTCAGTTGCCATGGAGATGCAAGCCACTTGCCTAAATGCATGACACCGCCCCCCCCTCCCTTCTTTCTCTTTTGTAGCATCAATGATGGTCTGAAATAACACTACATGCTAGCGTGCTACGATGCCGGTGCCGCTGCAGCTCGCGTTGTTTACAAGTAGTGAGCGACGAAGGCTTTTCACGCCATATATGGGCGCGCGCTGCTCTTTTACTACTAGGCTGGTGCCAAAACACACACTGGGGCTATGTTCAAAAATAATCCCACATAGTTTGGCCATGTAACTGGACAGCAGTGTACAAAACATGACAGAACAAGGAACCTCTTGAAGGCATTTTTTAGCAGAACCACACCTGAAGGTGACAAAAAACATATTTAAAGTAGCTGCTGTAATAATTTGCATCTACTTTTGCTTGCTTGTCTCCCAGTTATGCTCATTAATAACTTTAATCCAAAATGACAGAATAAGGAAGCCCTTGAAGGGATTTGGAGCATGAGTAAGCCGAAAGTGACAACCACTGTATTCAAAGTATCTGCTGTAATGCTTTGTGTCTCATTTTTCTTGCTAATCTCCCAAGTATTCTCACTGGTAACTATAGTGACAAAAAATAACAGAACAATAACTTCTTTAAGTAATTTGTAGCGCACTTGGAAGTGAGAAAACTTGTATTTAAAGAAGGTTTGTGTTTAATTTTGTTTTCTTATCTCCCAGTTATCCTCACTGATAACTTTGATCCAAAATGACAGAACAAGGAACCTTTTGAAGGGATTTGCCCCATTTTAGAATGTGAGATTAATGTCTGCAAATATCAACTAATCGTATCGTTTGTACACAGTATTGCTTTTCAAAGATGTTGTTTTTGAATCGTAACCCCTTGTATCTAGATCGTCTACCACAAAGAGTTTTACAAGCCTATACTGTATACATACAGTACGTCTGAAACCTTGCAGATGTGGGAGGGAACCCCTTTGAGCAACAACACATTTTGTCCCACACTGGGCTATATAGCGCATATGTGATCGACCCGACGGGCATGTGATTAATGGTCAAAGTCCATCAGGAACACCCAGAGGGGTTGGTTTGTTGTTTATAGATCATTCTATAGGTGGGCTATAATAGTGTGACCTACCACTTCATGCAGTAGATGACTCACCCCAGAACCGACTCTTGAGTGCTTGTGTGTGGACGGGTAAAACGGAGACAGCGCTGCAGCATTTGAAAAGTGCAAAAAACGTTTGCCAGGGATCTCCGTGGTGTCACACTGGCTGCTCGGAACGTGTGACCGAATACAGTGCACCTTGCTGGGCCACAGCAGATGGCTTTCCCCCTCTATAGTCTGCTTCTCCTGATAAAAGTGATGTGGTAGTAGTAATAATAATAATATTAATAATAATAATAGTAATAGTAATTAAATAGTAATAATATTTCATTAGGACAAATCAACAGGTACACTTTCTTACCTACATAAAGTAGGTATAATAATGATAGGTAGATAAAAAAAATTTTATCGGTACCATATCTGTCTAGAAAAGCAGAAAGTTATCAGTTTGAAAGAAGATTGCGCATCTCTACGTGGGGCCTGGCCAGGCCTAGCCCGAAGAAGCCACACGGGAACTCCCCCCCGCAGACCCACCACCTGCAGGGGCAAGCATAAGGGTCCGGTGCTTTGTGATTTGGGCAGTGGTCGAGGGCGGGTGTCCGGGCGACCTGGTCTTCGGCGGCCAAATCTGGTTCTTGGGACATGGAATGTCACTTCTCTGGT
>QODF01000044.1:3022814-3036778 GCA_024372805.1 Oostethus manadensis
GATGTGGTCCTTATGGCCTCATCAGGCTGTGACCTTCAGCGTTTACTGGAGCGGTTTGCAGCTGAGTGTGAAGCTTCTGGGATGAGACTCAGCACCTCCAAATCCGAGGCCATGGTTCTCAGTCAGAAACGGGTGGACTGTACCCTCCGGGTTGGGAGTGAGGTCTTGCCTCAGGTGGAGGAGTTCAAGTATCTCGGGTTCTTGTTCACGAGTGAGGGAAGGTTGGAGCGTGAGATCGACAGACGGATCGGTGCAGCATCTGCAGTAATGCGGGCGCTGTACCGGACCGTCGTGGTGAAGAAAGAGCTGAGCCGGAAAGCAAAGCTCTCTGTTTACCGATCGATCTACGTTCCCACCCTCACCTATGGTCATGAGTTGTGGGTCATGACCGAAAGAATGAGATCGTGGATACAAGCGGCGGAATCGAGTTTCCTCCGTAGGGTGGCTGGACTCACCCTAAGAGATAGGGTGAGGAGCTCGGCCATCCGGGAGGAACTCAGAGTAGAGCCGCTGCTCCTTCACATCGAGAGGAGCCAGTTGAGGTGGCTCGGGCATCTAGTCCGGATGCCTCCCGGGCACCTCCCTGGTGAGGTGTTTCGGGCATGCCCAGTCAGGAGAAGGCCCCCGGGAAGACCTAGGATACGCTGGAGGGACTATGTCTCACAGCTGCCCTGGAAACGCCTTAGTGTCCTCTCGGTGGAGCTGGAAGAGGTCGCTGGGAACCGGGAAGTCTGGACTTCCCTACTGAATATGCTGCCCCCGCGACCCAGACCCGGATAAGCGGAGGAAAATGGATGGATGTGCATCTCTATAATGTACACACCATTGTACATCTAATATCTCACTATATTAACAAATGTTACTATGATGCTGTTTACTGTACGGACTTGGAAGGACAGTCCCATTATATTGTGTTTATGAACGAAGGCAAAAAAAAAAAAAAAAAAAAACAAGTAGCGCCTAAAGTATCTGTGGTGGGCCGCGTCCATTCACTGTATAATTAGGTCAATTAGGTCACAAGCTCCTATCCGATTAGCTTAGCCTGAAAAATACATTTCACTTACTGCACACACACAGTATAAAGGAGAATATTCATGCCCCAAAGCATGATGGGAATTGAAAGGCTTTGTGGAGCTTCAACATCAAACGACAGCGACGAGTTTATATTTCTCAATGTGTGTGTGTGTGTGTGTGTGTGCGTGCGTGTGTGTGTTGCCACCTAGCAGGTCAAAATGCTAATCTGCACTGCGGACTGACAACAGGAAATGAAGCAAGACCCATTAGCCGCATATTGCGTGTCGTCCTCAACATCCTCCTCTCTTTAGGAAAATCTTTGATGTTGCTTTTTCTTTCATTCCATCCACCCAAAAGGAGTTTGCAGGAAGTACAAAACTTTCTGCATTAGGAGGCGGCATGTTGGCTCCGCCCATAAGGATGTGCACATTTGCGTGGCGGGTTTTTTCAGCGTAATCACTTAATGGCTGCTGTGTTTTGGTGTCAGTGCGTGACATAAGTGTGTGAGTTTGTGTGAGGGTGGGGCAGCTACTGTGTGTGTGTGCGTGTGTGTGTGTGTGTATCAATGGATCTTTGTTTCAATGAGTTGCCAGGTGAAGAAAAGCCACCCTATAACACTAAATGAAGTCACGATGTCAGCCATGGCATGTCCTACATGACAGAGCGAAAATACGTTCTTCTCCCATTTTGTGTGGAAGTGATACGTTTTTGGCTTCTCAGGAAACAGATTTGAACTTAACTGGTTAGCTTGTTAGCTCGCTAGCCAACGCCTGTCTCCAGTCTCTGTTGCGTAAGAAAGACATAAACAATGAATAATAGGAGTGTAAAGGTGATTATAGGGGTGTTATTTCAGGTCTACGGTGCTCTAATCATGTTAAACGTCGTTTTCCATAATTTATTTATTAACATCGAATGTTATATTGTGGAAATTCATTTTCATCAAGAAATTATGGCTGTAAACAAGGAACGACTGTAGCGCCAGACATATTTATGGCCATTCAAGCATATCCACTTTGCACTGTAAATTTTCCCGCTTCACCCCATCACGATTTTTCAAAAATGTAAGGATTAATAAATAAATCATGCTGTTTTGTGGTTGAATACGGCTTATTATACTAATAATGGCTAAATGAACGCAAA
The DNA here is from genome assembly GCA_024372805.1 of Oostethus manadensis. NCBI lineage: Eukaryota > Metazoa > Chordata > Actinopteri > Syngnathiformes > Syngnathidae > Oostethus > Oostethus manadensis. The sequence goes on from QODF01000044.1 coordinate 3,024,969, forward strand.
AAGCATTCAAAAGTTGCGTGAGGGAGAATTTATGCTAACATATTATGGAGCATAAATAACACCAGCCAAGTGCTTTTCACCTGATGGATGGATTCATTACTTAAGTGTTGCGGAGAAAAAGACCTGCACTTTCATTTGGCCGCAGTTGCACGTTGACTTGTTGCCTCCTCTTCCTCCTGCAGGTCAGCCATGAAAGAGATCATGACCACAAAGCCAATAAATAAACCCAATAAGACCACGTTTAGGTCAGCTGACCCACTGTAGCGGAACCGAGCGTGGATCCCTCTGACCTCCGTGTGATGATGGCGGCGATGCTAACCACCTGGAATTTTTCTGAGATGAGATTTGTACTACCGTAGTGTGCTTTTCTGCTCCCCGGCGTGGATGCTCTTCATAATGTTCTTTGTGTCTGGCAGCATGTGGAAGGGCCTCAACGTCAACTGCACAGACAGCTCAGGATACACGCCGCTGCACCACGCCGCCCTCAACGGACACAGGTAACACACCGTACGCAACCCTCGCCAGCCGAGTGTGTGTTTGCCTTTTGAGTGACGGGCGGAAACAGAAACGGGAAACAATTAGTCACGCCTGTCTCACTGCTCTGCGCTGCCTGATTGATAGCAGCCGAAATCAACATAAAGAAAAATAATAATTAGAAAAAACGCACTTGCACTTTTTTCCCGATGCAAAAGCAATACACTGGTTGACACCGGAACCATTTTGCTGTAGTTCCTTAAAAACAGCACAGCATTCAGCATTCTTGTCATGTAGAGGATCTTTCACTAGCCTTTTTGCAGTAGATCCTTAAAAACAGCACAGCTTTCTTGTCATACAGAATCTTTGACTAGCGTTTTTGCTGTAGATCCTGCAGAGCGTTCATATCATGTAGAGGATCTTTGGGGTAGCGATTTTGCAGTGTCCTGCGACCTTTTTGAATTTTGATTTGCATTTTTGCAGTAGATACTTAAAAACAGCAAAGCCTTCTTGTCATAGAGGATCTTTGACTAGTGTTTTTGCAAAAGAGTTAAAAAAAGCAGAGTGCACTTTGACCGTTGACTTGCATTTTTGCTGTAGATCCTTGAAAACAACAAAGCATTTTAGTCATGAAAGATTTTGACTAGCATTTTTGCTGCTAATTTTTGTAAACAGCAGAGTGCATTTATCATATAGACAATCTTTGACTAGGGTTTTTGCAGAAGATCCTTAAAAACAGCAGAGTGCACTTTGACCTTTGACATCTTTGACTTGTATTTTTGCAATAGATACTTGAAAAAAGCAGAGCATTCTTTCCTTAGTGGATCTTTGACTGTAGAGGATCTTTGACTAGCATTTTTGCAGTAAATCCTTAAAAACAGCAGAATGCACATATCATGTAGATGCCTTTGACTAGTTTTTTGCAATAGATCCTTAAAAACAGCGCAGCTTCCTTGCCATACAAAATCTTTGACTATTGTTTTTGCTGTAGATCCTGCAGAGCATTTTTATCATGTAGAGAATCTTTGGGATAGCGATTTTGCAGTGTCCTTTGTCCTTTGTGACTTTTGCATTTTTGCAAAAGATTCTTAAAAAGCACAGTGCACGTATCATACAAACAATCTTTGGCTAGTGTTTTTGCAGTAGAAGTAAAACCTTCTTGTCATAGAGGCTCTTTGACTAGTGTTTTTGCAGAAGAGTCTTTAAAAAAGCAGAGTGCACTTTGACCTTTGACTTGCATTTTTGCTGTAGATCCTTGAAAACAACAAGAGCATTCTAGTCATAAAGGATCTTTGACTAGCATTTTTGCACCAAATTTTTGTAAACAGCAGAGTGCATTTGTCATATAGACAATCTTTGACTAGTGTTTTTGCAGAAGATCCTTAAAAACAGCAGAGTGCACTTTGACCTTTGAAACCTTTGAGCTACATTTTTGCAGTAAATGCTTAAAAAAAGCTGAGCATTCTTGGCACATATAAGATTTTTGACTGTAGAGGATCTTTGACTAGCATTTTTGTAGTAAATCCTTAAGCACAGCAGAATGCACTTCATGTAGATGATTGCCTTTGACGATTTTTTTGCCTTTTTGGATTTTTGACTGTAAAGGTTCTTTAATTAGCGTTTTTGTATTAAATCCTTAAAAACAGCAGTGTGGGGTGTCAGGTGTTTTCATTAAATTGAATTATTTGCGACTTATTAGGCCGCAACCTGGGAGAAGCTCTGTGCCTTCTTTCCGCTCGGCTTCTCCCGCTGGCATTTGGAATGCAAATGAGGCGCTTCGGCTGGAGACTTCCTGACTGGAAGTGCCGACTGTTCGCCATTTACTCACCCCCAACACTTGTTGATCATGTGACCACGCCGTCTTATCCGGCAGGAGTGATGATGTGTAAGAGCCTGTTTTCACCAAATTGAAATGCATCTTAGACGTGTCACAATACAGTCATCCCCCTTTTATGCCTATGCTTATTTGGTTCCATACTCGAGTCGGATTCAGTATTGATAAATGGAATATTTTTGTAGGTATGACATAGATAACCTGTTTACAAACTAAATGCTTTTTAACATTATCAGAGCCCTCTATACATAAAATAACAAATTAATAACACGATAAATTAAAAAGATCTGGCTCATTTTACTGGCCTCCAAACATCCAGGAAGAGGTTCACTCTGTGCTTTCAGAACCTTGGTGGGTTTGTTCCACAGAACAACGGCATGAACAGAGTGAGGCCTTTGTGTGTGTGCACGGCATGATGCTAAAACTAGATTTTTTTTACGTGTTTGTGGAGAACTTGCAGTTTCGAGGAGAGTGGAACCGCAAGAATCGCGAGCCAGATTTCAGATGACAAGTAGAGCTTTTGACCTGACCCGCAGCATTAACATAGCCCTGCATACAGCCTCTTTGTCTTGGTGGGCAGAGGCGAGGCCGCTAGGATACGCACACAGTGTAACGTTGTTGAAATTAAATTAGCAGATTGCATTTTTTCACTGTGTTTTTCTTACAAATGATGCTAAAATATTGTCTTCCCTCGTTCTCATAGACCCAATCTCGTGTCATCTCGTCTTGGGAGTTTGCATTCATATAGTCGTTCTTTTTGGTTATTGTTTGAAATACCATTTTCTCATATTTGTATATGATTTTGTATTCTGTTTTTTCTCTTGTGGTGTATTAGCTTGGCAATATTTGGATCAGCCCGCTTCTTCAATATACGTCAGGGTTTAAAATAAATGAATGAATTGCTTTAATAAATAATTACACAAATAAATGTTGTGTATTATTTATGTTATGATGAGTTTTGTAAAATTTAACAGACACATTAGTTGTATTTGCAATAAGTATTGGTATCAGCCCTAACGAAATCAGTGATATCCCACATCAGGACCCCAGGGAACCATAGGTCACCAAACACTGACACCCAGTGGCCAATATAGAATACTACATTCACAATTTCAATGCTTTTTCTGACTTTTATTTGAATTGTAGTCATTTTTATGCTTGAAAATGATTGATTTAGACCAAGAATGAGTACAATTTGCATACTGTAGTGTTTAAGATAGGTGGCAAAGCCTGCTGGGGATTCTGTGGGCACTTTTTCCTGTTTAAAAGCCCAATTTGTGCTCAATCTGCATTGCCCAGGGAGGTGGTGCTGAAGCTGCTCCAGTTCGAGGCGTCCACCAACGTGGCGGACAGCAAGGGTTGCTTCCCGCTGCACCTGGCCGCCTGGCGGGGCGACGTGGACATTGTGCGCATCCTCATCCACCACGGGCCCTCGCACTGCCTCGTCAACCAGCAGGTAACGCCCCGTTTTCTGTTGGGTTTTCCTCTGAGGTGTTTCCTTTCTGCCTTGAACGGTGAACGGTAACCCTAGAGTTTGAGATCGCTGTAATGAGTGTGAAAGGTCACGAGAGCGCAAAAGGTAAGTGATTGATGGCAGGCGCGTAGGTGGCAGCCAGCGTGGGATTATTGGAGGTGAGCGAATGTTATTAGTCAGCGCTGAAGCAGCTCCGACCAGCCGTTTATTGCCTAATTGGTCCCAGTAGTTCTCATTCACAGCCGTTTTTGTTTATTATGGGAGCGTGTGTGTGTGTTTTATTTAGGCAGTGATGGATAGCAAATTGTTTACCCTTTCTGGTGAAATCTTGACAAGCATGTTAGAAAAAGAACCACAGCACACAAAATGAGTGAAAATGCGCCTGTGAAAAAATAAAAATATAAAAAAAAGTCATAATATAAGGGAAAAAAAACTTAAAATACTGTAGGGAAAAGTCATAATATGATAAAAAGTTAGAAAGATAGATACTTTATTAATCTCCAGGATAAATTCAATTCAAAAAGTTGTAATTTTTGGAAAACTGGGTTAGGGAAAAAGTTATAGCATTACAATAATAATGTCAAAATATTGTGAGAATGAAGTCAAAATATTAAGATAAAAAATAGCATGAAGTTGAAAATAGAGAAAACATGAATTGGTTTGGGATAGGATATTAGCATAATAAAGTCAAAATATAAAAGTCACACTAAAGTCTAAAGTCATAAAAAGTTGAAAAAGCCATAAAAGGAGAAAATGTTGCAATTTTTTGAAAACTGGGTTGGGACAAAGTTATAATATTACAATAATAATGTCAAAATATTGTCAGCATAAAGTCATAATTACATTAAGTAAATGAAGTAAAAAATTACATTAAGTTGAAAATAGTGGAAAAACATCATAAGAGAGGAAGTTGCAATTCTTGGACAATTTGGTTGAGGAAAAAGTCTTAATATTACGATAATAAAGTCATAAAGTTACCACAAAAAATTGCATTAAGTTGAAGTACTATAGGGGGGAAAAAGTCATAATATTACAAGAAAAATTGCAATTTTTCTGAAAATTGGGTTGGAAACAATAAAGTTAAAATAATATAACAATAAAGTCATAATAATAAAAATAAAAAAAAAGAAGAAAGTATAGGCAAAAAAGTCATAATATGAGAGTTGGGAAAATGTTAATATTATAATAATAAAGTCTAAATATTCTGAGTCTAAGAATTCTGAGACAAAAAGTTTATACTAATAGTTTGTCTTCTTTAAATATAAAAAAAAAATTCTGCATATCAACATGGTTTGGGTTACGAAAAATGCGATTAGATTTTTCAGTATGAGGCCCTGCAGTCCATGTTATGCGATTATTAGATAATTCGATTATTAGTGTGCGGGATGCACCGGAATGCATTCTTTCCCACCTGCACATTTTCTACCTTGTTCTTCTACCAACCCCTTTATCCCCCCCACTCTTCCCAAAGAAGCAAATGATCTGGATAAAGTTGGAAGGCAAGACTTAATTAGGGAGATTAGGAGGGGACAATGCATGCGTGCATGCATTGTGTTCGCTGCTCTCCTGCCGCCGTATGCAGCCAGGAAGTCCTGCGAGCTTCCAGGCCATGTGAAACGAAGCTAAAATAACTTCCCGTCTTAAAAGCTGCTTGTCTTTTTCCATGCAGGCGGGAAAATGGATCCATATGTGAACGAACATTCCAGAGATGATTGCAGGGTGACCAAATTGAGTAGTGACTTTTTAAAATGAAGCGCAAACTGCTAGCAGGTTTTGCACTTTATGCAGCAAGGGATAATTTTGCCATGTAAAGGATCTTTGATTCATGTTTTTTAGTAGGCTAAAAATATTATGTATTTTTATTACATAAAGGATCTCTGATCATCACTTTTGCAGTAGGTCTTTACAAATGGGACAATTTTGGGATAGAAAAGCTTTTTGACTCGTGTTTCTGTAGTTAAAAATATGATTTTTCTCATGTACAGGATCTTTAACCAGCGTTTTTAACAGAGAATTATTTTGTCATTTAAAGGAGCTTTCACTTGTGCTTTTTGCAGTAGATCCTTACAACGTGATGATTTTTATGATATAAAGACTCTTTGACTTGTGTTTTTCTAGTAGCCCCTTTACAAATGAGGATTTTTAGTTTGTATAATATCTTTGATCAGCATTTTTGCAGTACACCTGTAAAACAGGGAATGACTTTGTCATTTAAATGCTTTTTGCAGTAGATACTTACAACCTGATGATTTTTGTCATGTAAAAAGGATCTTTGATTTGTGTTTTTGTAGTAATCCTTTGGAAAAGTAATGATTTTTTAATCATAAAAAGGGTCTTTTACCAGCATTTTTGCAGTAGGCCTTCAAAACAGGGAATGCGTTTGTCTTTTCAAAGATCATGATGCTTAAAAGATAGCGTGCTTAAATGCTTAAAGATCATGGCAAGTCATATGAAGGATCTTTGACTGTTTTTGTAGTAGGCCCTTAAAAGTAGGATTTTTATTACATAAAGGATCTTTGAGCTGCATTTTTGCAGTTGGCCCTTATCTCTGACTCATATTTTTGCCACGGTACCTTTAAAAACTCGAGTGATCATAAAATTGCTTTCCAAAGATCCTTTATACCCCAAAGTAATGCCCCATTTTGTTGGTGAGTCCAAGTGCATTAACATTGGAGCATACAGAAGGTTTTAATAGCAGTTTTTGCAGCAGGACTTTAAAACGGGGAATGATTTTGTCATGTAAAGGATCTTTGACTTGCATCTTTAGTAACACTTGGATTTTAAAACCTGCAAAAGCACTTATAAAAAATCCCTTATTTAAACATCATCTGGCTTTCATCGCCGCCGTTGCTATTACCTCTGCTGCTGTGCTTGGCGGCGGCGTTCATCTTCTTCCTCCTGCTACCTCCTTATCCAGGATGGAAGGCTCCTCCTTCTTCAGGCTTCTTTCTTATGCTTCCTCGTGTCTTCTTCTTCATTGTTTTCTCCAAACAACCCTAATACATAAATCTGTATTATATACAGTATATGTAAACACTGCAGATAAGCAGGAAACTGCCTTGTTTGTTAGTTTATTGGGTCCTCCCCAGGCGATTTTTGTGGATGAGAAGGTTCTGGAGCTCATCCAACATATCGCTCCACAGCTCTGGCCTGGCATTGAAATGAAACACACCTGCTCCGCTTCTATGCTTAGATGCTGGATGGATGAGTCGGTGTCAGAAAATCATCAATATGTGACTCTGATGCGCGTGTTTCCTGTAGGACTGCATCATGGGTTCTGTTCATCCGCCACAAATACATTTGGACCTCCACAAATAAATTAATGCAAGGGAAACACTGGCTTCCACTCGCTTGCCATAAATAAATGAATGTATGAGACACCTCCACAAATAAATTAATGCAAGGGAAACACTGGCTTTTGTTCGCCCGCCAGAAATAAAGTTGGACCTACGCAAATAAATGAATGCATGGGAAACACTGGGTTCAGTTTGCCTGTCACAAATACACTGGGAACGCCACAAAAATATTAATATATGGGGAACATTGGGTTTAGTTTGCCCGCCACAAATACACTGGGACCGCCACTAAAATATTTAGACCACCACAAATACATGACTGCATGGGAAATACTGGGTTTAATTTGCTGCCACAAATACACTGGGACCGCCACAAAAAATTAATGTATGGTGTATATTGTGTACAGGTTCTCTTGTCACAAATAAATTTGGACTGCCACAAATAAATTAATGCATGGGAAACACAGGGTTTAGTTTGCTTGCCACAAATAGACTGGGACCGCCACAAAAAATTAACGTATGGCGTACATTGTGTGCAGGTTCTCTCGCCACAAATAAATGAATGCACAGGAAACATTGGATTTGGTTTGCCCGCCACAAACAAATTTAGACTGCTACAAAAAATATTAATGTATGAGGAACATTGTGTACAGGTCCTCCTGCCATAAATAGATACGGCCGCCACAAATACATAATTGCATGGGAAACACTAGGTTTAGTTTGCCCACTGCAAATACACGGGGAAAGCCACAAAAAAATGACTGTATGGGGGACATTGCGTACGGGTTCACCCGCCACAAATACATTTGGATCGCCACAGATACATTTGGATTGGAGTACATGGGAAACACTGGGCTTGGTGTTCTTGAGCCAACCTAACTGCGCTCATTAAAAGCACAGTTGAGAAGCTTTTAGTGAAAATTATAACGGTAAATGTAGCAAAATAAAAATAAAAAAAACGCATATTTAACCATATTTAAGGAATCTTCCCAGTGGGGTGCTTACGTATGAGCCACAGCAGATCCAGCCAGCATCAAATGACATGCATGCTGATGTGTGATCAGTAGAAGGCCGCAGCAATCAGCCACCAAGCGTTAGACGCTATCAAAAAGCTGTCGGTGTGAAAGTAATGGAAATAAATCTCCTACTCCGAGAAGACGGAGGGGAGCGCCTTCTTCCCCCTGTTGCGTTGTCATGACGCTATTATTCCGACATGGGATGATGCTTCTGAGCAGATGGAGCTGTCCAGGAACCATGACAATACTGGTCTTCTCATCGCCAGTTCTGTATGAGCAAACGTTACCCACAGGAGGCAGGGCTTGTGGTCGAGGCAATCAGAGGACATCTTCCTCGTTAACTTCTCTCACAAATTGCCATAATTCTCACCTTCTAAATATATTTTTTGGACATTATTGGAGCCCTCCAGACATTGAATAACACCCCTACAGGTATAGTCACTTTTACACTCATATTAGTAGACATAATAGGAGAAAATAAGACTTAAGATAGATGTTAGCATTGGAAGACTTCATCATTCCTGGTTGTGTTGATTTGTTGAAATTCCAGTTCTTTTTAGAGAGCCGGTTCTTAAAAAACAAATTGGCTCCTATTCATTTGAAAGAGCCGGCTCGAAGTGCCGATTCGTTCACGACCGACACATCACTATGTTCCATGCTTTGGCTCTAAAAACTGGGCCGTCTCAATGCGGATCAGTTGTTTTTGTTCTTTTTCTGGAGTTAATCTGCACTTTTACATAAACCAAATGAGGACGCCAAACCTTTTTCTTTTTGAGTCGTCATTGTGTTTGTTTTGCCTTCCTTGTGCCTGCAAGGTTGAGTATTTTTAAAGAAGTGCAGCATTACTCCTTCCTTACTGCTTCGCCCCACAGGAACATCTCTGCAAATAAACATTTCTTACATTTCTCACATGATACGGGACATTATTTGCTCTAAATGCAGCACATCCATTATGGGTTGTTGGAACGGGCCACTAATTGTAATGGTGCATGCACACCAGCAACCCTGATGGATGTCGCTCGCGTTGGCTTCATTAGGCTATTTCTTACGGGTTGGGACGCCGTCGTATAGCGGCGTAGAATACGCATGCCGGGAGTTACCAAGGCTATCATAACGGGAAGGTGGGCTGGAGTTGTGCACTCGGATAGTTGTTGCCGTGGGGGCCCTGGAAGCAGGAAGCAAACACGCGGAAGCGACGAGGTGGAAAATGTCTCCACAGCTCATCTTGATGTAATCGCGTCGCTGTCTATAAAAGAAACAAAAGGTAAAGATCAAATGTAAATACAGTGGAATACACAGAAAATAAAAGAGAAGACGATAACAGCAGTTTAATGTGCATGAGTGCTGCAGAAAGTTCCTTTGTGTTCTTAAAGTGCTTAACTTTATCGCCATCATGCAGCACACACATTAGCGTGCCTGGAATCAATCATAGCATATTTGAAGTACCTTCTGTCACAATTTAGGGTCATTTGGCTGTATTATCTCTATCCACATTATCATCAATGCTGTTGGGGGGGTGGGCACTTTTTAAATATCCCACCTCGTTCTGTGGATCAATTAGTAATGAAGCAGCTAATCCACACTAAGCCAGACATTGTTATCGTGTCTTGTTTCACACATTCAACTTGAATTGAAAGTCCAACCTTCCCTTTTATCCCAAATCCTTTGACCTCCATTTGCCCTCCTCTCTCTTTCTCTCTCTCTCTCTCTCTCTCTCTTTCTTCCCTCACCTTCTTTGGCAGAACCACGAGCGGGAGACGCCGCTGCACTGCGCGGCCCAGTACGGACACTCGGAGGTGGTGTCGGTGTTGCTGCAGGAGCTGACGGACCCCACCATGAGGAACAACCGGCAGGAGACGCCTCTGGATCTGGCAGCGCTTTACGGACGCTTGCAGGTAGAGACCCCATTCGGGGGCTAGTTTGGATTTATTGGACGAAATTAGGATGGGACCAAGTGTACCTGTTGATTTGTTCCAAGCAAATATCATGGATTACTGCTACCACATAACTACCAGGAGAACCAGAGTATAGAGGGGGAGGAGCCACATGCTGTTGCCCAGCAAGGTGCACCGTATTCGGGCACACGCTCCGAGCAGCCGGTGAGCTGCCAAGGAAATCAGGAGAACCAAAGTATAGAGAGGAGGGAGCTGTGGCCCAGCAAGGTGCCTTTGCTGCATTTTTGCACAAATCCTGCTACAAAAAAGCAAACGCTCCTCCTCTGTTTTTGGGAAAGTGAGAAAAGGAGTGTCCACGTGTGTGCAGATGGTGGAATGCTTCTCACCTTCCAATGCTAGTAGGTTGTTGTAGCGCAGACGCACGTGCTGGCAGAAGTGGGGATGAATAATTGATGACAGATATCCCTGCAAGAGGATGAATGGGACTACCCGTGTGTGTGCGTGTGTGCGGGTATGTGTGTGAGTGTGGAGGATGAAACACAGACAAGGGTAAAAGTTTAACACACACATGCCCAGAAGGTGCATTGAACTGTGAGAAAATGTGTAAAGGTGTGGCGCCCCCTATGGGTTGCGGTGAAAATGCTTTGGCTCACATTTTGCCTCTTATCTTCCGCAAAGGTGGTGTGCATGTTGGTGAGCGCTCACCCCAACCTCATGGGCGTGCATGGGCGCAAACACACGTCGCTGCACCTCGCCGCTCGCAACGGACACCGCAGCACCGCGGCCACCCTGCTGGAGGCCGGCATGGACGTCAACTGTGTGGTAAGGAGCTTTTCTGTCAATAAAAATATAGATATTATCATAATAATATAATAATGTATTATAATGTATAATAATAATAATATGAGCCGCATAGAAAATCAATGAATGAATAATCATAATAATGAAATATTATGATTAAACAACAATGACCTTAAAAATATTAAGTGATAAAATTAAGTGATAAAATGATGATTATACTACTACTACTAATAATAACAATAATAATAATGTTTAAATACATGTATAAAAGAACATCAGCAATAAAAATTATATTTAAATGCATTAAACTGATAACTAATAATATTTAAAAGTATTTAATAACAATAGTAATCATTTTTCAATAAATCCATTTAATAATAATAATAATTGCTATTACTACAGTATAGTAATTAAACAAATGTATAAAACAATGATGATGATAACAATAGTTAAATTTAATGAAATGCATAAAGCAACAGTGATAATAACAATATCCATCCATCCTTCCATGTTCCTCTGCTCATCCGGGTTGCGGGGGCAGCAGCTTCAGTAGGGAAGTTAAGACTTCTCGGTCCCCAGCGACCTCTTCCAGCTCCATCGGGAGGACACCAAGGCGTTCCCAGGGCAGCTGTGAGACATAGTCCCTCCAGCGTGTCCTAGGTCTTCCCGGGGGTGTTCTCCCGACTGGGCATGCCCGAAACACCTCACCAGGGAGGCGCCCGGGAGGCATCCAGACGAGATGCCCGAGCCACCTCAACTGGCACCTCTCGATGTGAAGGAGCAGCGGCTCTACTCTGAGCTCCTCCCGGATGGCCGAGCTCCTCACCCTATCTCTTAGGGTGAGTCCAGCCACCCTACGAAGGAAACTCATTTCCGCCGCTTGTATCCGCGATCTCATTCTTTCGGTCATGACCCATAACTCATGACCATAGGTGAGGGTGGGAACGTAGATCGATCGGTAAACAGAGAGCTTTGCCTTCCGGCTCAGCTCTCTCTTCACCACGACGGTCCGGTACAGCG
>QODF01000044.1:3037278-3079361 GCA_024372805.1 Oostethus manadensis
CAATCCCGTACTCCCGGAGCACCCCCCACAGGACACCACGAGGGACACGGTCGAATGCCTTTTCCAGGTCTACAAAGCACATGTAGACCGGTTGGGCAAACTCCCACATACCCTCGAGTACCCTTGCAAGGGTGTAGAGCTGGTCCAGTGTTCCGCGACCGGGACGAAAACCACATTGCAGCTCCTGTAACCGAGGTTCGACTAACGGTCGTATCCTTCTCTCTAGCACCCTGGAGTAGACTTTCCCAGGAAGGCTGAGGAGTGTGAGGAGGATTACTATTACCGTAGACGTGTCTACGGGGGTAGACACGAGGATTACTATTGCAACAACACATCATTAGTAGGGTAAAACTAACCTGTCTCACGACGGTCTAAACCCAGCTCACGTTCCCTATTAGTGGGTGAACAATCCAACGCTTGGTGAATTCTGCTTCACAATGATAGGAAAAAGCCTATCATTGTGAAGGAATACTCCGGGGGATTTAACTACCCCAATTACCTCAGCCACGGTGATAGAACTGTCCACGTACGTATCCTCAGACTCTGCTTCCTCTACAAAAGGCATGTCAGTGGGATTGAGAAGGCCCTCGAAGTATTCCTTCCACCGACCAACTATATCCACAGTCGAGGTCAGCAAGCCCCCGTCCGCACTGTAAACAAGGTACAAGGGAGTTCCCGTGTGGCTTCTTTGGGCTAGGCCCGGCCAGGCCCCACCGGTGAAGGCCTGGCCACCAGGGTGAGGCTCCGGTGTCCCACGTTTGGGCGAGGTGCGGTCACTCATCTTGTTTTTCTTCATAAGGGTCTTCTGAATCACTCTTAATCTGGCCGGTCTGGCCTAGAATCTGTATGCCTTGGGAGACACTACAAGAGGCATAAAGCCCCCGACAACATAGCTCCTAGGATCACTCGGGCACTCAAACCCCTCCACCGCGGTAAGTTGGTGATTCACGGAGGGGAATAATAACAATAATAACAGAATAATAACAGAAGAATAATAACCATTATACTATAATATTTAAAGAAATGTATAAAACAATGATAATAATAATAATTAAAGAAATGCATAAAACAGTGATAATAATAATAATGGTATATAATTTAAAGAAGTGTATAAAACAATGATAATGATAATATTTAAACAAATGTACAAAACAACAAGAACAATAATAATAATAATACATTTAATGTATAAAACAATGATGATAATAATAATGGTATGATAATAATATCCTCCCCTGAGCCACCACCTTGTCATGGTGAAGGAGTTTGCGTGTCCATTAATCTTAGGATCTAAGTTTGGGGCTGTCATGCGTCGGTAGGTTCACCCATGACAAACAGGTCCTAGGGGAGGGACCAGACAAAGAGTGGCTCAAAACACCCTGATGATGATTAAAAACATTGGACTTCGTTTTACCTCGCCCGGATGCGGGTCACCGGGGTCCCCATCTGGAGCCAGGCCTGGAGGTGGGGCACGATGGCGGGGTTCTGGTGGCCGTGCCTGCACGGATTGTCTATAACGAACACCATGTTCAAGCATAAGGGTGTCCACATGTGCACTTGGCACCAGGGCACCCTGGGGCGCAGTTCGATGATTGACTTTGTGGTTGTGTCGTTGGACTTGCGGCCACATGTTTTGGACACTCAGGTGAAGAGAGGGGCAGAGCTATCAATCGATCACCACCTGGTGGTTAGTGTGTTCCGATGGTGGGGGAGGATGCCGCTCAGACCTGGCAGACCCAAACGCATTGTGAGGGTCTGCTGGGAACGTCTTGCAAAGTCACCTGTCAGAAGGAGTTTCAACTCCCACCTGCGGGAGAGCTTTGACCAAGTTCCGAAGGAGGCAGCGGAAATTGAGTCAGAGTGGGCGATGTTTTGTTGATCTCATCGAGTCCATTGTCGGTGCGGCTGATCGGAGCTGTGGCCGTAAGGTGGTCGATGCCTGTCGTGGCGGTAATCGCAGAACCCGTTGGTGGACACCAACGGTGAGGGATGCCGTCAAGATGAAGAAAGGGTCCTATCAGGCCGTTTTGGCCCTTGGGACTCTGGAGGCAGCTGACGGGTACTGGCAGCCCAAGCTGTCTGCGGCTTTGGCAGTCACTGAGGCAAAAACTCGGACATGGGAGGAGTTCGGAGAGGCCATGGAAAACGACTTCCGGATGGCTTCAAAGAGATTCTGGTCCATCATCCGCCATCTCAAGAGGGGGAAGCAGTGCACAGTCAACACCGTGTACGGTGGGTACGGCGTGCTGCTGACATCGACTCGAGATGTTGTGGACCGGTGGAGGGAATATTTTGAAGACCTCCTCAATCCCACCGACACGTCTTCCAACATGGAAGCAGTGCCCGAAGACTCTGAGGCGGGTTCTCCTATCTCTGGGGCTGAGGTTACCAAGGTGGTCCAAAAGCTCCTTGGTGGCAGGGCCCCAGGGGTGGATGAGATCACACTCCTCAGCCTTCCTGGTAAGGTCTATTCAGGGGTTCTGGAGAGGAGGATCCGCCAGATAGTCAAATCTCGGATTCAGGAGGAGCAGTGTGGTTTTCGTCCTGTTCGTGGAACTGTGCACCAGCTCTATACTCTCGGCAGGGTCCTTGAGGGTGCATGGGAGTTTGCCCAACCAGTCTACATGTGTTTTGTGGACTTGGAGAAGGCATTCAACCGTGTTCCTCTGGGAATATTGTGGGGAGTGCTCCGGGAATATGGAGTATCGGACCACCAAATCCAGGCGGTTCGTTCCCTGCATGGCCAGTGTCAGAGTTTGGTTCGCATTGCCGGCAATATGTCGGACCCGTTTGCAGTGAGGGTTGGACTGCGCCAGGTCTGCCCATTGTCACCGATTATGTTCATTACTTTCATGGACAGAATTTCTAGGCGCAGCCAGGGCATTGAGGGGTTTCATTATGGTGGCCACAGGATTCGGTCTTTGCTTCTTGCAGATGATGTGGTCCTGTTGGCTTCATCGAGCAGTGACCTTTAACTCTTACTGGATCGGTTTGCAGCTGAGTGTGAAGCGGCTGGGATGAGAATCAGCACCTCCAAATCTGAGTCCATGGTTCTCGCCCGGGAAAGGGTGGAGTTCCATCTCCCGGTCAGGGATGAGGTCCTGCCTCAAGTGGAGGAGTTTAAGTACCTCGGTGGTCTTGTTCACGAGTGAGGGAAGGATGGAACGCGAGATGGACAGGTGGATTGGTGCAGCGTCTGCAGGGATGCGGACTCTGCACCGGTCTGTTGTGGTGAAGAGAGAGCTGAGCCAAAAGGCAAAGCTCTCGATTTACCGGTTGATCTGCGTTCCTACCCTCACCTATGGTCATGAGCTTTGGGTAGTGACTGAAAGGACAAGATCGCGGGTACAAGCGGCCGAAATGAGTTTTCTCCGCAGGTTAATTATATTATTATATTATTAACAAAACATTAAAAAAATATATGAAACAGTTATAATAATTGTATATTATTAAATAAATGCTAACTCGCTTCCTAACTTACCACGAAGTTCTTCGTCATGTCGGGCTGTGATGTTGTAACATCACCCCCGGGGGTGCACCGTGTGTGTTGTGTGAGTGTAGGTGTGTGTGAGCGTGCGGGTCAGTAATTGGAGCAGAGCCATAAAGGTCTGCTTGAGTGTGTATGAATAATTGATGGGTGAGCTCTCCCTTTCTCCTCACTCTGTGCATGGACTGTAAATGGGGCGGGGGGAGCCCTGTTTGGGGTAGGGGTGCCTAGGTAGGTAGCACACACACACACGCACACACAAGCACACACACACTTCCTACTAATGAAATCAGCAGTTATTGAAGCATCAAAAAAAAAAAAAAAATTCCTGGAAACAGTTGGAGAGAATTCCTCGTTTGCTCCCCGTGATCACCACGAGAAACGAGAGAGTCAAGGGTCGAGGTGAAAATGGGTGTGTGCCAAAAAAAAAAAAAAAAACTGGGATGGTTGGTGGATCTCTTCCAGCGCTTCCCTTCCAGTGCGTTCTAAAATCTTTTTGGCGCTTCAAAGCTCTCCACTTTGTCGTAAGATTTCAATCCGAGTGAGACCTCCGCGTCATGAGTAATGTAAGTTTGTTTGTTGACGTAGCCACACTTTACTTCGTCATTGGGCCACTTTTACCGCCGCCATGACTTTCCTCACGCTTAGTGTTATAATGGTCATTTTGGTTTTCATGCAATTTAATCATCACGTCCACTTTCTGCTGGGAGAACTGGGTTGGTTCCAGCCGTACTGCTGCCGGCCACCGCGGGAAATCGTTTATTTACCTCCACGGCTAAAAAGACGCTTGTTAATTGCAAGCAGGAAAAGTCATTCTATACAACAAGTGGGCTCTTCTGTTTTTTGTTTTGGACCATGGCACTATTTTTTAAATATTTATTTAAATATCAATTATGTATTTATTTATATTTATTTAGGTTTTTTTTATAATTTAAAAATAAGTTATTTATTTATTATAAATTTTATTTATTGAAGTATCAATTATTTATTTATAATACATTTTATTTATTGAAATATAAATTATTGATGTATTAATTATATTTATTTCAATATAAATTATTTATTAAATACAAATATAATTTAACATGAAAACTGTCAAACTTTTCAAAATATAAAGTCAAAATATTAAGAGAATAATAGAAGTTGTAATGTTACAAGGATAAAAATTTCATGGTAGTAGCATAAAGTTGAAATATTAAATAAAAAAATGTTTTAATAAAAGTTGGATTATTATGACAAACAAACAAAACAACAAAAAGTTAAAATTTTTGGAAAATTAGGATGCTGAAAAAGTTATGAGAATTAAGTGAAAATTTAATAAAATGACAGTTTACAAAGATTATTTAAGAAGACAGAAATATGAAATGAAATATTGGGAAAACAAAAAAATCGTAATAATCTGGCGGTAGAGTTGAAATATGAACTTAAAAAGACATATTCAATTATGCAAAACAAACAAAACAAAATAATGTTGTAATTTTTGGAAAATTAGGAAAAAGCAATCATATTACAAAAATATTATTACTATCAACGTAATTAATGAATTATTTATAAAAAGAAAATGTACAAAAATGAAAAGGTTGAAAGAAAAATATGCTTTTTAATTGTAAATGTCAGGTTTAAGATACATAAAACCTACATCAGGAAGTTGCCTACAGGCACGGCTGTTAACACCAGTTTATTCAGACAAATTGGAGACCCCGGCGGTTGTTTGCGGTGCAATCATCAGCGTTGATAGGAGCGTTTGAACGGCCAAATTCAACTTATTTTTATTTCTGGATTTTTTGGGAATGATCCCAGCCTTGTGTGTGTGTTTTGTTTGTTCTATTTTTGGGGGAATGAACCTGGCACGCTTGCTGCTTTCAGACGGAGAATGGCAGCGCCCTCCACGAGGCCGCCCTCTTCGGGAAAATGGATGTCGTTCGCCTTCTGCTTGACTCAGGTTGGATCATAAATACACGCACTGGTTTGTCATATTTGACTTCACCTTTGATGCCTCTTCCCAACACTTCCTGTGCTGGCGACGGGCCACTCATTGTCATTCCCGAGCGGACAACGGAATATAAAATAAACCAGAGTGTCTATTGTAAAAAAATAACAAATTCATATGTTGTGCTTAAATACACGAAGGAGGTCAAGCCTCTCATATGTATACTTTTTTATAGTGTATAAAATGTTCCAAATAATAGCAGTCCAATGTGACTAACCAAAATAATCAGATTTATTAGTATATTTTTATTGCTACATGGCAAACAAGTTACCAGTAGGTGCAGTAGATTCTCAGAAAACAAACATGCACGATATGCACGCTCTTTATAAGGCTGTGCAATTGGCCAATTAGTTGAAAGGGGGGTGTTAAACGAATAACAGTGTGGCATTTAATCAGCGATCAGTGATCAATTTTGTGAAAAAACAGGTGTGAATGAGGTGGCCCCTATATAAGGATGAAAGTAGCACTTGTTGAACATCATTTCTCTCAAGCCTGAGGAAAATGGGTCCTTCAAGACATTGTTCAGAAGAACAGCAGAATTTGATTAAAAAGTTGATTGGAGGGTGGAAAACTTACGAAGAGGTGCAGCAAATTTGTGTGCTGTTCCGCTAAAATGATCCCCTTTACCTTAAAATGGAGAGCAAAACCATAGACATGTGGCAGAAAACGGAAGACAACTATCAAAATATATGGAAGAATAACCTGAATGGCAAAGGTTTAGCCAATGATCAGCTCCAGGATGATCAGAGACAGTCTGGAGTTACCTGTAAGTACTGTGACAGTTAAAAGACTGTGTGAAGCTAATCTATTTCCACAAATCCCCCGCAAAGTCCCTCTGTTAAAAAAGAGGTTACAATTTGCCAAAAACTCATCAACTGGCCTAAAGAGAAATTGAGAAACATTTTGTGGACTGATGAAAGCAAAATTGTTCTTTTTGCGTCCAAGGGCCGCAGAGAGTTTGAGACAACCCCCAAAATCTGAATTCAAGCCACAGTACACAGTGAAGGATCATGATATGATGATATATTTATCACGTAACATACCGTGCATCAGTTTGCATATGTCAAAATACTCGAAAAGGTCATGTAGCCCTATGCTGAAGAGGACATGCCCTTGAAGTTGGTGTTTCAACAAGACAATGACCCCAAACACACTAGTAAACTTGCCGTGGTCTTGTTATGTTGTTATGTTATGGAGTTTCCAGCCCAATCCCCGGACCTTAATCCACTCGAGAACATCAAAAGTGCTGTTTCTGAGGCAAAACCAAGAAATGTTAATGAACTGTAGAGTGTTGTTCAAGAATCTTGGCGTGGAATAACATCTGAAACGTGCCACAAGTTGGTTGACTCCATGCCAAACAGATGTGAAGCAGTTATAAAAAACGAAATACTAGTTTAGTGACTCACAGGGCTGCCAAATCCTAGAAACAAAAACGTTTCTACAAAACAGTTTTGAGTTTGTAAAGTCAACAGCAGACACTTTTTTGAACACCCCCTTTCAACTAAATGCCCAATTGCAAGGCCTTAAGAGCGTGCATATAAAGAATGCTGGGTCTTGTTTGTTTTGTGAGAATCTACTGCACCTACTGGTAACTTGTTTGCCATGTAGTAATACAAATATACTAATAACAATGATTCATCTGGTTAATCGCATTGCACTGCTATTATTTTGAACGCTACTGTATCTTGCAGGGATTGACATTAATCTGAGAGATAGCCACGGGAGAACAGCTCTGGAGATCCTGAGAGAACACCCCGCTCCCAAATCCCAGCAGATGACTGCTCTTATTCAAGGTACACATATACACACAGACACACTCACACGCACCTAGCAGCACGTAGCATCCTAGCTCCATAAATGGCCGTCATTGTGCACAAATGAGCATGTTTCTACAGCTGTGACTCGCTGAAGAGATCAGCTGCACGCCATTTCCTGTTGAGCTAAGAATAGACCCTCCATTGATTACTAATTCAATTCCTAGTCGTTAACTGCCCGGCGTGCAACTGTGCAATTAAGCGTCGCTCGGCACCGGCGCTCTGATTACCCACTGCGCTTGAACGCAGCGCAACGCCTCCTCACGTCCTGCTTTGTCTCCTCGCTGCAGAGTATGTGCCGGATGAGATTGAGAGGCACAGCGCCGCGGGCGAGCCGGCCCGCAAGTGTCCTGTCCCCGCGCCCAGAACCTCCATCTCCTTGCCGTCGGCGTCCCCGTCACTCAGACACAAGAGTGAGTTTGCACACGTTTGGCGTACCAGAACACTACATCATGGGTGTTCATATTTTGCGGCCTGCTGCTGTTTTGCTGGCATAATATGAGGAATAATTACATAATATTAGTAGCATATAGCTGAAATATTTTAAAAAATATGTTTAAAAAAAAAAATCAAAGTTAGAATATTATGAGAAATAAACAAAACAACTAATAAAGTTGTCATTTTTGGAAAATTAGGCTGTGGAAAAAGCTATAATTTTAACATTAACATTTTAAAATAAAACTTAGAATATTATGAGGAAAAATAATTACATTTTACTAGCAGAGAGTTAAAATATTAAAGAAAAAAAACATTATTTAAAAGGTTTTTTAATTGGCTAATAAAACATTCTAAAAATATTAAAATATAAAAAATTAATTATAGAAAAGTTAAAAACAAAAAACAAAACAGCAGCAAAAATGGAAGAATCAGCTGTCTTTTTAAAAAACAACGTCCAAATATTAAGATAAATAAATTTAATTTATCAAGGAAACATAATTCTACGAGAATGCTGTCATAAAATATGAGGAAAAATAGCATAAAGTTGAAATATTAAATTAAAAAATGATTGAAGAAGAGAAAGCTTCTTGGCTTTAGCTGTCAGGAGGACATGACCGTGTGAATGCCTGACAGAAAATGAGAATTTTTAGCACATTTTGTCTCTTATAGCCTGTGGCCTTAAACTTTTGATCAGGTGATAGACAGCTTATTTCAGTGTATTAATTTATTTTTAAGTTCCAAATATTTTTGTCACACTCCCCTTTCTTGCTTTTGCATATTGTAGCTCTACTTAAAACCTCATAAAGATCCAAATGTGCAGAAGGTCAATTCTAGCAATTTTTCAACCGGTTTTAAGATTTTAATCAGGGCCAACCCATGTGATGATTTGTCCAATGCACTGCTGCCCCCTGTGGTTGGAACCTGACATTGCAAGTGTGCCGCATTCCTGCTGACGTGCTACTCATGTCAGCACAATTGCATCATTACCTCTGGGGGCGATGAACCGATTGCACCTGAACGCATCAGGGTTGTTGTCTAATGGAGGAGTTACCTCCACCCAGGCTTTTGTTTTGGGTCACAGCCAGCAGGGGTGCACACAACGGGAACACATCAGATGCTGGAATCTTGTATTTGTCAGGGAACGTTTCTTTTAGCATTGAATGCATTTTCATATATTATTTATTCAGATTATTTTGACAAACTAATCCGTCTATTTATTTATCACACTTTCACATGTTCCAAATAATTGACTCACACCATTTTCAACACGAAGAGCATGGAAGGGGATGAGAAATAAATGAAGTATTATATCTCCAGTACATATTTTGCAGATGATGCGGTGACCAGCGAGCTGTCCAAGCTGCTCCATGAGATCAAAAAGTGCCGAGACAGAGACTACTCCTTCGAGGAGCTGTGCCACACCATCTCCTCACACTCCATGGACAGCTTCGGCAGCGGGCGGCTCTCGGACGACGAGCGCCTAGACGCCGACGGCACCCTGACACGGGCGGCCAAGGTGTGTCGTGCCTATCTTCTGATGATGATGTCCTTTTCAATATTTTGGCCTGTCCCAAAACTTCCCAAAATCTTTTTGCTTGGATTTGTTCTTTCTCACCGCCAGAGGGCGCCATCACACAACACACTAAAACTGCACTATTTACTCTTCTCATTCCCCTTTTTCTCCTTTTATTAGAAATTTCTACCAAAAAAAACACTTAATGGTTTCTTCACACATTTAGCCTGCAATCTGTCCCCATCTCACTTTAGGGGAGTCAAAGCCCCCCAGCAGGCAAGCATCCCGGCAGGTGGCAGCAGCAGACATGAATAAAACATCCGTACACGCTTTTCAACACCCCGGGTGCACCCACTGTTGGAATGTTGACATAGCAGCTGCTCTGTCAACTCTACAGTATTCTTCTGCACCCAAAATGTTTGTCAAAGACCCTCCATTTGCCAGGAGCACTTTGCTGTTTTTAAACATCTCCTACCAAAAAACAACAAATCTGCTGTCAAAGTGGATGGATATTTGGACAACAAACAAAAAAACCAACAAAAAGAACGCTTGTCAAAGATTCACTGTACACCAGGAGCACTTTGCGTTTTTTAAATATCTTCTACAAAAAACACCGCTTATCAACGTTTTTTTTTTTTACAGATCTCAGACAAAAACCAAACAAAAAACCCAAACAAACAAAAAACATTTGTCAAAGATTCTCTATACAACAGGAGCGCTTTGCTGTTTTTAAACATCTCCTACCCCAAAAAAAAACACAGCTAATCAAGATTAAAGATCTCTGACTAAAAACAAAAATGAAAAAAACCCACTTGTCAAAGATCCTCTATATGACAAGAGAAATGTGCTGTTTTTAAAACTAAAAAAAAAATAATCAAAGATGCTCTTTATGGTAGCGGACCTCTACTATTTTTAAATATCTCCCACCAAATATAAAGCTTGTCAAAAATCTTCTATGTGACAGGAGCACTCTGCTGTTTCTAAATGACAGGACTAATGTTTTTGTTTTTAAAGATCTCCTCCAAAAAATGCATGTTAAAGATCCTCTATATGACAGGAGAAATGTGCGTTTTTTTGCATGAGAGTTACGCTGTGGCGTTTTTAAGGAGGGCAGGGGTGACGTGTATTTGGCTCTGCAGGTCGCCGCTTCAGTATCCCTGATGTACACAAATGCACCACCGCGCTGCAGTAAGCGTGCAGCATCCTTCTAGTGAGCGTCGCAGAGTACTCTGGTGACCTTTTCCTTGCAGCCTGCATCTTCAGGCTTTTTGAAGAGGCGTGTGTGTGTGTGTGTGTCGCCTCATCAGGTGCTTCCAGGTGGCGAGCGTCTGCCCTCTGACATTAAACGGCACAAAGCTCACATTTCAAACCTGCCTCTTCCTTTTCCCGGGAGCCCCCACACCCCAGAAAAGGACACTGCACCATTTGCTCTGGCTTAATAAGAGCAAGCTCACTGTGCAACGTGAGGTGCACATTTGTGTACATTTTTGTTTTAGGCACATTTTACAATGTCGTGCCAGGAGCCGCTTGTCACTTGCGTTTGCATGTGAGATTAACTTGTATTACCCAATTCATTGTCATCATTTTTGCAATTCTCCACTACACAAACCAAGATGTCAATCCGTTTGAGTAACCGTTTATTTACAACTAACCACATCCATATCAGATCTACTGGCCACCGATAAGGAGGAGGACGAGGAGGAGGAGGAAGAGGATGGGCGATAGGGACAGAGGAGGTGGTGGCCAGAAGGAGATGGCATGACAGAGGCAGACGGGACAGTCAATATAGATCAAAATGTATGTGCTGATTCAGACAGTGGTTGTTGTGGTTATTAAATGCATTCAAATGTGCGTGACGTTGTGTAAACCGGCCAGTGGGGTTTTGGTGACGTGTGCGCACCAAATTACCATTAGACCGGCTGCGTTTCGCTTTGCTCCGAGAGTAGAGCAGGTTGGAGCCGGCGAGCTTTCAGCGCACCTCCGGCGAAGCCTTGTGGCACCAATTGTCACTACGCCAGGCTGAATCAGTCGGCACCTCCCCCTGCTGCCCATCGCGGCGCACCTTGGTCTACGAAATTACTGCGTGTGGTGTTACGCCGGACAAAATTACCGCTGCGTAGCCCTTGAAATTAGAACCGACGGTGTGTAACATTTTGTGTGTGCTCTCAGCGGTCCACCCCTACCCTCATCGCCGCCGCCCATGAGGAGGAGGAGGATGAGTCGGACAGGACTTGCGGCCAGGCAGGATTCTGGGAAGCGTTGACCCCCTGCAATGGCTGCCACAACCTGGGCTTCTCCTACATGTCGCAGGTATTCCTTCTTTACATCACATTTTGCAGGCAACGGGATCACTGCAGGGACATAACAGACAGTCACTGCTAGCATATCAAGCTAGCTAGCGAGCTAGCTAGTTAGTCTCTCCAATTTACTTATTTAAAAGAAAGTGCATAGGTGTGGAGAGTAGGGACAAAAAAGCCAAAAACGTACCACTTCTGCACTTCTTTTCCGGATAGTTCCATATCACTTCCATCCAAAATGATGGAACATCGAACTTCTTGGACTTATTTGGTGGCATTACCGCACCTTCAAGTCTCAAAACTATGTTTTTACTAGCTGCCATTATAACTTTAAATTTAGCAATTTTGTCAAAGTTCTGGATAGTTTCTTTCATCCGAAATAACGCAACATCAAACTTCTGGAAGGGATTTATCACATTTGCGTGCCACATTTTAGGTAGTGGCTGCCATAACTTTGACATTGATGTTTGCTCTTCCCTCCAGGAATTACAAAAAAATCAAAGGCATCATGGAAAGTTCAGATAGTTCCATATAACCTTCATCCAAAATGATGGAACATTAAACTTCTTGAAGGAATTTGGCGGCATTACTGGAACTCGAAGCCTCAAAACAGTAACTTAACTAGCTGCTGTAATAACTTGGGTTGAATTTAGCATTCTTGGCTCCCTGGCAAAGTTCTGGATAGTTCCTTTCATCCAAAAGGACCATCAAACTTCTTGAAGGCATTTGCTGTATCAGAGAGACACATTTGAGGTAGCTGCTGCCATAAGTTTGACATTGATGTTTGCTTTCTAGTCTCCTCAGGAATGACAGTAACGTCTTCAATGGCACCGTAGAAAGTTACAACTTTTAACTTTCATCCAAAATGACAGAACATTAACCTTCATGAAGGGATTTGGCAGGGTTACCGCACCTTGAAGCGTCAAAACTATATTTGAACTAGCTGGTCTTATAACTTGGTTGGAGTTTAGCATTCTCGTCTCCCTGGAAAAGTTCTAGATAGTTCCTTTTAACTTTCATCCAAAGTGACTGAACAGCAAACTTCCTGAAGGGATTTGTCACATTAGCGTGCCACATTTTAGGCAGCCGATGCCGTGACTTTGTTGTTGGTGTTTGCTTTCTAATATCCTCACTTCATTTTAACTTTCATCCAAATCGACAGAACATGGAACCTCTTGAAGGGATTTAGCTCACTAGCGCAACCATAGCATATTTTAAGTATCTGCTGGCATAATGTGGGTTGAATTTTGCTTTTTTGTCCTCTTGTTGTCCCCAGCGTAGTTTGTCTCTCCGCGTGCGCACTGGACATCTTTTCAGTGGTTAAAGGGATTTATTACATGTGTCGAGTGTTGATGCAGTGTCTGTCTTCGGGGTTGAATAAAGTTTAATCTAGCCTGACTTTACAACACAATTAGACCGCCTAAGATGTTCACTTGCTTGCTTCGTGTCTATTAGCTTTAACGTTGATGCTGTGAGAATGCAGTCATTTGGATCGGATCCAGATTTAAATCTGCATGTCTGGCCAGTTTAGTGTAGGATTTGTCTCGCTTGTGTTTGATCTTATAGGCTCAAGGAGCCATCTTGTTCATCTTCCGGACCCGTTGGCATGCATGTGGAGGCGAAGCAGGTGCAGCCTCGATACGCTACACACACCAGCTGATGCAAATTCCCTGAAATTTCCAGAGTTATTTGTGCGTCTGTGCGGCGTTGTCATCCCGCCGAGTGTCTGAGAAGCTCCTTTGTCTTCGCTGGCGTCTCGCACGGAGGAAATGCCAGCAGATTACAGCGTCCCATTCATATCTGATGGCCTATGAACTTGGCGCAAGGAAGGGCGTGGGGGTTCCAACGGTGACACACCAGTTAAGAAATGTCACAAAGATGTATGTATCATATATTACAAATCGCCAGCGGCATCTATACAGTGCGAGCGGCGTTACAATCAGCAGTCCTGCAGCGTACGCATGCGGCCCGCTAATTAGGGTTCAGAGGAGGCTTCTTGTTTGTCCGAGGGCTTCCTGTTCAGCTTGGACACAAGTGGCTCTGTGTCCACTATCTGGACCCTGATAGGCATGTGGGGGGGTGCCTTCATGGGAGGGGTCGTGTATAATGAAGGCGCTCGCCCGTCTTCTCTCGTCTTTCCCAGGAAGCTGGAAGACACTCAATCAGCAGGACTCAGTAGGTGAGTTTCTTTATTTTTGGTGTGTGTGTGTTTGTGTGTGTTTGAGGAAATCCCAGCTCCAAACTCCCACTTCCTCAATGCAAAGTGGTTTTTCCTCTTCCTGCCTCGCTTCAGCTTTGCTGTCTCGTGCTTGTCTCCTCGGGACGATTGGCCAGTAAGTGTCTGCATCTTACGTTTATATTGTCTCCTGTTAATATTAGTATGTTTTATGATAATAGTTTCCTCCAAGGCACAGGTCGTACCAAACGGGGCCACCAAAATGTCCAAATCAATACACTGGACACACGCCTCTATTTTATTTGATTATTTTTATAATCAGAATAACTATGTTAAATAAAATGTGAACATGTATAAATTTTGGAAATAATCTGCTTTCATACATTTTTTTATTTTTGTAAATTTAATAATACAATCAGTTTATTTTTACAAATCGTCCAGTCTGCATGCAAAGAGCCAAACTAATTCAAAGCAATTCAACCCAAATATGGTTTGGTTTGTGTTGTGTAAAAGTTTGGGTGTCATTTTGGGTGAAAGTTAGAGGAACTATGTGGAACTTTTCACAATGTTTATGAAGACTGAAAAGCAAATTCAAGCCAAGTTATGGCAGCAGCTACTTAAGATATTGCACAGTAATGCGGCAAATCCCTTCAGGAGGTTTGATGTTATGTCATTTTGGATGAAAGTTAAAAGGAACTATCCAGAACTTTGCCTGGGAGAAAAGAAAGCTAAATGCAACCAAAATTATGACAGCAGTGAGTTCAAACATGGTTTTAATGCTTCAAGGCAAATCAAAACAAGGAACAATCCAGAGGTTTCCATGATTCCCATCCAATTGATCGGGTCACACAGGATTTTGTGTGCTGACCTCGACCAAAACAAGACCGTCACACCACGCTGTCATCAACTTCTCTTTTGGAAAGAAAATTGCAGGCTCGCACGGATGCTGAGTCAGTATTAATTCTGTGTGTTTTTCTCTGATATTTTGCCTTTCATTTGGTGTACGCATTGTTACCAACACTTAAATCTGACTTTGTGACTCCCTGGCTCATAAAACATCATCAGGCTGCAGTAATCTGATTACTCTGCTTCAGAAATGTGTACCAAGCCAAGCATGGTGGAAAATTGGAGCAGTGGCCGGCTTTTGATTGGACCTCCACTGATGCTAGTGAGTTTTTAATGGTGCAAATGCAGACTATCCAAGGGGCTGGGTCAAAACCCAGCATCACTAAGGCCACCAGGCGGCTGATGATTCGATCAGACTGTGGCTAACCATGCGAGTGACATGCGGGAAATGATGATGGTGCGTAGTGCTGTGGGAAGAAGGAATGTTTTGTCTTGGCCCGCCTGGAATGATCCTCCCCCTGCCTCTTCACATCTGTCAGGGATTGTTTGGGGAAAGTTTCTGAGATAAGAGAGAGCTTTGGTTTGCTATGAGCCTCCTTTGGGGCTACACCTTTACACCCTGCTACTACACAGGAATTTGGTGTGAAGGTGCCATTTTTGCAGGATTCTCGTTCATTTTTTGGAGTCGTACTTGAACCTACTCCTTCTTGGGAATTTGCCCAAAAGCCACCAAAATGGGCAACGATAAGTAGCGGAAATTGTGAGTTTAGACCACGATATGTGGGCGGAGCTTGATGGCAAAGTTAGCTATTTGACATAAAATGTGCCCAATTGCCACCAAACTTGAAGCCTGAACATGAAGTGCTTCAGATTTGGCCACTGAAGACCAGGTCACCCGGGCGCCCGCTCTCGACCGCCCCACACATCAAATCATATTGCACCGGACTTTTATGCTTTTTCCTGGAGGTGGTGAGTTTGCGGGGGGGTGGATGAAGGGATCCCGTGTGGCTTACATGTGATTTCTTCGGTCTGAGCCTGGCCGGGCCCCACAGGTGAAGGCCTGACCACCATGCACTCGCCTGCGAGCCCCTCCTCCTGGCCTGGCTCCAGGGTGAGGCCCCGGTAACCCAATGATTTCTTCTTAATGAAGGGTCTTCTGTTCTCTGCTATTTGCAGACGATGTAGTCCTGATGGCCTCATCGGGCTGTTCACTGGGGCGGTTTGCAGCTGAGTCTGAAGCTTCTGAGATCTTGCCCCAGGTGGAGGAGTTCATTTACCTCGGGTTCTTCGTCAGGAGTGAGGAAAGGTTGGAGTGTGAGCTCGACAGACGGATCAGCGCAGCGTCTGAAGTAATGCGGTCGCTTTACTGGACAAGATTGCGGGTACAAGCAGCGGAAACGTAGGGAGGCTGGACTCACCCTAAGAGATGGGGTGAGGAGCTCAGCCATCCGAGAGGAGCTCAGAGTTGTGACGCTGCTCCATCACATGGTGTGAGGAGCCAGTTTAATTAACCCGGGCATCTAGTCCGTATGCCTCCCGGACGCCTCCCTGGTGAAGTGTTCCAGGCATGCCCAGCCAGGAGAAGGCCTCAGGGCAGATCTGGGACATGCTGGAGGGATTGTGTCTCACAGCTAGCCTGGGAACACATTGGGGTCCTCCTGGTGGAGCTGGAAGTGGTGGCCGGGGACCGGGAAGTCTGAGATTGCTGCTCCTGTGACCTGGACCCAGAAAAATGAAGTAATGGAATGGAATGTAAAGAAGTGCGTCCCGGTGGGTTACCTATACGTGCACAGGTTGTCGGCCATTTTGGTGTGAAGGGGCCATTTTTGGGGGTTCCTGGCTATATTTTTAGGGGTCGTACTTGAACATACTCCTCCTAGCGGATTTTTGAGTGTTAGGCCAAGTTTGGAGTGTCAGCCAAATTAGCTATTTGACATAAAAAATGAAGCGCGTCCTGGAGGGTTTTAAGGTATTTGCACGTGCCACCTGTGTGCCTGATTGACACATTCTTTATGACAGGACGGACTAAAATAATCAAAACAGTAAATTATAAAAATGAAATGAGTATATGAAGTATTGCTTCAAAAAAGCCAACCGCTGCCGACACAAAAAGAGGCTTTTATAATCCTGTTTTCCAGGCAACATTCATGGAATACTTGAGAGGTTATTTCCTATTTCCTTTAGCGTCATGTGATCTTAAGAGGCATCATATGATCTTCATGCTTGTTTTAGCTTCTCTTCCCTCACACAACTCTAAGAGCAAGCAGGTCCACATAACCTCTGCCTTCCTCCCCTGTAAGGACTCCAAACACTCGGAGGAAGCGGCCGCCTCGCCGTCGCTGGATGTCTTCCTCCCCGAGGACGAGGACAATCCTTACGAGTCCGTCGCCACCGCTGTCACCCGCATACCCTGCTCGCTGGACATCAGCCAGCACCTGAACGCTGGTCCACGCAACGGTAGGTTGCTTGTCTTTTTTTAAATGTGTGGCGAATGGGCTCAGTGTTTTGCTGCTGCCACCAAGTGGGCTGGAGTTGCTGCGTTTTTTGCGGCATCACACACACATACATGATTCTCGCCATTTTTAGGGTGCTGTACTCCTCGAGCAGAGCTGGATGACAAATTTTGGTATTTGACAAAAAAAACCACCAAGTGCCTCCCGGGCTGTTATAAAGCACAAAATATCAAATGAAAACACACAAAAAGAAGGTGGTAGATTTGTCGTCTCCCAACCCAATGGTTGCCGGTTTGTTATTTATTATATATGTGTGGAAAAAAAAAAAAAAATATATATATATATATATATATAATTTGTATAATATTTATACATTTCAACAATCATTATCCATTTTTGCATTCCAGTACTTACAGTTTGCTCTGTTTTTGTACGCTAACTAATCTCACATTTCTCAGTCGCTTCAAACCCTTCCAACATCAAAACCTCTAGCTTACACACTATGAAGATTAAAATTCCTGCATTTTCCATATTTCAATATTTTCTGCGGTCGCACGGTGGCTGAGTGGTTAGCACATTGGCCACACAGTCAGGAGATCTGGAAGACCAGGGTTCAAATCTCCGTTGGGCATCTCTGTGTGGAGTTTGCATGTTCTCCCCTTGCGTGTGTGGGTTTTCTCCGGGTACTCCGGTTTCCTCCCACATTCCAAAAACATGCATGTTAGGTTAATTGGCGACTCTAAATTGTCCAAAGGTATGAATGTGAGTGTAAATGTTTGTTTGTCTATATGTGCCCTGCGATTGACTGGCGACCAGTCCAGGGTGTACCCCGCCTCTCGCCCAAAGCCAGCTGGGATAGGCTCCAGCATCCCGGTGACCCTAATGAGGATAAGCGGTATAGAAAATGAATGAATGAATGAATATTTTCTGCAACATTTTTCCCATTGAAAATGTATGTGGCATGTGACATGTTCTGCTTATTCTGTGACCTGTGGCATGGCTCAGGTGGTAGCTGCTGGTTCCGTCCTCAGTCAACGCATTTTTAGGATGTTTCAACATAATTCTACAATCCATCTTTAGCATTCATTTGCAATTTCTTTTGAAATTGCTTAATCTGGTTGCTTTCAACTTTAATTCAAAATGACCGAACATCAAAGTTCTGAAGGAATTTGGCGCATGAACAACGTAACAAAACCAAAAGTAACTGCTATCATAGTTTGGGTTGAATTTGGCTTTCTTGTCTCCCCATAATCCTAATAGTACCTTTATTCCAAAATGGTGGAATTTTGAACTTCTTGAAGGGATTCAGCACATGAGCAAGGAAACAAAACAATATTTTAAGCAGTTGCTGTCATAATTTGGGTTGTATTTGGCTTTGTTGTCTTCCCATTATCCCTACTAGTAACTTTAATCCAAAATGATAGGGACATTGAACTTCCTGAAGGGATTTGGAGCACAAGAAAATCAACAAAACCATATTCTAAATAGCTGTTGTCATAATTTGGGGTGTATTTGGCTCTCTTGTCTCACCAGTATTCTTACTAGTAAATTTAATCCAAAATGATGGAACATAAAACTTCTTGAAGGGATTTGGAGAATGAGCAAATCAACAAAACCATATTTTAAGTACCCGCTGTTATAATTTGGGGTGTATTTAGCTGTCTTGTCTGCCCGTTATCCTTACTAGTAAGTTGAATCCAAATTGATGGAACAACAAACTCCTTGAATGGATTTGACGCATGAGCAAGGCAACAAAACCTTATATTCTAAGTAGCTGCTGTCATAATTTGGGTTGTATTTGGCTTGCTCGTCTCACCATTATTGTTACAATTAACTTTGAACCAAAAGGATGAAACATCAAACTTCTTGAAGGGATTTGGAGCACAAGCAAATCAACAAAACCTTATTCTTAAGTAGCTGCTGCCATAATTTGGGTTGCATTAGTCTTTCTTGTCTCCCTATTGTCCTTTATAGTAACTTTGATCCAAAATAAGGAAACATTGAACTTCTTGGAGGGACTTGGTGCAAAGCGACCAACTCATGTTTTGGACCTTCCCTTGTGCTGTACGGTGATCCAGATTGTGTAAGCTCTTCCCATTCCTTATACACGCCACGTGTTGTCACAGCAACCACATCACCCTGTGGCGAGTCGCCTGTATGTTGCCATGGAAACTGCATTGTCAATGACGAACACATCAGCAGTGATTCCTCCGTGTAAATCCCTTCTCCGTGTTGTCTTTATTCCCCCAACTTGTGTGAGGCTAAGCTGGTGCCGAAAGGCGTTAAAAAAAATCCATCTGGGGTCTTCACTCTGAGTTCTCTCACTTGTCAGCCTAATTGGACACGGGTATCGTTCTCTCGCCCCGCACGTAAATCCAAGTGGAGAGCGAAGGGAAACATGGCGAGATGAAAGGATGTTGCATAAGCACCTCTCAGCTTATTGCTGCATCTTCACGCAGTCATTTTGGACTCGTTTGTATTCGTTAATCAAAGAACATCACGATGCCTGAGGTGGCAACTGCACCCTCCTTTGATGAAGGTTGTAATTACACATGGCACAGTTATGGCTGCCCTCAGACGGCCACATGTAACAGTGAATACTACTTTATAGGAATAGAAATGTATAATTACCTAAACAAATTATCACACGATTGCTCTTGCGTTCCATATTCATAATTTTTATTAGCAATTTTTTTTGATAATTTGCTTTGAAATCATGAGTTAAGGTGACAAACAGCTACTCCTACTAATGTGACACTACTCATTATTATACCATCATCATATACAGAACCAACATATCAATCAGCATATTAATCATATCAATGTGTTATAACTAAATACAGGTATTAGATATGTCATTATTATGCATACAAGTTAATTTTGATAAATAAATATAATGGTTATTAGTGTTGATGGTAATAATTCGTTTGGATACAATGTGTATCATTACTTCCAATTCTTCTATTCCATTCCATTTTCTTCCGCTTGTCCGTGTTCGGGTCGCGCGGGCAGCAGTTTCAGTAGGGAAGTCCAGACTTCCCGGTCTCCGGCGACTTCTTCCAGCTCCACCGGGAGGACACCAAGGCGTTCCCAGGCCACCTATGAGACATAATCCCTGCAGCGTGTCCTAGGTCTTCCCCGGGGCCTTCTCCCAGCTGGGCATGCCCGAAACACCTCACCAGGGAGGCGCCCGGGAGGCATCCGGACTAAATGCTCGAGCCAATTCTGTCCATAAAGATTATGAACAGAATCAGGGACAAAGGGCAGCCTTGGCGAAGGCCAACGTTCACCGGACACAAGCTGGACTTACTGCTGGCAATGCAAACCAGGCTCCTGCTTCGATTGTACAAGGACCGAATGGCACGTAGTAGCGGACCACCAATCCCGTACTCCCGGAGCACCCCCCACAGGACACCACGAGGGACACGGTCGAATGCCTTTTCCAAGTCCACAAAGCACATGTAGACCGGTTGGGCAAACTCCCACATACCCTCCAGTTCCCTTGTAAGGGTGTAGAGCTGGTCCAGTGTTCCGCGACCGGGACGTAAACCACATTGCAGCTCCTGTAGCCGAGGTTCGACTAACGGTCGTGCCCTTCTCTCCAGCACCCTGGAGTAGACTTTCCCAGGGAGGCTGAGGAGTGTGATCCCCCTATAGTTGGAACACACCCTCCGGTCACCCTTTTTAAAAATGGGGACCACCACCCCGGTCTGCCAGTCCAGAGGTACTGTTCCCGACTTCCATGCAATGTTGTAGAGGCGTGTCAACCAACACCGTCCCTCAACATCTAGAGCTTTGAGGAATTCTGGGCGGAACTCGTCTACCCCCGGAGCCTTGCCACTGGGGAGTGATTTAACTACCCCATTACCTCAGCCATGGTGATAGAACTGTCCACGTACGTATCCTCAGACTCTGCTTCCTCTACGGAAGGTATATCAGTGTGATTGAGAATACCTCCAATTCTAAATTGATATAATGCAAATTTAATACAATTGATCATATTACATAATTAAAATGTATTATTATGAGCTAACGTTAAATAAACGGCCATACAGTTAGTACATACTACAATATGTTTATTAATTTATTGTTAATAAATACCCTTCATTAATATGGGTAATTTTATTATTAGTTATTTATTGTTTTATTAAACTGCCTTGATTTAGTTCCAGTTTACATTATTATTATATTATGTTATTTTTGCTGTATTACTTTAACTTATATTTAACTTATATTTAACTTTTACAATTTTTTTTCCATTTTATTTGTATTTATGTATTTAATAGTTCTCACTGTATAAATATTACTTAAAAGGTAATAGTAGTGTTTTTATATTTTTTTAATTGATCGAATGTTTTTAATGCCCTGTTCTATAAAACATATTTTAAAAACATTCATGTCATTATTTGTATTTTTTATTTATAAAAATATATTTAATGCAGTGTTCTTATAAAGATAACTTTTAAAACATATCAATAATTACTAGTATTTTTTCATTTTCATTTTATAATAATATATTTTAAATATTACTTTAAAAACTATTGCTGTATGTAATTAATAGTATATTTTTTTCATTTGATTTCAATTTATGTGCACTGCGATTGACTGGCGACCAGTCCAGGGTGTACCCCACCTCTCACCCAAAGCCAGCTGGGATAGGCTCCAGCATACCCTTGACCCTAATGAGAATAAGCGGCATAGAAAATGAATGAATGAATGAATTTCTATTTATTCCCAAACTGATGAATCCCGAACTACTTGACATTTTGACTTCTCTCTCCAGTTCTTCACGAGGTTGGAGGGATTTGTTGTCTTTTTTTGCAGCCTTACAGAAGGTCGTCCTGTCCTTTTCTTGCATGACGGCGTCTCCATGGCGACCCTCTGGCCTTTTTCCTGCATTGACTTTTGGGATATGTCTCCTTTTCCCCTTTATTTATTCTACTTGTATGCACCTCTTGCCTTGCAGTGGCGCTCAGCTACCTGCAGTATCTTTCTTCTCCACCTTTTCATGCAGCATGTCTCTCCTTCCTTATCTGGAAGACCCCCATCCGCTCTGAGTGAAAAGAAATGGAACGTTCTCCTCTTGTGCAGTAAAATATGCATGTAATGCCCGCACTGATCCACTTTACGATTAGTTGGAATAGCATATGAAGCTCCTGGGTTTTCTTCTCATTGAAATATCTTGAAGGAAAGATTAGTCCGTGCACCTTGTATTCCCTCATCATCAGTCTGAGGACGCACACGCACACACAGTTACAGTCTATGAGGAACATGTGTGAGCGTGGCGTGCTGTGAAGTCATTCATTGTGATTGCACATCCTGCTAGACGCATGATGCTCATCCCATATCACTTATTCATCACTCAGCCGATGTGAAGCAGTAGCAGACACTTGCGATTGTGTTCCTGTGTGTGTGTGCGCGCATATATTGGGAAACAGCCTGTTTGTTGCATACACACTCGTTGATTTCTCGTCCTCTGAAAGCTAATTTGGGCGACGTCAGCGCTTTTGCCGTCTTTCTTCTCTTCCCCTCCCACCAAAACTTTGGAACCCACGACCCTCTGTCCTTACCAGAGCCCCCTCTTTGAACGGCAGCACGTTTGTGTCTTTGCTTGATGCAACTGGATGTTATGTCAACACTGCAGAGGTGATTGCAGTATCTTTTATTGCAGTATTTGGTGAGCCAACATGCAGCAAGTATTGCAACAGTCTTGGCACTTGGAATTGGTGAAAATGCTTCATTTTTCAAGGTGTTTGCCCATTCAAGGTTGGAAAAGTGTTTGGAATTTGCATACAGTGTGTAAAAGTGCCTAAAAAGACTAGATTCCTAAATAGTACTGTATAAATCTGTTGCACTTGTATTGTATTTTTTTTTAATTTAGTTTTTTAATTTCAGTTTTTTAATAGTTTTAACTTTTTTTACTATTAAATTGAATATTTTATTGTTATTATTATTTAACTTATGTAACTTTTTTATAAATTAGATTTCTAAATAGTGTTTAATTTTGGTCCCATTATGTTATGTCTTTTTCATATTATTTTTATTTTTAAAATTTCAATTAGTTCATCATTTTTATTGTTGTCCAAATCATGCAACAAAATATTTACTGTATTTATTAACTGAATTGTTTTTTGTGTTATTTTTGGGGTTTATATATTTAAACAAAAAATATATATACACATCATATAGTTGGCATTTAAATTTGATGAATTGGTCTTATTTGTAATGAATAAAATGTATATATTTATTTTAGTTATTAATGTATATTATTTTATTTAAATGATCTGTTTAGAGAAATAAGTTTGATAACGTGTTGTATTATATTTTGTTTAGTATGTCATCTCTTGTTGTATTTTGAATTTGATTTTTTTATTTAATTTAGTTATGGTATTTTTACATTTTTTTATTTTTTGTAATTATACAATAAAAATATTTTTTGAAAATTATATTTGCATAATATGTGCATTCTACACGTGCACAAGCTGACTTTCTACTCTGTTGTTTCTCTGGATGACATAAGGTCATCTGCTTTAACGTAAAGTAATAATAATATCAGAAAAAATTTTGACCATGCGTACAGTGAAAGTTGATCTTGAAAGTGCTTTGGCTTTTTTCCGGTAACCTTTTGCAAAAGCGATGACTTTCATGGCTCTAAAAAGTTAATTTCAAGCGACTTTTTTGCACCGTTTTAACTTGACAATGACGACAGCCGTGTCCAAATGAATCTGCCGCCAACAACAAACAAAAAATTAAAACCACCGTCTCCCTTCCTTTTTGCAAGGTCACTTGTCCCGTGTAGCGGGAGACGGTGAGGGGGAGCACGGTAACCATGGACACCACTCCATGGGCCCCACTCCAGACTGCTCGCCCCCCTCCCCCGACACAGCCCTGAAGAACATCGAAAGAGTCATCCGCCCACAGGTGAGTATGGGTGCACCCCTCACCCACCCCTTCATACACACACACAGAGAATAACGATTGTTGAGGCAAGTGATGTATTATTGAGCATCACAGCATCCACCCACATGCAGCTGAGACACACACACACACACACACACACACAAACACACTGTCAGACATCATATTTCACAACCACAAAATGCATCTATTGATTTAGTCCCAATCCAGTCGTCTAACAATGCAGAAAACTCCTTGAAGTGTGAGCTCAATGTCGCCCCTTGAGGATTTAAGTGGTACTTCTAGCAAAGTCATTATTATTTTGCTAATTTCTCGGAATGCCATATTTTCCGCCCCCAATTAAAACAAACGTAGAATATTTCCAACTTCCACATTTGTCAAGGGATTTGAACCATTCCACCATCAAGAACTTCTCACTCTCACCGTAATTCCACATCCGCTTTGAATTTGTGAATTCAAACTGTCCCTACATTTCCCAGTCATATTCAGAATGTGACTTTACACCCTTTTTCCTCGTAATTCCTCATTTTCTGCACAGCGTTTAAACTCTAAAGCATTCACACGCAATCTTTCCAAGATTTTCATGAAAATCACTCATACACACAATCATTACAAAACAACACCAGCACATCAGCCATCATCATTGCTGGTTCTATCTTTGGCCTGTTAACTAACGCAGACAGGTCCCATGCGGCCCCCAGCGGGGCCTTCGCTCTGCTTGACGCTCGTGTAATTACTTTTATTGCTCCGAATGAGTCTCTTAGAATTCATTGCCCTGTTCATCACGTGTCCCTCTAGCGGCCATACGCTAAAAAGGTGAAGAAAAAACAGGTGGATTGGTATTTACAGTATTCCCTCATTTATGGATTGATATGTATTCCCTCTTTTGTTCCCTACAGGACTCCAATTTTATTTTGTGTGACGGGGAAATGATCTCACGATGAAATAGTCACATTTGCTTAGAAAAAAAGCAAAACATATATGTTTAGAACTACAAATGATCTTCCTGATCTAGAAACGGTCTGATTACTTGTCTCTGTATTATCCTTGTAGTATCCAAAATGATAAAACATTGAACTTGTAGAAGAGACTTGGTGTATTGGCATGCCTGAAAATGACCAAACCCCATTTGAAGGTGCTGCTGTTATAATTTGTGACTTTTTCCTTGTCTCCATTATCCTTATTAGTAACTGTAGTCCAAAATGATGGAACATTGAACGTTTTGGCACTTAAGCATGCCTGGAAGCGACCAAACCATGTTTGAAGTTGCTGCTATCATAAATTAAGTCACATTTTGCGTACTTGTCTCCCAATTAACCTTATTAGTGCCTTTAATCACACATGACAGAGCATCGACCTTCTTGAAGGGACTTGGCACATTAGCCTGCCTGGAAGAAATCAAACCATATTTTGAAGTAGTTGCTGTCATTATTTGGGACCTCTTTTGCTTTTTTTCTTCTCTCCCTATTTCCGTTATTATAGTCCAAAATGATGGAACATTAAACTTCTTGAAGGACTTTGGCGTTTTGCATGCCTTATAGCAACCAAACCATATTTGAAGTAGTTCATTCATTCATTTTCTATGCCGCTTATTCTCATTAGGGTCGCGGGTATGCTGGAGCCTATCCCAGCTGGCTTTGTGCGAGAGGCGGGGTACACCCTGGACTGGTCGCCAGTCAATCGCAGGGCATATTTGAAGTAGTTGCTGTCATAATTTATGTTGGCGTTTTTGTTTTCCTATTATTCTTGTTAGTCCAAAATGATGGAACACTGAACATGTGGAACGGACTTGGCGCATTAGCGCACCGGGAAGTGACAAAAAAATATTTCAAGTAGCTGCTCTCATATTTTGTGTTGACTTTTGCTTAATGGTCTTCCCATTATTTGTATGACTAACTTTAATCCCAAACGATGGAACATTGAACTTTTTGAAGGGATTTCGCAACATTGCGTACTAGTAAGCGACCAACCGATGTTTGAAGCAGCTGTCATTTAATTTTTTTTTCTCCACATTACATTCATTTGTAACTTTAGTCCAAAACGATGGAATATCAAACTTTTTGAAGAGATCTGGCACTTTACAATGCATGGAAGCGACAAAACCATATAAGTAGCCGCTAACATAATTGATGTTGACTTTTGCATTCCTGTTTTGCCATTATTCCTATTAATAACTTTAGTCCAAAATGATGGCACATTAAACTTATAGAAGCAATTCGGTGCATTACCGTGTCTGCAAGTGACCAAACCATATTTGACGTAACTGCTTTCATAGTTTGTGTTGCTTGGCTTCTTGCCCTATTATACTCACTGGTAACTTTAGTCCAGAATGACCGAACATCAAAGAGCTTGAGGGGATTTGGTACGTTCACGTGTTGGGAAGCAGTCAAACCATATTTTTTTTACCCCTCCTCCCAATTATCCTCATGGGTCACGTTAATGTAAATGTGAATAAATGATGGGAATCTTGTTAATGTAATTTGACCCTTGAGGTGCTGCCAGAGTCAAATCTATTGTTTGTATATTATTAGTAAATAATAGAAATAGCCACAAATAACATACACTGACATTTAATTGAAATACCGTACAGACAATATATTCTCTGTCAGCATCTGCAGTCAAAGTGAGATTGCAAGTGACTTTAGCACGTTAGCGCTAATGAACATGTTCACGCTCATTAAT
This sequence comes from Oostethus manadensis, assembly GCA_024372805.1. Classification (NCBI taxonomy): domain Eukaryota; kingdom Metazoa; phylum Chordata; class Actinopteri; order Syngnathiformes; family Syngnathidae; genus Oostethus; species Oostethus manadensis. Next base: position 3,063,893 of record QODF01000044.1, read on the forward strand.
TACTTAGCTGCTGAGTGTATGTGGTGAAAACACCCTCTTGCGCTCTGGTGTGTGTGTGCAAATATTGCGCTTCATCTCTTCATCATCTCAGTGTCTCGATGGCATCTCTGCAGTGTCACTATGCTGTGGCTAACGACTCCATCATGCTTTTGTCAGCAGTTTTTGCTCATTAAGAGGCTGCACATGCTCACCATCAACAAACACACACACACACACTGCAGGTCGGGGATGAAGCTTGGCGTTGACAATCGGAATGGACGTGGGACTAATGAACACGTCACAGGTGATTAAACGTAAACAAATGCACATCGCATGCTAAAAAAGAGGCTTGATTTTGCAGGAAGAATACGCTAACGGCAGACTGACGATTGTCATGAGTGGCGTGTTTTTCTTATCTATGACTATTAGTAATTCCTTCCTTAATAATTCATTCTGTCCTAGCCCAAACAGCGCACCTCCCTGTCCTCGTCGCTGGATGTCCAGCGGCCCGTCAACCACAGCTGCGAGCCCAGCGAGGTGAGCTCGTCCCTGGGGTATGCCAGCTTCAGCACCAGCCCCCCAGCCAGCCCTCCCTTCAGCCCCAACCAGGACCAGGACTCGGCCGGGTCCGACGACAACTGTCCCGGTGCAGGTGAGGAGTTTGACACACTTTCTGTCTACTCTCTACTTCCGCATCCAAACATTCTAGGGATGCGCCGATCCCTGTTTTTTCACTTCCGATATCCGCCAATACTGTAGCAATACAACTTAATACTGATCTCGATATAACTTAATGTATCGACCTGCAAGTGGCTCATGTGGTTACATGTTTGTCATGCCCGACTGATTTGTGTGACCACGAATGCATCAGGAAGTGTGTGTTTGTAAGTGTGGAGTTACTCTTTTGGCTACGTTTGCTGACCGATACTGGACCGATATCTCGTATCCATCCCTATTTCCAACGCCAAAACACTACCTTCCACATTCAACAGATAACAGGAAATGGCCTTGGCGGAGGTAACAAATAAGCGTCAAATCGGTTTGTGACGTCTTTTGGCTCAGCATCCTTTCCTCCCACATCCATTTCTCTTTGGTCCGTTTCCTGCTGACCTGCTCTCATGTTGCCATAGCGATGAGAATTCTTGTTGTCATGGCAAAGTGGCAACTGCTGATAAAAGGATGCTTATGGAGTCTCACCTGGTGTGTGTGTGTGTGTGTGTGATGTCAGAGGTCTAACAAGACTTTCATCTGACTGGTGCTTGACATACACACAACGAGCGAGGTCTTCTATTATCTTTTCACTCAAGCATGAGTGCTATTTTAGAAGACGAGTGCAGTTTTGTCTTTGAAATCATACGGAGCAGCCTTGTGACATGCTGTCATCTTTGAGGGCTTTTTATAGCACACAGGAAGTGACAGGAAGTTGCCGGTGATTGACGGAAGCTGTTCGGAGGTCAGTCCAGTAAAGCGACTGACTCCGCTGAAAAGTTTGGTTTGGGCTAGCGTACATGTAATCCAACTGTAACTTCAATCAGCCGTTATTTTACGAGAATAAAGTCAAATTTTAGGGGAAAAAATGTATTGACAAGAACACCCTAAAATTATAGTGGGTGAGAAATATCCAGCCATCCCCACTTAAGGGGTTTAATAAGAGCGCCACCATTTGGTGTATTTGTCTGACAAACAGTAGGGGTGCATATTACGACCTATTTGCAACTTTTGGTGTGCAGCTGTTAAAGAGTGGAAGAGTTCCACCATGGGGTGCCCCTGTTTGGTCACATAACCGCGCGGGCCGCCCTCTTAGAGCCCCACCCTCTATTTTTATGTGGAACATGGAAAACGCAGTGAGCGGGTAGGAAATAAATAAATAAATATATATATATATATACATATATATATGTGTGTATATATATGTGTGTATATATATATGTGTGTATATATATATGTGTATGTATATATGTGTATATATATATACAGTGGTGTGAAAAACTATTTGCACTCTTCCTGGCTTTTTATTCTTTTGCATGTTTGTCACACAAAATTTTTCTGATCATCAAACACATTTTAATATTAGTCAAACATAACACAAGTAAACACAAAATGCAGTTTTGAAATGAATGTTTTTATTATTTAGGGAGAAAAAAATCCAAACCCAAAAGTCATTGCCCCTGCACCTAATAACTGGTTGGGCCACCCTAAAGCAGCAATAACTGCAATCAAACGTTTGCGATAACTTGCAACAAGTCTTTTACAGCGCTCTGGAGGAATTCTGGTCCACTCATCTTTGCAGAATTGTTGTAATTCAGCTTTATTTGAGGGTTTTCTAGCATGAATCGCCTTCTTAAGGCCACAGCATCTCAATGGGATTCAGGTCAGGACTTAGACTAAGCCACTCCAAAGTCTTCATTTTGTTTTTCTTCAGCCATTCAGAGGTGGATTTGCTGGTGTGTTTTGGGTCATTGTCCTGCTGCAGCACCAAAGATCGCTTTAGCTTGAGTTGACGAACAGATGGCCGGACATTCTCCTTCAGGATTTTTTGGTAGACAGTAGAAGTCATGCTTCCATCTATCACAGCAAGCCTTCCAGGTCCTGAAGCAGCAAAACAAGCCCAGACCATCACACTACCACCACCATATTTTACTGTTGCTATGATGTTCTTTTTATGAAATGCTGTTACTTTTACGCCAGATGTAACGGGACACGCACCTTCCAAAAAGTTCAACTTTTGTCTCGTCAGTCCACAAGATATTTTCCCAAAAGTCTTGGCAGTCATCGAGATGTTTTTTAGCAAAATTAAGACGAGCCTTAATGTTCTTTTTGCGTAATAGTGGTTTGCGTCTTGAAACTCTGCCATGCAGGCCGTTTTTGCCCAGTCTCTTTCTTATGGTGGAGTCATGAACACTGACCTTAATTGAGGTAAGTGAGGCCTGCAGTCCTTTAGATGTTGCCCTGGGATCTTTTCTGACCTCTCTGATGAGATTGTCTCTGCACTCTTGAGTAATTTTGGGCGGCCGGCCTCTCCTGGGAAGGTTCACCACTGTTCCATGTTTTTGCCATTTGTGGATAATGGCTCTCACTGTGGTTAGCTGGAGTCCCAAAGCTTTAGAAATGGCTTTATAACCTTTACCAGATTGATAGATCTCAGTTGTTTTGTTGTCATTTGTTCCTGAATTTCTTTGTATCTTGGCATGATGTTTAGCTTTTGAGGTGCTTTTGGTCTACTTCTCTGTGTCAGGTAGCTCCCGTTCAAGTGATTTCTTGATTGAAACAGGTTTGGCAGTAATCAGGCCTGGTGTGATAAACCACAGTTAAGTTTTTTTTTTAACAAAGGGGGCAATCACTTTTTCCATACAGGGCCATGTAGATTTTGAGTTTTTTCCTCCCTTAATAACGTAAACGTAATTTAAAAACTGCATTTTGTGTTCAATTATGTTATCTTTAACTAATAGTTAACTATTTTTTATGAGCAGAAACATTTAAGTGTGACAAACAAGCAAAAGAATAACAAGTCAGGAAGGGGGCAAATAGTTTTTCACACCACTGTACATGTGTTTGTTTACCATCCTTTCCTCCATGTATTTTTCACATTTTCCTCTTTTTTATAAGCTCCCTCACTCTCTCTTTCCATTTATTAGCTTTATAAAACCTATTGTGAGGTTGCCATGGCAACACATGGCCTACACACAGAAGGAAGCGGGAGATGTTACGTGGGTACAGAAGAGTCGCACAATTCAGAGGATGCCAGTAAAAGGGAGGGAGTAAAAAGGAGGGAGAAGGTGAGAGGCAGAGAGAATGTGGAGTGTAACGTTTGTAGCGAGGTTTCCGGAAGATGTTAGCGACTTAAACTCTCGCTCGCCTCCCCTTCAGCCTGAACGTTTATACAACAAATCTCCTAGCTGGTGTCGGCCACCTGCGGGGGCGGCCTATTTATAACCAGCACGTCCATCATGGATGCTGATGCTGCACCGCTGCTGTTTTTTTTTTTTTTTACGTAACACAGCAGAGTTGGGATTTGCAAAGGTTTGTGAAGTCAGAGACCGCGCTTTGTAGTGACATATGAGTCATTATGGCAATCGTAGCGGCTATGTTGCAACACCTCCAGGAAGACGAGGGTTTGTGGGGTGGGGGTTTGCAGAGGCTTATGAAGTGAGAGACTGCACTTTCTCGTGACGTGCAATGTCATTATGTTAATCACGGGGAGTACGTCACAGCAGATTCAGGAAGATTAGGCTTTGATGCAAAGTCGAGTGGGGGTTTGCATTGGTTTGTGAAGTGAGAGACTGTGTTTTGTAGGGATATACGAGTCATTGTGGCAATCATATGGACTATATTGCCGCACCTCTAGGAAGACGAGGGTTTGATACAAAGCAGAGTGGGGGTTTGTAGATATATACGAGACATTACGGCACTCATAGAGACCACAGTTACAGCAGCTCCAAGAATACAAGCCTTTAATACAAAGCAGAGTAGGGATTTGCAACATTTTTTTACTTGAGAGACTGCACATTCTAGTAATGTACGAGTCATTACAATAATGACAGGAACTGTGTCACGGCAGTCCTGAGAAGATAAGGGTTTGATACAAAACAGTGCAGTTGCAATGGTGTGTGAAGCGGGAGACTGCCCTTTCTAGTCCTGTATAGGTGAATACGGTAATCACTGGGAGTATGTCACGGCAGCTCCAGGAAGACGAGGGTTCGATACAAAGCAAAGTGGGGTTTTGCAATGGTTTGTGACACGAGAGACTGCATTTTTTGTGCTATATGAGTCATTAAGGTAATTACAGGGACCGTGTCACAGCAGCCCTAGGAAGACAAGGGTCCGCTACAAAGCAGAGTAGGGGTTTGCAACGGTTTGGTATGTGAGCATTTTTCGGGCTGTAGGAATCATTACAGTCCTCACAGGGACTATGTCACGCCAGTCATGGAAAGATGAGGGTTTGATATAAAGCAGAGTGGGGAATGTGGTGGTTTGTGATGCGAGATAATGCACTTTATCACAGAAAATGTTTCAGTCAATACAATAATGACAGGAAATGCTTTAAGTCAGGTCCAGGAAGACAAGGATTCGATACAAAACAAAGTGGGGGTTTGCAATGCTTTTTTATGCATATTTCTTGGTATACGAGTCATTAACGTAATCACAAGTCGCAGCAGCTCTAGGAAGATGAGTGTTTGATACAAAGCAAAGTGGGGGTTTGCAGTGGTTTGTGAGGTGCTATTTAGTGATATACAACCCCCCAGGCCAAATGAACTCCTTACTGATGCTGACTGCAGCCAGATAACCAGACGATGGAGCTTCAGGTTGTGCAGTAGCAAGAATTGGCGTGTGGCTACATGCAGGGGTTGCAGGGTTGAAAGCGTTTTATAATTTGGAAGCGGCTTACCCAAATAAAATCCCCCCCCCCCGTTCCTATAAAAGATCGACTTCCAGCGAGGAGATTTCCAAATAAGTCTTGAAGAGTTTTGTCAAAAGCGCAAATGCTACAGAAATCATGTCGGGCGCTAATCCCCAAGACAGACAGACAAATCCCCCAAACTGCACAAAACAAGCAAGACAGCGCAGGGAAAACACTTCTGAGTTGCCTTGCCTGCTTCTCCAGCATCATGCTAAGTGTTGGCCTTGTCTTTGTGTCATTTGATGCAATCACATGTCATTTATCCCCCATGTCGCATTTCACTTTTATTTGCTTGTCACGCCTGCATTTCTGTACAAGACATAAGAGCGGTGAGTCATGTTGCTGCACAAAAGAGACTCGCCAAGTCATTGAGCTGCGCGGCTCAACAAACAGCGTGCGTCTTTGCAAAGTATCGCTGTTGCCGTGACCTGATGTCACATTCCCGCTCGGTGACGAAGACTGCCGTCAGTCTAGTAAGAGGCAAGGGGAAGGAAATAATGGCCAGTTGCTGTAGCGATGCATCCAAATCAGCTGGCTGCTCACCAATAGGGAAGGCAGCCTGTTGTGAACTTAGCGCCGTAGGCCCAGCCAGCTGCTAATAACGTCCTTTCGCTGCGTCTCCGAGGAAGCAGACCTTTGTTTTTAATCTGCAAGGCTGACTGGCAGCTCAGATATTACTGTGTTGCTTTTTAATAACGCTCAGCTTGTTTGAGTACGTATTTAGCTACTCTTTTATTGACTACGACGCCTTGTGCCTTGCCCCAATTACGCATTAAGGCGTGCATCTTTTTAATGGAGTCTTTTTCCAAGGACAACAGTGGCTACATTCCATTAAGGTATGTCCCCCACGGCGTCGTCGAAGGCCCACTGGGATTTGTGAATGAAGTAGCGCCCATGTCAATTAGTAGCATCTAGTGGCATCTGTGCTCTATTTCCTTTTATAAGAGGACCACTGTTTCCTGTCAGCATCCCGATGATAAAGTACATCTATTTAAAGGCATGTTTTAAACATTATACAGCACAGCTAGTCAGAACAGTCCCCTGATAGCATGCAAATATGTCCCCAAGTGGCTGGGGTTGTAAAGGACAGTGGTCCGCAGCCATCTTTTTGTCAGGCCTTTTGTCAGGTAATGTAATGCTGTTGTCATGAAGTGATGTATAAAGTGCATTTGAAAGGCAACAGCGTCTCCTATGCTATTGTGGAATGTTCTGTATCGTTCCTTTAATGAACTTTAATTGGAACAAAGAACTTCTCTTATATCGCAAACCAATTTTGAAGTACCCGCGACCCTAATGAGGATAAGCGGCATAGAAAATGAATGAATGAATGAATTTTGAAGTAGATGCTGTTATAATTCGGGTTGACTTTTGCATTCTTGTTTCTTCTTGTTATTCTCATTTATAACTTTAATCCAAAATGACGGAACGTCGAGCTTGTTGAAAAGATTTGGTGCATTATCGCATACCTGAAAGCAACAAAACTGTCACGGTAGCGCTGTCGCAGCATGGTGGAACGACCCCGAGGATGCAGAGAGCTGGATGCCAAGGAGGTAAGTTGGAGCAATCTTTAATCAAGATGCTGCGAAGCAGCGGCAGGAACAAAGCAGCGATACAGGAAGAGGGAAAAAGTAACAATGAACTGACAAAGAACCGGCGCGCACACCTGAACATAAATACCATGGAACACAAACGAGAAACAGTTGCACGTAATTAACAAAGGAGAAAAAACTAGAAGGCAAGGAAAACATGTGAAAATAGGAAAATAACAACACAGGAAAACCAACTAGAATGAAACCAAAACTGTCACAAATACAAAACACCGATCATGACAAAAACTATATTTGACATAGTTACTGTTTGCATTCTTGCTTTCCCATAATCTAAATTGGTAACTATATTATTTAAAATGTTGGAACATCAAGCTTCTTAAAAAGACGTGGTACATTAGCAAACATAAAAGCAGCAAATCATATTTCAAGTAGCTGCTGTCTTAATTTGGCTTGACTTTTCTTGTCTCGCCTTTACCCGTATTGGTAACTTTAATCCAAAATGAAAGAACATTGAACATTGGGCATAAATAAAAGCAACAAAACCATATTTGGAGTGACTGATGCCATAATTAGGGTTGACCTATGGATATTTGTCCCCCCATTAGCCTTATTGGTAACTTTAGTCCAAAATGGCAAAACATTGAACGTCTCGTACAGATTTAATGCTTTAGCATTAAAGCAACAAAAACATTTAAATTAGCTGCTGTCATAGTTTGGGTTGAATTCCTCATTCAGAGTTTTTTTTGCAGTAGAGAAAACCTGTAAAGAAAACATCCATCCATCCATCCTTTTTCCTCCGCTTATCCGGGTGCGGGTCGCGGGGGCAGCAGCTTCAGTAGGGAAGTCCAGACTTCCCGGTCCCCAGCGACCTCTTCCAGCTTCATCGGGAGGACACCAAGGCGTTCCCAGGCCAGCTGTGAGACATAGTCCCTCCAGCGTGTCCTAGATCTTCCCGGGGGCCTTCTCCCGACTGGGCATGACCCGAACACCTCACCAGGGAGGTGCCCGGGAGGCATCCGAACTAGATGCCCGAGCCACCTCAACTGGCTCCTCTCGATGTGAAGGAGCAGCGGCTCTACTCTGAGCTCCTCCCGGATGGCCGAGCTCCTCACACAATCTCTTAGGGTGAGTCCAACCCCCCTACGAAGGAAAATCAGGAAATCAAACCTCTTGTTTTTTTTCATACGGGTCTTCTGAATCACTCTTAGTCTGGCTCGTCACCTAGAACCTGTTTGCCTCGGGAGACCCTACCAGGGGCATAAAGCCCCCGACAACATAGCTCCTAGGATCACTCGGGCACTCAAACCCTTCCACCGCGGTAAGGTGGTGATTCACGGAGGGGCAAAGAAAACTTGTACAAGTAAAACTTGTAAAGTACTAGTAGTCTCTTCATGTACACACTGGACAATTTAGCCTCCAAGGTGACGTGAGGGGATGCGCTGTCAGCGCTATGATTTTTAATCATGAAATAAAGAAAAATATTTCACGTCTAAACTTGTTGATCAAATACATTTCTGTGGTTGTGTGTCTTGAGATGAACACAAGTTGTTCCAAACAACAACCCTCATTGCACACCAAGCAGCTGCATGCCATGACCTGCATGCATGCATGCATGCGTGTGTGTGTGTGTGTCATAAATTTGACAAAAAATGTGCAAGGCAGCTCAAGAGACGCCTCATGCTTGAGGTCTTTTAAGTGCACTCTGCTCAGAGGTAAGCAACTTTGCCTTCCTTTTATAGTCTGGACACACACACACACACACACACACACACACACACACACACTCTTGCTGATTTGATTGCTGTGTTTGTCAGCTGAAAACTTTTCTTTACCCGCTCCCTCCCTCCCCTCCTCTCCTCTTCTCGTGCTGTGTTGAAGGCTAAAGACGCTAAATGCGATAATGGCGCTGCGGCTCGCTGTTGCCATGGCGACAGATAGCCTCACCTGTTGACGAGCGCACAGTGAGTGATTGAGGAGCGCTTAGAAGGGAACGAGCTTTCATGTTTTGATGCTTTGGTTGCTTGGCACCTTCCAAATTTGTTATTTCTGTTGCCACAAGAATTTAGTTGACGATGGGAAAAAAATAATAATAAAACACATCCACAACCAATATATAATCTTTTGTCATTTATTTCAGCTTGGCTTTAAGTGATGGCGAATTCTATTGCCGTTACTCCTGTTCTTATGAGTCACAAGCTGAACTGATTAGGGTACCTGAGTCTTTGTTTTGTGCCTAAACTCCTGTTTTTGTTGAGAACTTCAGAGAGCATCCCTGAGGTTGTGAAACTCAAAGCTTTGTCGAGCGCCCGTGAATCAGTGAAACCCTAGTTATTGTCAAGTGTCCATGGGTCGTTGAAACTTGAGTCTTTTCTGGGTCAGAAAAACTCGAGTCCTTTGGTGAGCGCCTGTGAGTCAATGAAACTGGAGTCTTCAACAAAGACTCGTTGTCATGCGCCCATGAGTCATTAAGACATTTTGTGCCCAGACATCTAACTGTCACAGAACTTACAGGTTACTCCAGACTGTCTTTGATCATCCTGAAGCTGATCATCGGCTGAGCCTTTGCCATTCTGGTTATTCATCGATCCATTTTGACAATTGTCTTCCATTTTCTGCTACGTGTCTGGTTTTGCTCTCTATTTGAAGGCATTGGAGGTCATTTTAGCTGAACAGCCAAAAATGTGTGCAATTCTTCATAAGTTTATCTCCTCTCCAATTAAATTTTTTATCAAAATACGCTATTCTTCTGAACAATGTCTTGAATGACCCATTTTCTTTAGGCTTTCAAGAAATGTATTTTCAACTGGTTTCATCCAATAATAGCGGGTGCCTGATTCACACCTTTTTAACACACCTTTTTTAGTAATTTGGTTAGTTACAGTGCACTGCTATTATTTTGAACACTACTGTATATATATTTCTTATATTTGTGTTACCATAGATGAAAGTGACACAACCATATTTAAAGTAGCTGCTGTGATAATTTGAGTTTACTGTTGCATTTTTGTCTCCTGATTGTATCCTGATTGCCAACTTTAATCCAAAATGACGGCACATTGAACTTCAGCAATCAAGATTTGCTGTATGTTGTGACTTAAATCATTAAGACCATTTCGGTGCCAGTCAGGCAGATTTATTTAAACGCGACCCATGGGTCACAAGTGGACTTTCTGCCTTTTCTTGGATAAAAATGCATTTTTCTAGTTTGCAGTGTTGAGGAAGTAGAGTTGCTACATATTAGAAGCAGATGTTATGGTGCAGGCACAACCATATAACATATTTTTGCAGATGGCGGATGTGTGCAGGTGTACCTGATGTTGTGGTGGCTGTGCATCAGTTCACCGCAACAGATCCCTCAGAAGGATGGAATCGGATGGGTTCACGCATACATGCACATGTTTAGACACAACAGGGAAGCAGAAACCAGTCATGAGTTTTTGTTCAACTTGGAGGATCTTTTGCCAATGTTACTAACGTGTCTGTTTCCACTGCAGACCACGCGCCCCCCAATGCTCCGTTAGAGGACCGCAGGAAGAGCCGCATCCCGGAGGAGTTTGCAGGCCTTCTCCACGGATCCTCCCCGGCCTGCGAAACCCCCGACACGCCTTATCACCTCTACAGCCCCAAACCTCGCCAACACCTGCAGACACCCGATTTCAGCATCGCAATTGCAGGAGCGCCATCATCATCATTATCAAACCAGAGGACCACCAGCAGCCCCCAGAAACCCCAGGTAGTCTATCGGACCGTGTTCCACACCAGGGTCAACCAAGACCAAGCTAGGCCGAGGCTGGTGGACTGTTCCACACTAGACGGCTCTTCCCCCTCTCGAGCTAACGGCGAGCTACCAGAGTGTGCAGGCAGCGTCTCCAGGGGTGGTGCATCGGGCCCAGGCTACGAGGAGAGGGCCTGCACCCTGGGAAGGATGAGGTCCATGCCCCGCAGTGTGCTGGACCTGCAGATGTCCAAATCCCTGTCCAAGTCTGACTCCAACTTGGTTGCCGTGTCTCCCATTCAGGTGGACTGTTTATTCATAACCTCCATAGCGTTGCCACATATTTCTAAAAAATTGTAGTGGGAAATGGGACAAAAATAGTAAACACCCTCCACAAACATGGCCGACATGCAACATGGAAGATTTTGCCACAAACACACAACATTTTGCCATTATTTCAACATGGTTAGCATTTACTGTATCATTGAATCACCTCCCAAATTTGACATATTCCAGCAGTCACAAATAAGAATTTAACTGGAAGTACTTTGAAGTTATAATAAAAACCTTCCTCAAACATGGCCGACATACAACATGCTAGATTTTGCCACAAAACTCAGCAATATTTCAACATGGTTAGCGGTTATCATTAAATCCCCCAAAACTGACATTTTGTAGCAGAATTTAGTGGGCAATAGTAAGAAAATTGTAATAAACACCATCCACAAACTAGGGCAGCATGCAACATGGATGATTTTGCCACAAAAATACAACATTTTGCCATTATATTTACATGGTTAGCATTTATCAACAAATCACTTCCCAGATGTGATATATTCCAGCAATTAAATGTACGAATTTAGCTGGAAATACTAAATACAACAATTTTTAAATAAATGTCTTCCACAAATATGGCGTACCGATTTTTCAGCAAGGTGGGCGAGCCAAGCCAAATGCTTTGGATTAGAAGTGGAATCCAGGTTAGATTTGTAAACCTGAACAACAAAGTATTACAACACTCGTATGAATTGTCCATTTTTATATTTGTCTAGGAGGAGAACATTTGTTACTCTGGATCTCGCGGGCAAGGTTCTGGACGTCAGAGCGCTGAAGGCGTTGGCACCAGTCCGGCGGGGAAGCTGAAAAGAACACCCTCCTTCACGGCTGAATGGGAGGAGGTACGATATTGCCATTGTTGGGCTTTACAGTGACCGAGCTCAATCTTGCAGCCTGAGGGAATCGCAGCAGAGCCCAGTTCAACAAGATTGATTTTGATTGATTTTTGTCAGCGTCTCCAAGCAGCAAAGAGCGCAAGAAAGAGGTTCTGTTCAGGGCAGGCTGCTGTTTGTTTACGCCATTGGCTATTGACGTGGGTGTCAACCATCCGCTGGACACCACTGCTGGCTCTCCACCCTCTCACGCCTTTGCTTTGCAGCCAGAAGAGCTTCCACTCATCTGGGGACGCTTTCCGTGACATTGGGTCCCCAACCTCCGGGCTGCGGCCTAGTACCGTTCTGCGGGTGGTGCCGAACCGCGAATAACACACGCAGATATCTATTTACACACAAACCAACAAGAGCAGATAAACCCAAATGCTTACCTCACTCACGGTGCCACCAAAAAAATACAATATGTACAATGCACACAATATAACTGCACCAGACAAACCATGCAGGTATCAAATATATGCTTACAAACTAATGTAGATGTGAAACAGTGATACTGTTTTATATTAATTCATTCAATTATTTACAAGTTCATACTAATTTACCCGCAAGGCATGCTGTGTATAAAATGTTTGTGTTGTTTTGCAGCGTCTATTTTGATACCTGCATGTTGTGTGTGGGTATAAGTTCGTTGTTGGGTCATGCGTGAAAACCAATGACACTTTTTTGGTTTGCCTTATCTGCCCTGATTAACAAATCCCAGTCTGCGGGCTGTATTAGCACATTGGTGTCCAAAGTGCAGCCCGGGAGCCATTTGTGGCCCACGGCTGTTTTTTTATTGGCTCGCTGCGCATTCTAAAAATATAATTTAACAAAAAATCTGCAGTTCATTTTATGAAAACAAAGTCAAAGTAAAATTGAGGAAAATTAAAAAAATAAAATAAATAATGGCAAAAAGTTGTAATTTTATGAAAATAATCTTGTATAATTATGAGGTAATATTTTGAGTGTTTAAGAAAAACGATGTTATTTTTTCAACATTGTAATATTATATAAAACAAACAAAGCAAAACAAAGTTGTGAGTTTTGGCAAATTGGGTTGCAGAAAAGGTTATATTATTACAAGAATAATGTCATAACATTAATTGATTAAAGCCCTTATTATGAGACGAAAATTTACAGGAGAAAAAAAAAGAACAGCAGCAAAAATAAAAAAAATAACAAAAAAAAAGTTTTAATTTAATGTGAATTATGTTGAAATATTATGAAGCGAAATAATGTCATTTTAGTAGCTTAAAGTCGAAATACTTTGTATATTATACTTTGTATATAAAGTCGAACAAACAACACTACAAATAATAAATCAAGTCAAAATATTTCAAAAAGAAAATAAATGACTTGTTAGCATATCTACATGTGTTGCACTACAAAACATCCAAGTGGCAAAGTTGGGTCCCTTCAGTTTTCACTATGTAGTCATCACTGGAAAAGGTTTGGACACCCCTGGAATTTCCCCCAATTCTGAGCAATGAAGGTAACATTTGCTGTGTCTTTGAGCTGCGGGAGGAGAGAAGAAGGCTTTTTCTGGGAAGAGGGATGCTGCATTCAGGAAACAACAAGACAGAGTGAAGTGCTGCAATATTAGCAACATTAGCGCCACTCATTCAATTCTTTGATACCAGTCTGCGTACTAACATCGCATCTGTTTTGTGAACTCGTCTAGCGACCTTTTTAGAATTATTATTTTTTCTTTCGTGTTTGCTCAGATCGACAAGATTATGAGCTCCATCGGGGCGGGAATAAACAGCGGAATGGACGAGAAGGCGGACACTACAGGTAACATAAAAGCAGGCTTTGTTGTGATGCATCATGGGAAATATAGGAATCACCCATCGCGATCCACAAAAAAAAGAAAACTCTTTAGTGATTATTTCAATGAAATAAAACAGTTCTGGGCTGCATGGTGGATTATTGGCCAGCACTTTAGTCTGGTTCAAATCTTTGTCGGAACATTGAACTTCTGATGGTTAATTTTTGATGGGTTTTCGCTTCCCACATCCCCAAACCATGTTAGGGTAATTTAATGGCCAGCACTTAGTCTAGTTTAAATTTTGTCTGAACATCAAACTTGATGTTTGATGGGTTTCCTGCTCTCATGTCATCAAAATATGCATGTTAGGCTAATTTAGTAGCTAGCACTGCAATCTGGTTCAAATATTGGATGGCTTTTCTCCTCCCACATTCCCAAAACATGCATGTTAGGCTAATTCAATGGCTAGCACTTCAGTCTAATTGAAATCTTTGTCGGAACATCGAACTTGATGTTTAATGGGTTTTCTCCTCCCATATTCCTAAAACATGCATTTTAGGCTAATTAATTAACTTGCACTTCAGTTTCGTTCAGATTTTTGTCTGAACATTCAACTTGATTTTACATGGATTTTCTCCTCCCACATCCTCTAAACATGCATGTTAGGCTAATTTAGTAGCTAGCACTTCAATCTGGTTCAAATTGTGGTTGGAACATCGAACTTAATGTTTGATGGGTTTCCTCCTGCCATATTCTCAAAACATGCATGTTAGGCTAATTTAATATATTGCACTTAACTCTGGTTTAAATTGTTGTGGGAATGTCGAAGTTGATGTTTGATGGGGTTATATTTTAGTAGCTAGCACTTTAATCTGGTTCAAATTGTTGTCGGAACATTGAACTTGATGTTCCATGGAGTTTTTCCTCCCACAACCCCAAAACATGCATGTTAGTCTAATTGGAGTCTCTAAAGTATCCATTGTGAGCACGATTGAGTCCAGGGACTACCCCGCCTCTCATCCCTAATAATGAGGACAGGAGCTGTACACAAGGAATGGATGCTTTATCTCATACTGCAGGAAGTGGGCAAGTGTTCTGTCATGGTGGATCATGGGAAATGCAGGAAAGAATTACAGGAATCCACAGAAAACCTCACTGTCTGGTACAAATCTCCCATCAGAACATCAAACGTCCCATTTCTACCTGTGCTGTGTGGTATTAATAAATTCTTCAAAGTGCTCTCTCCATGCTTTCTCAACACTGAACCCCCCAACACAAACACCATCTCCTTAACCCTTCCCTTTCTTATCTGTAAATCAAAAGCCTAGACTAGCCATGGTTACCAGCGAGAACACGCTCCCCGCCGCCCCCCCAGATGCACACTCTTATGGGGAGCCATGGAGACCCATGCTGTGCATTCTGTCGCCAGAGATGTGATGGCTATTACGTGCGGAGCGAGGTGCGCGTGGAGGAAATCGGTGACTGGAGGAAGACGACGATGCGATGGAGGGAGGAGAGCGGGGGATAAAGTGAGAGAGCGGGAGGAGGCATACAGATGAGCGTGGGAGTCCTTGATGAAGAGAATCTCTCTCTCTCTCTCTCTCTCGCTCGCTCGCTCTCGTGGCGACCGAAAGGGAGCGCAACAGCTGAAAACACGCACTCCTTTGCCTCTCGGATCTAAAGCTCCGTCCGCCTGCCTGTCAGCAGGATTTACACCCAGGAAGGGAGCTTTTTTCTGGATACAACTTCTACCTTTACCCCCTTCCTTCCTTCCTCTTCCATCACCCAAGTCAGCCCCTTGGATGCTGACCCCCCACCCCCTCATCATCACCATGCCTCAAGCCTAGCCTC